>OZ018319.1:10210804-10628304 GCA_963969495.1 Ceratothoa steindachneri | reverse complement strand
TTTCCTGGTTGGTGCGGATCTTCCAACGGGCCTCTTAGGTGTTAAGGTTTTCAATTTCTGCTGCTGTCATACGAGCTTGCCAAGGCGCATGACTCCATGGCCAAGTGATTATCTGGGTAAAATCATCAGCGAATTGAATAATGAGGCAAGTGGGGCTTACAGGGGCTGGGACATCAGCGGTGTAAATCAAGTAGAGAGTGGGGAACAGGCACGCCCCCTCCCCCCTCCCTGTGGAAGGCCTGCAGTGAGTGAAAACTTTGGTCCGTCGTGCACCCTAAACTGATGTACGCCGCTCTCTCCATGAAATAGTCACAGAGAGTTTTTTTCTAAGTTTTCACTTAGGCCTAATCGTAAGATTTTGTACTGCATTTCCCGTCGCCACACCTTATCAAACGCTTTTGATACATCCCGACAAACAATGTCCACGTAACTCCTTTCCCGTTTTGCTTGGGCTAGCTTTTCTGTGATGACATTAATCCCCATCTCCGTATTTCGCTTCCTCCTTAACCCGAATTGATGTGGGTTGAAGAGGGAGTTCTTCTCCAGGTGAGACACCAGTCATCGGTTGATGATCTCAAAGAGTTTCCCGCCAAATTCTAGAAGTGAAGTTGGCTAGTAGCTCTCCTTCAACATTGGTTCCTTTCCGTGCTTAGGCAAGAAAATTATCTTAGCTGTTTTATAAGCACCTGAGAAGTATCCCGTGTTCAGAGAGGCGTTAAATATCCTTCGCATCCCTTCGATGTCATTGGCTGGTGCCTTTTCAAAGTTTAACTTTGTAAGCCCCGATTGTCCTGGGGCTTTTTGTCGGAATGAGCGGAGCGCGCCGAGTAGTTCTTCTTCGGTAATTTCGGCGTCTCCGTCACGCTGTCTATCCACCTGGTGGTGAGGGTGCGTCTTGTTTATTTGATCGTTACGCTCGTCCATGATGTTGCTTTCAAACTCTAGGTCATAGTCTTCCTTGTCCTCCTCAGTTATACTGAAGATTTTTTCAACAATAACTTCGGAATAGCTCTTCAATTCTTCTTTCTTCCGTTTCGATGTTTCCATCTTCTATTTGTAGCTCGATCTTCTACTTCCCAGTCGATCCTTTGAGATTTCTGATATTTTTCCAAAAATCTTTGGAAGTTGCTTCGTTTTCGACGCTATTGATTGCATCATCCCTTCGTCTCCATTGTTGTTCGAGGATCAACTGATTTAGTTCTTCTTTGATTTCTTTACTTCGCTGTATTGAGTGAATTGACGCATTCATGATGTTGACCTAATACAATAACTTCAGCCCACGGTATAAATCCTTCATGTATTAGTCCATCTGTAGGTAGAGATGGCCCTATACTCGGATTTAGGGATACAAGCCCTATTTGCGTTGATGAGATGTTTATTGAGGTCGTCGAGTGCCTCGTCAATCTCCTCAAGAATTGCCTCATCCAAGTTGGGCGGATCGAAGGCCTCGAGAAGGCGCGCGTACCGTGTCCAGTCTGCTCTTTTGTAGTTCTTTCTGACCTTAGCTGGAACTTGTATAGGGTTCCTGTTGATAGTGAGTAGGATCCTTATATGGTCACTACATGGTACCTGGACTGATTCTAGATAGTAATTGAACGGCAACTGGCAATTAGCCAGACAGATGTCTGGTTTTGTGGCACTTCCTGCCCTGACAAAGGTGGGGAAGTCGGTGCCTATTCGTTGAGCAATATTTCCTTCCAGCAATAGGTCCAGGCTCCATCCTATACCGTTGAAGGTCCTGTAACTGGATTCTCGGCAACTGGTGTTCAGATCCCAGTGAGAGTATGAATTGGTAACATGTCTCTCCTTGGCGGTTGATATTCGGTAGCAATGACCAACTTTCTATGTCGAGTTCGACCTCAATCGCGAGGTAGGATTCTTCTAGATTTCTTATTTGCTTGTAATTAATCCCTTTCTGTATTGCAATAGCGGCACCGTCGAACCGCTCCTGCGAATAATTCGTGATCTACACATAGTAGTTCCAGATTTTCATTTCTGCACTACACATGTCGATCCCATGTTCCGAAATTAAGATGATGTATTCATCAACTTCCCTGAATACATTTCCGTAGAGTCCTTTTCGTCGTCCAGCCGTTGGTATTAATTTCCAGTATCTTTAGTGCGTTCCGTAACATGGTGAATTGTTTTTACCTATGCTTCTTATTCTTCTTTTTCTTCTTGGGGGCTGACTGGGCGGTTTTACTGTGCGCAGGGTTTTCCTTCTTTGGGGGGAGGGGTATTTGGGGTTTTAGACTTGCTCTTTGTAGCTCGTGTACGGGTGCAGGATTCCTCGTCGTTGTCAGAAGAGGAGGATCCCTCCTCATTTTCAGCCCTTCTTGTCTTCGTCATCCTCTTCCAGTCCAGATTTGACATTGTTGTATCTTATGACTAATTCCTTGAATACCTTGGAGCATTCAGGATCTGTAGGCATAATTACTGAAGGAAGATTGTTTGCTTTCGAGAGAGCATTGAGTACCTGGTTATAGCAGCCAAGCTTCACTGCATTAGCCACATTTGCGTGGGTAATGCAGATCAGTATCTTTGCACTTAGATCTCTTGTGATATTCATCTGTGCAAGTTCAAGTGCAGGTGCAGCTTTATTTCCGCATTCTTCTTGGCGGCGTTCGCGTAAGTCAATTCTTTAACTTTCCTCTCTTCTTCTTCCTTCCTTTTGATGATCTCACGGCGCTTGGGGCAGTTCAGGGCAATGGTCATATGTTCCCCTTTGCAGTTAAGGCATTTGTTCTTATTGCTCTCGCACTCATCGAATCGATGTTTTTCTGTGGAGCATTCACTGCACCAGAGTTTGTTTTTTTCTGGGCAGCTCGTGGATGTGTGCTCTTCTAGTTTGTAGCAGGAAAAGTACATCTGAATGTTACTGAATTTATCTTGTTGAATGTTATTGCCTGGTATTCTCCTGTTAAATACCAGTATTCCATTTTGTGTTGATTTTTGGCCATTTCGGTGGTAGCGAAAGTTATCTTAAACACGTGGGTGAGTTCGCGAAATTTTATTATTTCACAAACTTGAGCCCAGGGATTGCTCGTAGTAATCTCTTCTTTTAGCTCATCGGATGTATGTTCACCCACCCAGCTTTCCACTTTGCGGCAGATCACGCTTTGGTTGGCTGCCACTTGTGGGAGGGCTTTTGCTTCTAGTCTAGTGTTCCTGAGGACCCTCGCTCCCTCTTCCGATAGGAGCTGGTCCACGTCCTTGGTCTTGGCACATAAGGCGATGAACCCAGATGAGACTTCAATAAGTTTCACCAGTGCTACTTTTAATTCGAGGTAGAGGGTTTTACAGAGATTCCTTTTTTCGGGGTTCTTCTTTCCAGGGATGGTCTTTAGGGGGACCCTCTTAGTGAAGAGGGTCTCCATAGTCTTCCACGTCCTAAATAAGTCCTCTTTTGATGTCTTTTTTTCCGAAACCAAAGTCTACTTTTGGTGTTTGGGGTGAAAAAGGAAGTTATGAAGTGGTAAAGGAGGTAGCGGTTAGTGAAGGTAGGTTGAGGTACGAGTCCAAAATATGGTGAAAAAACGCCCCCGTCCATTTTCCTGTTGGTCCCCCGCTCGCTTGCTGCCAGAATGATGGGTGGTGGATGGATAGGATGGATCTCGAGTGGAAAGCTCAAGAAGGGTGAATTCTGGTGGACTTGATGCAGTAGCGGCCGAATCAACGGCCGCTAAGTTTTTGCCACCCCCTCTCTGGTACTTACGCCATAACTGCATCCAACTACATAGAGACGGGTGTACTTCCCTCTATGATTCTGGCCGAGTCTCCCGGGCGATGAGGATTTCTCCTCAGTCCGGGACTCGCAGTTATGCTCCAGTTTCGAGATAATTTCTGACTTATGCTTCCGCTGTGGGCTAGTGCTCAAACCAGTTTTCATATAAACCCTTAATTATGTCAGTCTAAGTGGCCAGCATAGTTAAGACGAAATCAATGAATGGCAGACATTCGAGCAGGTTCCCACGCAGGTCGATGGACGGGAGCAGTGAGGTGCTTAAACCCCCGTAGAGTTATAAATCGTCGATGAAAAAAATATTATCTCTTTTTGAAAGGTGAAGCGTAATTCACCAAAGACTTAGGGTGAACGGAAGGAGGCCTGCTCCCCACTCTCTACCTAATTTAGACCGCTGATGTCCCAGCCCCTGTAAGCCCCACTTGCCTTAACATTTAATTCGCCGATGATTTCACCCAGATAATCCCTTGTCCATGGAGGAATGCGCCTTGGCAAGCTCGTATGACAGCAGCAGAAATTTAAAATCTTAACACCTACGAGGCCAGGGGGAAGATCCGCACCAACCAGAAAAAGTTCAAAGTAGTCCCAATAGGCAGGAGACTACTTTACGACGTCAGGGTTGGAGATAGACGTTATCCTTACACCACAGAGTGCAATGTTCTCGGAATGAAAATTACCTTAACCGGGTACAAGAAGCACGTCCAAGAGAGAATCACCAAGGCCACTGCTGCAGTCAAAACTCTATACAGGTTCAGAAATCTTCGTGAAAGCAATAAGAAAAAAATCTACAATGCACTTGTAAGATCAACTTTGCTATACCACGTTTCCCCCCTCTCGTGTGTCTTGAAGACACAAAAGAGGAGACTACAAGTGGTGCAAAATAAATGTATGTACCTAATTATAGGTACACACAGACAATAGAGAAGACGCCATGAAGAGCTGCACTGGGAGTCGGGGTTAAGTCCCATTAACGTTGCCATAGAAGAACGGACAAAGAATTGGCAGGAACTGGTTAATCGAGAATTGGACGATGATATTGTCCAAATGATTGATTAGAACACAAGAGGCATAAGCCGCGCCAGATTTCCGAGCTCCGTTGGGCTTTTAGCTGGCGGAGCAGAAGTGCCGTTCTACGCATGAGAATAGAAATGTTTTTTACCCTAAACTAACTAAAAACCCCGACCAAGAAAAAGATGACCTAATAGGGAAACCTCAGCGATATCTACAATAATTCACCGATGAAGACCCAAATTTCCCAAAGTAGACATCCACGAAAGAACAAAAAACACGATTTACACTCACTACAAGATATACAAAAAAAAACAAAGACACTAAGCACAATACAAAAGTGATTAATAAAGTAATTATTACCACAACAGCAAATGCGCATATCATACACAAGGAAATTAATTGTTTTTTGAAGACAAATGGCTTGAACGCCATACTATATATATATATATATATATATATATATATATATATATATATAATCTAACTCATAGACAAAAAAGGAACCAAAAAGCAAAAAATACTTAAAAGCGATAGGCCTGCTAGCATTTATTTGCGCCCTACCACACTTCTTTCTCTTTTCTCCACTTGTTAATATTCCGCTATCTGTCCCTACACCCTATCTCTATCCCCTGCCCACACCTACTCTTACAACAATTCAAAGTCAAATTCAATAATTCCATTTCTGTTCATTCTCTGAAGATGACCAACACCGTCGAAAGAGGTCGCGGATGTTTTTTCTCGCCTTGAAGACCTCGTTAAAAAACTTGTAAGAAATATTAAGAAAATTCAAGTTAAAATTAATAACGCTGCCACAGCTGTGGACTTCAATAATACTTGCATATATATATATATATATATATATATATGGAGATTTAAATTTTTCGGTTACTCGTAAATATCATAAATTGTTTATAAACCAAGGAATATAGAATAATTTTCACAGGGGATGGGGAGCACCCCCAAAATAATCTAAGGCTAAATTAATGCAATTTAAAATATCATTTCCTAAAAGAAAAATATTAAAATGTAATAAAATTCAAAATTAAGAATGTGGGGCGAAAATATCAAAGCTAAAATTATGAACAAACAAATACTATTAAAATGACGAATATTAGGGAAGTATTAAAATACAATAAAAAAATAATATACATACTCGTAAGTAAAAGAGCTAAAGGGTAAAAATGACAAGCTGTTTTACACAGAAGTAAAATAAATAACAACAAATTAAATGAGTACTATTAAAAATAATCGAGTTAAAAGACAAAGTAGAGGAATGAAAGAATTAAAAGCTAAACTCGGGGATTTAAATAACAAAAGAGTATTAAACGGAGAAAATATTAAAAGTATCTATAGATTAGACGTTGGGATTATAATTTTCAGCCATCTTTGGATGTTTTGCGTTTGTGTTTCGGTGGTCGAAAATACCTCGGAAGATAATTCCCCCTGAAACGCCGGGGGGGGGGGGGGTGTTTTTAGTGAACCAGACATTCTTCTTTTATTCTAAAGATCACTCAAGGTTGTGGTCATTTTTGATTTACGCGGAAATTTAATCAAAAGGGCGGGGGGAGGGGCTTTTATTTACCGAGCTCACCCGCCTCTTAACCCGTTGGGGAAAGATCTATTTTATGTATATCCGTCGTGAAAGTGGCGGGACCAGGAGAGTCCGCGCCCTCCTTTCTACCCCCCATGCATTCTTATCGGGTTATATATCTATACCGCCCTCCTGCCCTTCCCCTTACCACAAACCCCTCTTCAATAACTTTTTCAGAGGTAACGCCTTCATTATTTTTTATTTGATTGCACAAATCAAACTCTGTGTCTTCTCTCTCTCACACTTGTCCTTCAACGCCTCCAGTTAACGTCGTTAAGCCACAAGTATTTCCGCACACACCTGGAAGACTCCCTATCGCTGGGGAGGCCGCTTCTGGTGGAGGACGTGGAGGAGGAATTAGACCCAGTCCTCGATAACCTCCTCGAGAGAAACTTCATTAAGTCAGGGACGGTACTCAAGGTAGAAACGGCTTCTGTTCTTTGGTCTCCTCTCATTCAACATGGGCTGAAAGGATCACCCAGATCTCATAGTTACTCTTTAGGGGAGGGGGGGGGGGGTTGTTACTATCGCATGTTACTTAATCCCTTGCTACTTTATGGCTGGTAGAGATGCCCTCAGTAGTTTTCGCTTTTTGTTTTAAGTAAACATAATGAATTTGTGAGCATATTTTGTGTTTCCTATATTGATACAAATCTCCTTGATGAACGTTGATCTTAAAAATGAAATATTGTAGTTGTAGTACATGAAGTTGTTGTAGTAGGAGTTGTAGTTGTAGTTCTAGTGATAGTTGTTGTTGAATTGAAATCTACATTAACATTCGACCACTTAATTAATTGGAATTCAGCGAAATTTATTTTTGCTATTAAAAGCAACATTGTTGAATGTTTATGTATAAATCAATTCAATAACTTTAACATTTGCCCTGTGGCCTTTTCAAAATTTATGCTCTCATCGAAAACTTATTCTTTTTTGAAGATATCACATTAACGCGATATTTATCCAGCGCAAAAAATAATAATAAACCACAATATTTGAATCTGATTTATTAAAAAAACAGGACTAGTTTCGGCATGATGCCATTATCAACTGTATAATTAAATGCAAGGTAAGCGACTCCAGTATATAAAGGCAAACAAAAGACTAAAAATGAAAACAGAGTAAACAAACTGAAAAACATTAATATCTGCGTGGATCCGGGGGCAAATTTCTAATCCCCGTAAAGGACTGGTTCCGGCGGTTTATAGATGAGTTTGGCAACATTATTTAATATATATTTGTTGAATTTATATTGCCCTTCAGATAAATTAAAATTATCGACTTTGTTAATGATGATTGATTCTGCAATTCTTCTCTCAATATAATTTTTTGATTTATAAATAATTTTTGCTTGGTCGAAATCAATTCTATGGTCGGAATTGTGCATGTGCGCAAAGAGACTTGATGAAATTGCCCCCCTTCTTATATCGGCTCGGTGTTCTTTTATCCTTTAACTAAAGTGACCAGACTCACCGATGTATGACAAAAACAATCCTCATTAACAAATTCGATCATTTTAATTTATCTAGAGGGTAATATAAATTCAACAAATATATATTGAATAATGTTCCCAAATTCATCTATAAACCACCGGAACCAGTCCTTCACAGGGATTAGAAATCCCCCAACCCAGATCCACGCAGATATTGATGTTTTCCAGTTTGTTTCCCATGTTTTCATTTTGTTTAGTCCTTTGTTCGCTTTTATATACTGGAGTCACTTGCCTTGTATCTCATTATAATGTTGATAATGGCATCATGCCGAAACTAGTCCTGTTTTTTAAATAAATCTGAACAAAATATTGTGGTTTATTATTACTTTTTGTGTATATATATATATATATATATATATATATATATATATATATATATATATATATATATATATATATATATATCCCATTAGTTTTGATGCAGAAATCTTTACGTATGCTGTTATTAAGAAGAATATATTGGCAGCCATCTTGTCATTGATAGCTTGTATAGAAGCAAAGCTTACTTCTACATAACAGTTGAATCTCAATAAACTAGATAGAGATATTCCAATTAAGTTACCTTCTGTTTTTATTGTCATAAACCGCTTACACCAAATTACAGGTGGTCGTGGGTGATAAAGAATGCGATATTATGCCAGGATTCATGTTGTACATCACAACCAAACTACCTAATCCTGCCTATACCCCGGAGATTGCTGCTAAAACAGCAATTATAGACTTCACCGTTACGGTGTTTGGGTTGGAAGATCAGTTATTGGGTGAGTTTGTAACAAGAAGTAGAATTGTGCTTTTCTTCCTCTAACTAAATATTTTATTTCTTTATAGCAGAAGACTGCCTCTAATTTTACTCGACTTGAGCTGTAAAGCCAAAATACCTCTAGACTTGCATATGAAAGCACTAACTAGCCCAATTGCCATTTCTTATTCAATTTGAGATCTCACTGAATTTTATGTAGAAATTACCGAACATTTACGCAGAATTACTTTTTTTTGATTGAGCATTGGATGACTACATTTATTTCGTTGGTCTACCACCACTTTTTGGAATTTCTTTTTCAGGTTGAAGATGATCTCAGTAATATTTCGCAGAGGAATAAATAGCAGGATTTATGTTTCATTTATTCATTAATGATGTTCAATTACTCACTTATGACATCTTAAAAGAATTTAATATTATGCGAATAATAACGCTTGGTACAAAAGGAGATTGGGTACGGTACAAGTAAGTCGGTGTAGGGTATGAGGTAAGAGATTAGTTTGAATTGAACGCGGTAAATCTTAAGACTTGGGAGCTAATTGCCACCTTTTCGCTTCTACTCTATCCGAATAGAATTGTTTAATGCCTAATATCATATCATGTTTTTGCTGTTGTTTTGAAATTTAAATCTGGTTTGTTGATTTTGATTGCGATCGGTTCAGTGATTATATGGTTTTAGGCGTCTTGAAATCTATATAGAATGTTGAAGTTACAAAAAATGTTCTCTATCTCGTTGGACTTGTAAAATGTTGGTGAGATGGGTGTGGAACTTACTACGTTTAAAATATCGGATGTTTTTAGGTTATGTTGTAGGCAAAAGCAATATATATATATATATATATATATATATATATATATATATATATATATATATATATATATATATATATATATATATATATATATATATATATATATATATATATATATATATATATATAATTAGGTAAAAGGACATGTATGCATGCAATAATGGAAGTCCACAGCTGTGGCGGGGTCTTCGAGGCGAGAAAAACCATCCGCGAATGACATTCTTTATTCCTAGACTTCTTTCGACCGTGTTATGTCATCTTCAGAAAATGAACAGAAATGGAATTATTCACATATTTCTACACTATATATTAATCACGCTGCCACAGCTGTGGACTTCAATAGAACTCGTGTATATATATATATATATATATATATATATATATATATATATATGAAAATTTATCCGCAGGAAAATGAAAAGATGACTCTAAGCACTTTCGAACTATATTTGCAAGTTCATTTTCAAGGAATAGCAGAAAAATAGAGAAAGACAACTTTATATAGGGTACAAAGATACGAAGGGAACACCCATCACATAGTACAAACCAATGTGATGGGCGTTCCCTTCGTATCTTTGTATCCTATATAAGATTGTCTATTCCATTTTCATGCTATTCCTTGAAAATGAACTTGCAAATATAGTTCGAAAGTGCTTGGATTCATTTTTTCATTTTCATGTGAGTTAATTTTCATATTATTGCTTTCCTCACGTGCAACTTTGTGAGTTTTTTCATGACGTTATTTTTTCTTGGATAAGTCGGATATTGGCGAATTCTTTTAGTCAGAGGTCAGAACTTAAAATCAGTGCGTCGGTTGAATTTTGGGAAATAGTTTTCTATCAGAAGTTTGGTAGATTTCTAGAGTGAATTACCGCAAGAGGTCAGAATTAGTTGGAATTTAATAATTTTCATAAGCACGTTGGAGTATATGGGTAGGGATGTTTGAAGATGATGAGGAGTGATGGAGTAGGTTTCTAGTTTGGTTTGAGGTATGAATTGTATATATATTTTTTAGCAATGCATTATAGATGAATGATTGATTAAACAATGACGTGTCTTGATTGGTGATAACTTACTTTGTCGCGGTATTCTGGACGCATCCTTATGGATGCACTTTACAAAAGCAAGTTGGGGATTGGAGACAGTGAGGTTGATTGACTCCGATGACCTGTGTTGGGCTCTTGGGGTCTTTGCCGTCAAAATTGGGATGTTATGAAGACATTTTTTCCAGGCAGAATAATTGTAATGTTTATATTTGGATAGGATGTTTTGATGTTGCATGGCTTCTTCTTATTGAGCAACCCTTACAATTATACTTTGAATAACAATAGGGTGCAAAGGGAAACATGAATAAATATCATTTAAAGGTGGATGGCATAACAGGAGCAATGATCCTACTTCAACTGAAACCTGCCGAGCGGCAGACCCTCTCGACCCCAGTGACCAAAAGAAACTTATGCTCTCTCTCGGGTCGTCTTTTTGCCCTCTTTTAAATCTCCCACTATCTTTTCCACGCTCTTATAGACCTAAAAATTGGTAAAAATGGGCGTTAAACTTTCTTTTAAAAATATAAACACGAAAGACCAGACACAATGAATAACAAAGAAATACCCACTAAGATAAACGACCATCCGCCGACCATCCGTTCACCATCCACAAATCCATCAAAATAAAGGACATTTTAAGAAGCCTCGAAATTCTCTATTGATCTCAAGACGAAAATATAAAAAGCGTTGTTTACGTCGCCATAAAAATCAACAAACGACATAAATATCGAAACTAAACTACAAAAAATGTTCATTGCTAAATATTTAGTGTAGGAAAAATAAACAATTGTAATAGAAGAGTATAAGTATAGCCGTGCATATCTGTTTTATCTATCTTCAGCTTAAACCTCTTTTCGTACACATTTATACCGTAGCCCACGACCGGAATAAAATGGAATGCAACCTAAAAACTATTTTTTCTCTCTGAAATAAAACAGAAAATTAATTCAACCCGAAAAATAAATTCTCAAAAACGGAAATCCCAATGAAAAAACATGAAATTAAAGCTAATTAAATTAATTATCATTATTGTGTGAATGTTTTCAGGTCGGGTGATTCGAACGGAGAAGAGTGAGTTGGAGAAGGAAAGAGTGGCTCTAATCGAGGAGGTGATGGAGAATAAGCGAAAAATGAAGGAGTTGGAGGACAATCTCCTGCTTCGTCTGGCCTCCACCGAGGTGATTCCTGGGTCACAGTTTGGCTCTACCCTTACTTTCTATTCAGATAGGTTTCCCTTCTGGAGAACCGGAGGTAAAAATCATGCCAAGCCCCAAATAAACGAAGCAACTTGTACACAAGCAAGAAGTATTGGATAATAACACTTTTTGGAATCGGTTCAGCGCACTCATTCTTCCTCGTTCGAGTCTATCCATGGAAGACAATGAAGCGAATCAGACAGAACAAGACGGTAGATTAGAATGATCGTTATAGCAGATCGTACTGACACTAAATGCTAAGAAGGAGAGGTAGCATTAGAAACCTACAGGAGCAAGTTCGTACGAAGAAGAGTGGGAATCAAAATTACGAACAAGAACCTTTTAGGTTTGAAAGATAGGGTTATAAGGGTCGGTACCAGTGGTTAGATTAGGGTGTAAGTACGTTGTGTACCTGTCACCGTCCCTTAAGTTCTCTCATTTGAGCCTATGTATTTTATTGCACAAACTTATTCTAGTACGTTTCGAGCAACTCTACTAGATCTGCTTCTGTTCCGTTCTTAAGAGCAGTATGTCCTCAGAGAGCGCATGTCTAGCACTAGGAGACTGTTTGGCGAAAGAGGTGGATCTTCAAAGTGTTCTTGAAGGTATCAAGAGATAGTATGGTGGCTGGTAGTTCATTCTACATCTTGGGGTATTATAGATTAAGAAGGTACAGTCACCACCCAGGTAGCACAAACGACTACGAGGCATATATAACGAAAAGGCACAGCTGGAATGTACCACTCTCTGGGGTCAGGAGAGTTCAAACGAAAAAACACGGGTAGGAGAGGGCAGGGGTACTTAAAACTTTGTAAGTATAGAGACTCTCAAAGACGGTGCGGAGCCGAGAAAATGCATTGCCCTGGAAAAGCGACCCTGATGTAGAAGAATACGAACAATGGGGTCAAGTGTGTTTATCTTTTGTTTGGCGCAGAAGGGAAAGGCTGTCGCTTTTATTCTAGTCTCGGTGTGAAGTGGTAAGTGAAGCGATTCTGGTGGTCTCATATACACAGGGAAGGAGCATTGATTGTCTGTGGAAGGGAAACCGGCCCAAGTGAACATTCAATGCAGTTTGTTCGTTTACCTACTCAGGCTATTTATCTGCTATACATTTTCTCTCACTAACTTCGCCACTTTGAGTATGAAAATTTTCCCTAAATTTTTCTTAGGAAAATATACTTGTTAGTTTTAACTTATGGTTATAAAATTTATATTTTTCAAAATAGATTAGCTACATACATCAGTTGACCCTTTAAAGCAATAGGGGACCAAATAGTACTAAACAGATTAACCCAATCTGTCTGTCTCTGAAGGGCAGAGCTCAGCTCGTCCTTTTAATAGGTGTGAAGTTCACCAAGGGTTTTCTCCTTTAGGGGTCCTTGGTAGATGACGAGGATTTGATCGTGGTGCTCCAAGACACGAAGAGCACTGCCGAGGAAGTCAGTACCAAGCTGGTGATCGCTTCCGAAACTGAGGCAAAGATCAACGGGGCGCGGGAGGAGTACCGTCCCGTCGCCACCAGGGGTTCAATCCTCTATTTCCTGATGACAGACATGGCGGCCGTTTTAATCATGTACCAGACGTCCCTGAGGCAGTTCCTCGTCCTCTTTGACCAGTCCATGAAGAAGTAAGGGAGTAATTCAAGGGAGCAATGTTACTGTGTTGTCCGGTCAAAACCCAATCGATTAATCCTCGACTGATCCAACATCACATCCAGATCACAACATTTAATACTTTTCATTCTTCCTCCTATAGATAGATGTCTGTTCATCTGCCCTTTTACTTCCACTGTCTGTTCGTTTTTTTGATTAGATAACCCTACATATGAGGGTGTTCACCCTTTATAGCCCATATATATTGAATCATAAAGGAGTATTGAGTAAGCTTTATTGAGCCTCTAAAACCATTGCACCGTTGTTCTCAAGGTCAGAGAAGAGTCCTGTGTCTCGCATTCGAATTGTCAACATCATTAACTACCTCACCTTTCAAGTGTGGAAGAACTCGATTCGAGGATTCTACGAGAGGCACAAATTTCTGTTCACGATGTTGCTCGCGATGAAAATCGACCTACAAGCCAAAACTATCACTTACGAGGAATTCATGGCCTTCATAAAAGTGAGTAGTATTGTTGGTTAACGGTGGCAGGTTCGGGAGAGTTGAGAGTCCCATTTACTCCTATTTCTATTATGAATATGAATATTCACCACATATTAACTTCCCTTAACCTAAAAATTAAGTGATCCAACTTTAAAGGAATTCTATCGTACTCTCTCTCTCTTTAGTTTTGGCCTTCGTTTTAAATCATCATAAGCAAGCGTCCACAGAAATGGGCAGTCAGTAAACAATAACACCACAGAAAGTACTTTTTAACTCATATTAGCAAAAAATTAGGCATCATTTGTCCTTTGTCTTTGGCCCTGCACAGGTTTTCTTTTCAATAATGTAAAATATGTCCGCAAAGAGACAAAAATGTTGATACAAAATCAAGTCGTGTAGTAGTTTATAGTATCTCAGTTTACAATATAAAAAATGTAGTAGACGCCGTCCCTCGGATTTGCCACACAACTTGCACAGACGTAAATGACATGTCCGAACGATCAGGGAGACTATCCTCCTAACTTCCTGCGTCTGTTAGGAGCTATAGAGACAGAGAGAGGGAGAATCGAACCTCTTTGGTGTTTGCTAAATAAGAACGATCTTGTATATAAATAGTGTGCATTTAACATCCCCCAAATTCACTCCGAGCATCCAATGCTTTCGTTGGTCTCGGAAATAAATCAGAACAAAAGGAAATGGGTCCAATTGACATAGAATTTCGTGTCAGCAAGTGGTAATGGTGACTACAAAAAGGATCTCAGAAGCTCCATGTCCTTTTGTCGACCGTTTTGCAAAATATACGCTTTCTTTGGTCATTATTTGGAATGAAGGTTGATTCTCAATACCGAGATGAAGTCACTGTTTTCTGAAAAAACGATTATAATCCAATGGGACGGACGTTATCGAGGATTCTACTTCCTTCTCGATCAAGTAATTACGCCTACCCTTCCCCCTGTGTCAGGAGAGCGACCCTGATTTAAAGAGTTCATCTTACTGCCGTCAGCTACTGCATCATGCGCGATTCGATCGCATATCCCATCAAGCTACGGGGCGATATGAGAACCTCAAATAGACATTAATATCGCGCACTACTACCTAGATGCGCCAACGTCTACGACAGTTCTTGCCGCAATGAAATACATTCGGTAATGAATATGGTGAAAATTTGGGAATATCAATTGCACGAAGAAGGAGAAGAAGAATGATAGCTAGAGAATTAGTAAGAGATAGTGGATTTATGTCACATCAAGAAATGAATAGGGTAATGATAGATAGTGTGAACCGATCAACTAGACGGACCTAATCTAGTGGACCTGCGGCAAAAATAGCTGATTTAGCACCTCTAGCTACTGGGTGGCGCCATCTGGTGGTCAACTTATATTATATTTGAACCAGTGACTCGTTGCGGACAAGATAAACACAACATAGACCTGCTTTGCCGCAGGTAAGAACGGAAATTCAGACCGTAGTGTTCGTCTTCAAAACATCAGAGACCGATTATAATTTTTTATGGATTAAAATTCTGTCGTAATTAAAGATGATCAAGGAATAGAGAAATTTAAAAAAGGAATATTCGGACTCTGCAAATTATTAAGATAATGATAAGACAGCCATTCATTTATGATTAAATTATTGACTTTGCTTCTTCTAACTTGAAGGAATAAGCTCTCTCTGACCCAAAGATGCTTTGCAGACTTTTACTGACGTATGGAACAGATATCTTTCCGACGATGTGGGTTGCGTACAGATTACTACTTACTCAATGATAGCTCCCAAGGATCTTCGTGCTTTCCTTACGAAGCAACCATACATAAGGCTTTTTTAAGTTTTTAAGCGTACCTACAACCGATTGAGCAGTTTTAAGGAGTTATAAAAAAGTAAGGGGACTATATATAAAAGAAATGTTATTATACTCGAGGTTAACAGTACATATGATTTATAATTCCTAGGTTCTGAAAATAATGCCATGAAGATGGCGGCCGTTAACAGCAACACACTGTTGGAGCCGATCTCTGAAGTTTCGTACAGCACTTCCGCACATACTGCAGGGTATGGCGTTAACTTCTTCAATAATCCACTCCCTTAGCTGCGGTAGGGTGTGAGGGCGACTTTTAAACAACCTTACTTTCAGATATCCCCAAAGAAAGAAGTCACCAATGCTCAAATCAGGTGACCGCGCAGGCCACTATAAATCACCCCTCGGAGACACCAGACATCCAGGAATCATTCATCTCAAAACATTGAGTGAATTTCGGACTGTGTAAGCTGTAGCCCCATCCTGCTGGAACTACACGTCCCCCAATTCCTCGTCTTCAACAATCTCCTCCATTGTGGGCTGCAGAAAATTGTGCAACATTGAGAAATAACGTTCGTATTTCACGGTCACTCCTTCCTCCTCAAAGAAGTACTGGCCTATCACGCCAAATTGTGATATCACACACCACACCTTTAGTTTAGGGGAATGTAGCGGTATTTCCTGGATAATTCGGGGGTTATTTTTAGCCCAGTAACGGAAATCTTGCTTATTCACAGCCCCACAGAGGTGAAAATGTGCCTCGTCGCTACTGAAGAAAGCTGCCTTGGGAGCAATTTGTGCAAGCATGTTTTCACACAGATTTTGGCAGTTGGTAAAGTCTGCTTGGTTCAATTCTTGAGCCATCATTATTTTGTAGGGGTGGAAATTCAAATCCATATGCAAAATCCTCCTCAAACTGCGGTCGGAAATTCCCAAAGCAACAGCATGCCTTCGAGCAACTGCACGATCGCTGCTCTTACCATCTCCACATTTTCTGGTGTTCTGATGGACCTGCGTCGGCCATCTGTATCTCTTCTTAGTTTGCTACCAGTTGCCTCCAACTTCCTAACCCAGGAACGAATTGTGTTTCCCTGAGGAACGGCATCGTTGCGTAGAATATTGAACCGTCGGCAAAAAGCTCTTTGCGTTGCCATCGCAGATTGATTGTTCTCAAAATACGCGCGCACGGCAAAGCTGCGATGTGCTCCCGTCTACACCATGTTTGCTAGTGAAATGGGGATGTCTATGGAGCAGAGTGAAACCCCGCGCACCTCCCTCCCTACCTCCTCCCCCCGAGCATTGACTCCTCAAAACTGCTCAATCGGTTCTGCCGCCCCCCTGTATTAGGTAATTATGAAGAACTGAAACTAATCGCCTTTGACTTGATCACCTAAAAACAACTACTCCGTGCAAGTAGTCCAACGTCAAATGGGCAGAGCGATCAACAAGGCAACTGAAAATAATGTAGATCTCTTTTCATAAAATTCACTTTTTTTTCCCCTGGAACTTAACTACTGGCAGGGGTGGCGCGTTTGGGGGACACCGTGCTCCGGCTTTAACAAACGACTTACACAAACGTGCATTTCATGCTGGAATGATCAGGGAGACTTTACCCATAACTTTTGGCGTCCAGTAGGAGCTAGAAAGAGAGAGAGATAGTGAGAGGTGAATCTCTGGTTTTTGCCAGATAAGAACAATCCTATCTTTTTTATGAGTTCTGCCTAAAGCAACTTGCACTGAGAACTCAATTCTTCTCCAAACTGGAATCATGCCAAAGCCTTTCAATTTGAGATATATAAAACCAGAAAACCAGCTTATCAATAGGCTATTCAGGTTAGTCCAGAGCAGTTCACTCCAGTTTCGAATCCACTTCCACCATACAAATAGAAAACAAGACGCTAACGCCTCCATCAAGAGTTGTCTCCATATCTCCTGGAATACAAGGTGACTGTCGTCACTAACCGCTACTACATCCTTACCGATCAGCAATACTCCTCAAAGCCTACTTCTCCAATTTCCCGGCAAAATTCCACAAGCGTTTCTCGTATAACTTGACCAAACTCAAATAATATTTAATTTACTCAGCGCGTCATCACTGACTTAAATATACCTTTAACAGCATATTTACTAATTCTTATGAATACATTGTTTTCACAGTAGGGATTTTATGAGTTCAATAATAACATATTACTTCTTATTTAAAATCACTTTGCATATTAATATCGCTTAATTAATTATTTACGGTATATTTTAATAAAGCAGCAAATTCAATTTCTTTCCTTGCAATATTCCAGAGTAAAGAGTACATTTAACGTCCTCCAACTTCACTTTGAGCCATGAGTGTCACTTAGTGTCATTAAATGACATTGGTAGCTACAAAATTACGGTTGATAAATGGCCCAAAAACCTTCTCTTAACTTTGGCCCGTACAAAATAAGAAACACATCCGAGACACCTCTGTTAATGAGGCATCACTGGTTTGACAACCGTGCAATAATTCTTTCTCATGACTCTTTCCTAAATGTCTTAGTACATATTTATTCACCGATATATTTATTCACTGATATAGCATGCGGAGCACGCATCTTATTGCCTCTTCACACTCTTCAAAATTAAGAGACGCTTAGTGCCTAATAAAATCAACCCATTATTCCAACTACACTCGTTCGTATCCTGATTATGTTCCATTCACTTAACAAGTCTTACAAGAAGATTTTATTAACTTAACAAAAAAATCGTCCTGGCATCAATAAGCGTAAGAAAAGTTTTCGACAAATTGCCCAGGCACATACATACGAGTATAGACACCTATTACCCCCTGGGAAACTTCCTCAGTGGACCACATACACAAAGTGATATTCGTACTCCAAGAAAGTTATCATGACCCCAAATAAGCGCTACATTTTATTTAAAACAAGTTATCACAAACATATTACATAAATGCCCAGCAGGGTTACACAGGAATTGCTAATTTGCCCTAGCCTGTTTAATCACTTTTTCCGCGACATCCGCGACATTTTGCTCTGCAGCTACGTAGATGGCATCTTATTATTTGTCCAACACTTGGAATATACCCAAGCAGCTCAAGGTCTGCAACGATACACGAGCAAATTCAAATGTGATTTTGTGGCTTAGTGGATAGGACATCAGATTCTCAAGCCATTCTACTCAGGTTCGATTCCTGGTGAGAGCGGACGCAAGAAATCTAAAGGCGGAGTGTCCAGTCCCATAGATTGCCACTATGCACAAGAGTATGCCATCCTTCTTCAAACAAATGTGAGCTCCCAAGCTCATACCAGACTGAGGTTATCCGAGGTATACCTCGCTTCCGAAAACAGGCTCCCATCACGCACAAAACAGTACGCATAACATAGCAAAACATCATATATTTTAATCCAACACATCTCCTAAACGCCATTACACCAGACATTACCTGCAAAAACATCCCTCCAACGTGACACATCGACCCCTTTGAGCAAGGTTAAGATGCGGTCACGATCCAAAACTTAAAAACTACTAAGACCGCATCGGCTCAACCAACACATACACCTTCCCCAATACCACCCGGAACCAGACAAAGCTCAAAACACATTCTCAACACCTACTGACCTCAGACCAAAGTGACATACATACTCGGATTGTTGAAAGGCTGAGTAGTTCCTTACAACCGGGAAAGTTCATCGAGCCCGCTGGCCTACGTGATCCATGGGCCAGCGAAAATATAAGTCAAGTTGCTCGGTGATCTTAATGTCAACGTTGACTATGTAGCCAAATATTAATTGTTTGTTTTGTTCAAGGGTGGAGCGTCACTAGACTTGAAAGCAGTGACTCCAAAGCCGTTTAAGTGGATTTTGGACGTGACGTGGCTGAATTTGATCGAAATCAGCAAACTGCCGCCATTTGGGGGAGTTCTGGACAAAATTGCCGAAAACGAGAAGGAATGGAAGGTCTGGTTTGAGAAAGACAAACCCGAGGAGGTAGGATAATTATTTATTCTCACTCTCCCAGTAGAATTTCCTTTTATACAGACTCTTCCCTAAAGACTATATACTCTTTATAGCATAATATATTCTATCATTAAAAAAATAATAAATTGTTTTATGGCAATCGTAAATGGAAGGAAACTACTGAGCTAAGTATTTAAAGTGTAATATCGAGTTCTTTGTATATAAGATTTAATTCACACAGAATACAACGGCATAAATGCACTTCTGAATGCGTCCTACAGTCTTTTTCTGATTGTATGTTTGAAGGGGTTGAGCGTCGTAAATCTTGTATCATAAACTGCACCCCCTCAAGTAGCCCCACAAGTAAAATCAAGTGGGTTCAAGTCCGGTGAACATGGAGGATACTCATGGAAGTTACTTTTTGACATCACGATGATAATTAGGGGTTGGGCTCCGTCTTTTTGAAAGTGAAAGTCGTTTCTAAAGAGCATCCCAACTTGAGGTATATTTTTTGTCCGCAGTATGTCTAGATATGTGTGACCGATAACTGTCCCATTAAAGAACAAGGTCTGCTGAATAAAGTCGCTTGCTCTCACTTATTCTGATTTATGATCTTACGCTTCAAAACTTTCAATAATTCTAGGCTAACCTTGGGAGGACCTTGGCAATTATTTTATCATTCGAATGAGAATGTGAAACAACATAAGGGTTTCAAACTTTGTTAGAATTGTCCGGAAAAGTTATGATGTTATTGCCAAAACAAAATAATTCCTGGGCTAACCTTAGAAGGACTTTGGCAATCACATCATTCGAAAGAGAATTTAAAACAACATAAGGGTTTTAAATTTCGTTAGAATCGGCCGAATAGTTACAATATTATTACCAAAACAAAAAAAAAGGCAAAACGGGTACCGACAGACCGACATAGTGAGATATAAAGTCGTACGCAACTAAAAATAGTCCAATCAAATCCCTTTATAATAAACGACCCCGTACTGTTAATCCTGGTAAGTTAATATGCTTGTCCACATAAAATTGTGGATTATTAAGTAATCAATACCTGCAGTTGTGTCGATTTTTGTGTCATTGAGATAGCTTTATCGAACAATACGATTTTACTGGCAAACTGTAAGTTTTTGGCCTCCATTGATTGAAACAATTCACAGAATTTGAGTTTGTGATCAGAGTCATTTCAATCATGTGTGTAACATCCTTGTAATGTAGTTTTTCCATTTTTTCGACATTGAAATCCGGTGAACACGTAATTTGCTAATCTCAGTAGTAATAGAGTAAATCTTTGCGACACTAAAACGAAGTTTTCGCCGCTCGTACTATGTAGATTGGCGCAGTCCAGATCTTTGCTTCCTCCTATCTTAAGCAGTGCCCTCTGCTTCAAACTTATCACGGATGCTTTTAATAACGAGACTTGTCGGTGGCTTTGTACCAAATTCCTGAATCCATTGCCGTTAGACTTCGGCAACATTATCAATTCTCCAATACCATTTTATGCTCCTTTTTGTTACTCCGGTCACAAATGCATATTATGCAATATGAATTCTTTTGATGTACTAAATAAAATTGAATGGTGTAGAGTTTGTATCGTTGAATGAGTGCGTAGTATAAGTGTCGAAGCAAACAAATGGGTGACTAGACTACGTTTTACCATAGACTAAGAACTATTACGGGTCTTTAATAAAACAAAGCCAGGCCTTGCCGACGTATTTCAATTGTATTTATGCCACTGCGGAACATTTAAAGCACTTGGCGTACTCAATTAAACTTTTTCACAAACAACGTGATATAACATTTTAATCACTTAGATCACTGATTTACCTTTCATTGACAATTGCTAAAACAATATATATGTAGTTGTATTTTCTTTAAATGATTACCATAACAACCTTATTTCTTTTTACGAATATTTTACGTTTCCATTAAACATTGGAAAGGAAAGTTAATGCATCGTTTTCGTCAAAACCATTTATTTAGGTCGAGGCCGGCGATTCTCCGCCACAATCCAAAGTCATTTAACAATCTATATTATTATTTTACATACGAGGGGTGGTCAATAAGTTTTGCGAATCGGTAGGGCAAAACAGAGGAAGGGGGATGGCTGTTTGTGGGGGTGTTAGGACAAGTTATGTCAAGTCAGGACCTGCAGCCGCACGCTCCAGCCTCGTCTATTTAAGAAGCAGTAGCTGATCGCGGATCATCAGTCACAAATTTTTCAACAATGAAGAAGGTTGAGCACTGCTCAGTGATCAAATTTTTGACCAATGAAGGCAAAAATGCAAAAGAGATCCATGAACGCATGGTTGCAGTGTACACTGACACCACCCCTTCCTATGCAACCATTGCTCGCTGGAATAGGGAGTTCCGCCATGGTCGTGAGTCCCTTGAAAATGACCTCCGTCCAGGACGCCCGTCAGACGTGACCAACGAGGACAATGTGGCCCGTGTGGAGAGGATCATCCTCGAAAATCGACGGGTGAAGGTCGAAGAAATCGAGCGACAACTTGGAATATCACATGGAAGTGTTATCAACATCATCCACGACAATTTGGCCATGACCAAGGTCTGTGCCCGTTGGGTCCCTAGAAAACACATGCCCCATGATCGACTTCAACGTCGTCAAAGTCCACAAGGCCAGAGTTGCACAAATTGCCCTGCGGCGAGTGCGGATTCGAGGAGCTCAACCATCCCCCCTACAGTCCAGATCTGGCCTCTAGCGACTACTTTTTATTCCGCCAGCTCAAGGCTGCACTGCGTGGACGCCGGTTTGGGGACAATGAAGATGTCCAGCTCGCCGTCCAGGAGTGGATTGAACAGCAGTTGCGAGATTTCTGGTTGTCGGGAATTCGAAGCCTCAGGGACAAGTGGCGCAAGTGCATTGAAGTCGAGGGTAGTTATATTGAAAAATAATAAAACACTTTTCCTCATATCTCGTTTACTTATATCCGAATTACAAAACTTATTGACCGCCCCTCGTAAGAGTCGTGTCCCCGTTTCAACAGTTGATGTGGTCATATTCAGTTCCTTCATATAACGCACAATTGACACAATTTGGTGTAACTTTACTTACCACAACTGCGAGGGATTATTAAACCTAAGATGAAACAGTGAGTTTCTAACCTATACCTCATTTTTTAAATTTTTAATGCTTCACAGGAAAGGAGATCGATCCAAATTCCTTTTCTGTTATAATTGTTTTAGAAATATAGATATTTTTTTAAAAATCCCGTCAGTTTACGAAGTATTCGCCAAGTAGCACAGATTTGCTTAATGTTTATCTATCAGATAAACATAGCACACGCACAAATGACTTTATTTTCAGAAAACTCCGGCATTAGGAAGTGAGTGGGTGAAAAAAAGATAGGCTACGGTTGCAAAGCCTACTTCATTTAAAGTCAAGAATCCGTGTAAAAAGACTAGTAGTCTCGCACAAGAATCAATAGTAGGGCGCAGATATGAGTATACAATACATTACAAAGATGTTTATTTAACACATTTATAGTTACACAAAATTGACTATATTGCAATCATATATTCTAATTAATAATAATAAACAAGCACCATTTTTCTGCAGACAAATTTAAAATTAAGAAACCAAGAAAAAACTGAAATTAACAGTGTCAAAAGTATCTGATACAGTCCTATAAAAATTTGTCCCAAACTTTTAGAGTACATTTAATCGAGATACAATTCTAGAACTTTGTAGATTTTAGCTTTTGACATCGGTTGGTTTACCTCAGGATCATTCATTCAATGTCTGGCTGGCGGATTACGAGGTAAACAAATTTTGCTCTTAGATCCACCATGCAGAACTTAAACTTCACACTACAGGTTTGAGACATAGGAAAATATCACAGTAATTAGTAATCCCTATAACGACTGTGGGTGACACATTATGTTAGTTCAAATCACAGCAGTAAACCATTTGTCTTCCGCGCTATTTGCGTCCTGGAACTTATGAAGAGCCCAAAACTGATTCTATCTGAGATTCATAAAGACGGAGTCTTCAGGGAGAGTAGTAAGTAAAAATACAATTAGGTGAGTACTCCGAAAAGATGGATAGTATTCTAGGAAACGAATGAGGGCACAATTGTTGAAACCTATTCACTTTCACAAACGTATAGAATTTGCTAATGATCATCTGGAGAAACAAACAATATTTGGGCAATTGGTATTATAGTCAGATGAAACAATTATTGAGCTGTATGGTTAAAATAGCGTTAACCGTTGAAGGCCGATTTTTGGTAAACAAGCATTTGTTTGCATACGTATCGAAATTCACCTTTATTAACTTAGTAAAGGACCTAGAGCCACGTCGCTAACCAAGCAGTAACTCGGAGAGTCAAAGTCGAATTCATCCACTGTTATAAAAGAGAAATAATACAATTTAAAAGAGTCGGAAAACACCAAATAGGTGCTTAATCCCTCCCCCCCATATCTCCTGCCTGTCACTTGATAAGGAGATAATTAGGGGCCCATGAGGAAACTGCTTTGAGGAATAGCCCACAGTGGAATCATTGGTCCGAAATCATTCCAGGATGGGACTTAATAACAACCCTCCGGTGGGGGAGTAATCCCCTCCCGGGGACCGGACCAACATCAAGAGCGAAGTAACCCCCGTCTCTGTGCACGTTGGAAGGAATTATGATGTAAGAAACCCGAGAGGCAATGGCACCAGGGTAGTGGAAGTTGATTCGGCCACTACTTTAAAAAGATCTACCATAATTCACCCCTCTAGAGGAGTCCAACCTGATCCACCCATCCTTCATCATCCTTCATCCCGGCACTACTCGAGCGGGAACTAATTGGGTAATGGGAGGGAGCTCTCAATTAAAAAATATAATTCTACCTAAACTATTCTTAATATATACTCATTTTTTTTTCCACTAATTATGCTTCGTACACTCAACACATATAATTACACAATTTAATTACAGGACAAGAAAGGAGAATGACCAAGGAGAAGAAGGACCCCGCAACCAACATGAAGATCCTGACTAAGATGGTCCACAGAAATGGCACGAAAGGCTATACTCGAAGGTCTTCTGGCCTTTAGTATGAGAATCCCAGGAGACAACATAGGCTCAGTAAAGTTTCATAGCATACAAATGTGCTTTGTATTCTATAAACTAGAAGAACCTACCTGCACCAATTGCTCCAAAAAAGAAAAGCTGTACTACAGCGAATGTGCCACTGATGGCCACAGATTCGATAACTTCAAAAGCTTACAGATGTGCCTCAATTGCAAAGGGAAGCACAAGGCCATGAGCACTGCCCAAAACGCAACGAAATCATAAATAGGAGATAAGAGGAAGGGAGAAAGGCGAAGTAAACAAGCTACGCAAACGCCGCAAAGAAAAGTGAGATGCAACCATCGAGAGCATCTCCAGGAATAAGGATCAACAGAGATCTGAACACCCGCATCCTCATCTGCATCACAATGCAAACGCAGTTAAGCCAGTCTGTTATGATGAGGTGTTTAACTCTCTGTCGAAGGCGAATAACTTTCCAACAGTAGTTATGCTCTAGCCGACGCTTCATGCTCCAGAGCATTCAAGGAATCAGTTAGTCAAAATAATCACACACGCCGGAATAGAGGCATGTGTGATTTTCTTTACTTCTTCTTTCTCTTTTGATTCATTCGAAGAGGAATAAGAAGTAAAAGAAAGTGAGGAAGAATATACCACAAGCTCAGAGAGCGAGGAGAGACCCTGCACGCGAATGAGGGCGACTAAGGGCAAGTCAAAAACTCCTAGGCCACCCCGAAGAGTGAGAAGCATGGACACACAAGAAACATCCACCAGGCAAAGAAAAAGAAGAAAAACAAGAGGAAACACCGGTAGATAACACAACCTCAAGCAACGAAGCGCACTGAGGATATTGGAAATAAACACCAATGGCTGGACAACCAAAAGGACTCTTTACGGAAATATATTCCGAAAGAATTTTGCAAATGTCATCTTAATTTTGAAACACGGAAACGAGACGCGTAATGAACAAATGAAGAAGACGTGTTGATCAAGAACTACTTACAAGAGCAGTACGACGGTGTCGCTATTGCGATCAAGAAAGGGATCAAATGCAAGCAAATCAGAAACCTCGAAGAATATATCTGGCGATGGAGGTCGAACTTGACACAGGAAAGATACTCATAACCACCGGATACCAGCAGCCAATGAGAGGCTTTTTACCCTTGCAGTCTCTCACTGGCCTATTCTATTTTGCAGAATGACCCTCACAATCCCAATAGGGCACCTGAAGGGCACATTTCAGGTGTCCGGCTATAAATTTTCAATGAGATTGTAAGGAGCCTCGATACTTTGCGGGACATGAACATCATCTAACGAATTGGCCCACCTATCTTAGAGTAGGGTGAGTCACAAAATCAGACATCTCTCTCACCAATCCTCAATTATCATTCAACTATTACATAGAACAAGTCCAGGTACCATGTAGTGACTATATAGGGATCCTACTCAGGATCAATAGACACTCTATGCAAGCCAAAGCCGCAGAAAGAAAAGAACTACAAAAGGGCAGACTTGGCACGCTATTCACAAATCCTCGGGAATTATCATCCTCCCACTTTGGATGAGGTAATTCTTAAGAAGATTCACGAGGCACTCGATGGCCCTAACAACCATCAAATCGACGCAGATTTAACTTGTATCCCGAAATCCTTGTATAGGTCCATCTCAACACGTAGATGGACCGAATACATAAAAGATTTGTACCGCGATCGGAAATTATTATGTGAGATTAACATCAGGAACGAATCAATTGATTCGATACAAAGAAGTAGAGATAAAAGAAGAACTCAACCAGTCGATTTTCGAATAACAGTTAAGAAGATTTGACGATACGATCGAAAGCCTCGATCAGGATGCAACTCCCAAATATTTGGGGCCAAAAAATCTGACATCAAAAGGATAGACAGGAATCGAAGAAAAGTGAAATTAAAGACGAAAATGGAAACATCGAAATGGAATAAGAAAATATAGAAGCAATATTCTGAAGTTATTGGAAAAACATATTCAATATAACTAAATGGAAGATAAAAACGAACCAGGAGAAATTAAAGGTGTGCAATGTACTTCGTATAAAAAATGACTTCGGATACGGGAAGCCCGTCTCTGATCGTATTTCGAGAGCCTCGGCTGCAATCAAAACTCTATCCATGTTCAGACATCTCCGAGAGAGCAATAAAAGGAAGATCTACAAACCACTTTTAGGATCAACGCTGCTCTACCGCTCTACCCCACTTTCGGCCTCTCCTGTGTCTTGACGCAAAAGTCGTGCGCAACAAAGGTGGGTACCTAATTACGGGTTCTCGCACGCGAGGAAGAAGACGCCAAAAAAGGCTGAACAGGGAGTGGGGATAAAACGCATTCACATTGTCATAGAACAACGGACTAGGAATATGCAAATGATGGTTAATCAGGAATTGAATAGAAAGGTCGTGTAGATGATTGAATATAACAAAAGAGCCAGAATCCATCCATTATTCCCAAGTTCCGCTAGCCTTATGGCTAACGGAGATTGAAGCGCCGTTATGCGCATGAAGAGAAATATGTGAAATCGCCGGAATAGAACAAATTGACCGACTAATGGAACCATTACCTAACTGGAAGAATACCCTAATACGACAACAACCTTACCAATTTTGACTCAAGAGGAAGGAACGCAAAGAATGAAGAGAGAAAATGTCAAAAAAACAAGCAAAGAACGATATACACTACAGAATATAACAAATAGAAAAAACACTAAGTATTACAAATAATAATAAAGTAATTAAACCATAAAACAACAGCAAATGCGAATGACACGAACAAGAAACATTAAAATTTTAAGACAAAAAGATTGAACGCCGTGGAAAAGAGAAAAATAAAATAGTCATAAATGGAAGCCGAGTGGTCCGATGGTCTATTTGAAATCCAGTGGCAACTGGCCTGGCATTGATACTGATTTTAACAATATCTGTTGGGGCGATGTGTATGGATCCGAGTGTCCCGTAACTGCCCTTAATGAAATTCTTATTTCTAAAAGTGAGAGAAGGACTCCACTTAAAACTATTCGGAGTTGTCGTACTGAAAAAGCCTGGTTCATTGAGGACTACCGCTTGGCCCAGCGGAATAATCAGGCTGCATTTTGCCGGTGGTCTCGTTTGCGCTGCCAAGAATATCGATACTATTACGTGCGGCTCGAGTCACACGCACAGCGTACTTATAGTGAGGCTCAATGAGCCTATGATGATCATCTCAGAGATATTTTAACTGGTACCTCTCATCCGCACTCTTGGTGGTCTATTTGGGGTTGACTCTAGCCTTCCTCCCTTGTAGTGAGCTGACGGCTCTGTGTGCTATAACTCTAAGGAGAAATCTGATCTATTTGCCTCAATTTTAATAAAAAGCAAAGCACTGAGGTAGTGGACTTACCTTCATCTTGCTTTCGTCCTATTAAGCTTCACTCCTTGGCTTTTAAGTCTTCAGAACTTCTTTTCTATTTGAATCACTTCGATTCATTTGGCGGATGTGATCCTTTGTGATTTTTGCCCATTTTTAAAATAAGAATTGCTCCATAATGGCCCCAAAATTGACTGTTATTTTTAGATTACTTATTTATCAGAGTTCTTTTTCTGAATGCTGGCGTTCTGAAAATGTCACTCCGATCCCCATAGTCTCTTCACCATCAATTCATCCGGAAAAAAATATAGAACCATTTCCATCACACCAGCTCTCTCTAGAATATTGAACGTTTGCTGGTCAAATGCATGATTCATTTTTTGAATAATAATAAATTGCTGCCGGTAAAACAGTTTGGTTTTCGGAAAGATCTTAGTACTTCTGATGCTCTTCTTTTTATCACCAATCACCTTCAAACTTCTCTTGATGCTGATCATGAATCTCGTCTTGTATCTCTTGATTTTAGCTCAACCTTTGATCTTGTTAACATAAGGCTCTTTTATTTAAAATTAGATCTCGTGGTATTGGTAGTCAATTCCTGGGCATGGCATACTGGTCGAGTTTTTTTCTAACAGGGAGCAGCATGAGTCGTTTGATCGCAGTTTTAACTCTTACAACTTTGTTAAATCTGGAGTTTCCCAGGGTAGTCTCCTGGGCCCGCTTCTCTTCATTATTTATACCTCATACATTCTTTCTGGAATTGAGTCGAATATGGTTGCTTATGCTGACGATACAACTTTGTATGCTGCAATTCCTTTCCCTTTAGACAGGCAAAGAGTCGCTAAATTGCTTACCCTGGATATCATAATCAAGAGAATTTTATCCTAGTGGGGTGTTTAGGTTATGAAACCTAATCCAAATAAATCCCATAACCTTGTTATTGGTTGATAAAGGACCTTACAACCGCATCACTCTGACATTATTGTCAACTGCGTTGCGGTCCCTAATTGTTCTTCACTGAAATTGCTTGGTGTTACTTTTGATCCCAAACTGACTTTTGAGCTGGACTTGCACGCTGTTGCGTCCTCAATTTCTCAAAAGGTTGGTTTGTTGCGTAAGTGCCGCCAGGTCTACTCAACAGACAGAGTGGTTAAGAATTGTTTTTATTCCTTCCTTCTGTCTCATTTTGAATATTGTCATTCTGTCTTCCCCTCTGCATCTGAGACCAATTTGAAGCTCCTTGACAGAGCTTTCAACCAGATTAGTTTTCTGCTACTCGATGTACAGTTGAACCTTAGGCATCGTCGACTCGTTGGAGTCTTGGTTCATTTCTTTAAAATTGTTTCTGATCCTGATCACCCACTTCACTGTCCGATGCCAGCAAACTCACGGCCAGTTCGTGATACGCGCTACTCGTTAAGACAGAATGGCCGTGCTCTTTCGGTCGCTCGAGGGAATACGACGCACTTTTCTCGATCTTTCTTTCCTACAGTCGTCGGTCTGTGGAACACTCTGCCGAATGATGTCCTTAATTCGGAGAGGTGTGATGTATTAAAAGGCAAGTGAATGCTTTTCTTCTCTCTTGATTTTTATGTTTTCTACTTTTATCGATGTTGTGTCGCTCGTTGGGCCCTGTAGTGTTTAGGTGGTTCTGCCATTTTGGCTGTTTCTTTCGAACGGGTCGCCTTCATTAACTTTTATTCTAATAATATATATATATATATATATATATATATATATATATATATATATATATATATATATATATATATATATATGAAAAAATTAACCCACAGGAAAATGAAAAGATGAATCCAAGCACTTTCGAACTATATTTGCAAGTTCATTTTCAAGGAAGGAATAGCATGAAAATGGAGAAGACAACCTTATATAGCGTACAAATATACAAGAAAGAGAATGATATATATATATATATATATATATATATATATATATATATATATATATATATATCGCTCTCTCTCTCTTTATTCCTATACTTTCTCTATAATCTTCTATTCTTCATCTTTCTTCTATTTTTTCCTTAATTCCACCTCTTTGTACTCTTTGGACATACATATACGCGCAAACACAGGAATATTCTGTATGATGACGTCATCAAATAGTTCTTATATTCTATCTATTTATTTTCCTTTTTGTATCTTTAATCTTCCATTCTTCATCTTCCTTCTATTCTTTCCTTTATTCCACCTCTTTGTACTCTTTGTACATACATATACGCGCATATACAGGAATATTCTGTATGATGACGTCATCAAATAGTTCCTATATTATATTTATTTATTTTCCCCTTTGTATCTTTAGGTTGCTCATTCTCTTCATTCCTGTCATCTTAGGAATAATAATACTAAGATAATATTATAAAAAAAAATTGAACTAAACTTAGGTTGGAACCAGCAGTAACAATCGGTTTTCACACGTCCCGTTGCTCTCTGAAGCTAATGAGTTTATTGCTATGTGGCAGCAAGCATTTTTCTTTCTTCGCTATGGTCTGGTTATCTTATATCCCTGCAGTTTAAATCTTGCCTTTTCCTTGCCTGTGCTAATCCAAACAGCGACCTATTTATACAAATATGGCAAAATTATGAAAAATTACACACGGGACTTGTATATATTATTCTTTCCATGTCTGAGTTTTTTTTATAATAATATATAATAATATATTTAAACATCATAAAACAACACATAGCTCTTAAGGACGAAAACACAAAAATAGTAGTACAATACTATTATAAAAGCAGTAAGCTCTGTTCAATGTTATCTACACGAGAGAGGCGAAAACCGATAAGCATGTATTATATCAATTTTTATGTCCTATAGACAACTGTGAGATTTCATACATCGGATATACTACGAATAATATTACATCGCGAGTAAACCAACGCCTATACAAAAGCAGTAAAATACATGAACATCTTAATGGGATCCACAGCTAGAATAAAATTTCCAACATTGCCGAAAATTTGAAAACCATCTACAGATCAACAGAAAACTTGAAGATTGCTGAAGCAATTCTCATCAAAGAAAGGAAGCCGAAATTAAACACGAAATGTGAAGAACTAAAAAAGTGGTTAAATATTTGTCATTAGGTTCGGATTACAAATAGTCTTTAATAGGAGAGTGGAATGAAAAGTAAGAAGAAAGTAAAAAGATGAAAGGGAAAAGGTACAGGATAAAGATGAAAATAAAGAGAGAAAGGATATAGGAACGATGCTCTTATGTGTGTGTGTGTGCGCGCGTGCTTGTGTATGTATAATGTAATAACAATAAAAAATAAAGAGGAGAAATATACTAATAACAGAAGGAAGATGAGTAATATAAGAATAAAGAGAATGGAGCGAAATAGAGAAAAAGAGAGGCAGGAAGGACTTGTAGACACTCAAGAGTGTGTGTGTGGGCAGAGTAAGAAGGAAGAAAAATAATAAATAAATAAGGATAAAATAAATGCTGGATAAAAAGAATGAAAAGGGAAGAGGAAAGAAATGGGATGGGCGATAAAGAAAGGGGTGAGAAGGGAGGGTGAGTTTGGTAATAGCGCGATGACGGTATCATGTATGAATGCTCCTCGTGTAGCGGATGTGTGTGGTATTGGGATTGAACCCGACTCCTCGACGCTAGAAGACCAACGCTGTATCACCCAGGCTAGCGATAGCTCCTTACATTCTAGCCTTGTGCACAATGAAACCATTGGGTTGTCCTCATCATTGCACATAAAATAAAATAGAAGTTCCTCCAATGGCATTTTTATGGAATTGCTGGGTTGGATTAAACGAGCTCCAACGGTTATTAGGTTAGGTTGGTTTCACGATAAAATGTCCTCCAAGCCTAAATCCCTAACCATCACAAGTAGGTTCCTTTTTTTACTTACCAACAAATTCACCCATTTCTTTAATAACCATTTATTCAAAAGCTCACTGGCCGAGATTCTCTCATAGGTTTCCGTGTAAATTTTTAAATAACTAACCTAAATAAATTGAGTTGTTTCTGACCTACAGGAAGAACTGCCCTGTGGGTACTCAAAACTTCTGGATTCTTTCCGCCAGCTGCTACTCGTCAGATCCTGGTGCCCAGACCGGACCTTGTCAATGGCCCGGGTTTACATCCAAAGTAAGCAATTGTTTCAGAATGTTTTTCACTCATAGCTTAACCCTTTGCCTTTGTGTCTCTTCTCTTACTGATTATTTTTCCTGTGGGTTTCCCGTGTGACTCGTGTTTTGACGAGACTATTCCCGAGGCCTTCTGAGCCTTCCACCCGAAAGAAGGGTAGCAACAAGGGAGCTTCGTCTCCATCACCCCTATCAAAGGGATCCTCCAACGGGTGAGGCACCTCCTGCCCCAAAGCCGCTCAGCCCGCCCAAAGTTTCGAGTCAGGAAGAAAAGAAAGCTTGTATAACGATTCAAGCCTCATCCAGTAAGCCGTTGAAGGCAACAGCGTCTTCAGCACATTCTGCAGCCAACAGCTCCCCGAGCTGTGTCTACAGGAAAGCTACGGCCATTTCAGTGATGAGATTTAAATCAAAGATAGCCCCCGTATTTCCTTCTAGCTAGGTTTGAAGGGCATTTTTTTCCAGGGAATTACCGTAGACCCCGGACTAACTGGGAGGAGCATCGGACACTCATCTCTTCCCGCTCACTGTTAGCTATGTGTCTTCATAGGACAGTGTTGGGTGCGTGCTGCCACCTGACCGCCCTCACAAGGTATGAGGGGTTTTGCAACCCTATCACTGTGTGATGGAGCCCAGACAGGAGGATATGCAATTTACACTTTTAAATACCTCTTTTAAGGCAGTGGCAGTGCAGCTCCATATGATTATTGGATAGGAGGTATATTTTTATTTCAGCCATAGATAACGAATACTTTATTGGTAGCTCAAAATCGGACGATTCCATAGTCGGGCTAGCCAGGAAAAAACAAAATTCGTTCTCATTTCTTTATTTTTAAAGAAATTCACCCCAAATTTGGCATGAAGCATTCTGGGACCAATTTACTTCGAGCTGTGAAGTCAAATTTTTATTCGACGAACAGATTCGGTGTGACGAACGAAAGTGTGACTTATTTAATGAAAAAGAAAAAATAAAAACCCTATATTTATAACCGATGTTGGTTATATTCAATTTAATTTTATTTAATAAGGCTGTGTACAATGGGATTCTTAGATACTACAGGGTGTCTAATAATATCAAATTTCAAAATTCCATAGGTTTTCCAGGTACTTAAAAAAATAAATGGCAAAATCTCTAATTAAAACTGTAATGAAAAATGGGTATATTACATTTAACTACAAACATATTTTTCAAAGTATATTCTAATAAATGAAATTAAGTAGGTAACATTAATTAAAGAAAAAAAGAAGACATCCCTCCAGGTCCCACACCTGACCAATCTAGCAAACAATTATATTTCCATTAGGTATCATTTAGCTAGACCCTGCATTTAATTTCATTTTTTTAACTTTATAAATCTTTTTCATAGCCCATGGGTGAGTACCGACTATATTATTCGGAAATAAGTATAATAAAGTAATAGCTAGTAAGAATCTAAGGTGTGGACACCCTGTACTAGTAACCTATATCATGGTTAACCTGGATTCTAATATCTACCCTACAAAATAAAGATACATAACAAATGTCAGTGGCTACGCACACTTAAATTGACTTAGGACTTTTTCTCACTAGAAAGTTTCTTTTTCTTGTAGTCACTTTTGCTCCTGGTAGCTTTCTCGGGTGCATCCGGATTACCTCTTTTTATGCCTCTTCTTTTGACTTTGCATGGGCATCACTATTAACTTTTGACACCATATTTTTTGCCCATGACATGGAAGAGGGACCTGGCGATGGCAGGAACAACGTTGTTGACCAGGCTGCAACCCTTTTCACAGTCCAGCAGGGACATGTCTAAGTCATTGCTCATTATTTCCTTGTAGACACTCACGAATACTTCTTCTGAAGAGTAGGCCTCCAGAGACTTGGTCATCCTTTCGCCTGGTGTTGTAATCGCCTTGAAGACTTCCACGGCCATCATGGCCATGTGGATGCACTCATTTGAGGGGTAGAGGAGACCGCCGCGGTCCTGGAATTCAATCATCTCTCTGAAAGTCTCTGGTAGCTTGTCAGGGTCGGCCACCTGCACTGAGGGCATAAGGGTGTTGCCTTCTACCAGAGCCTCCTGGCAAGATATACACTTTAGGAGGCTGCGGGCCTTTCTTGCAAAGTAATACACCATTTGTAATCATATGAATAACAGTACAGTATTATTAATTAGAATTTATTGCTGTCTTTGAATCCGTGTTTAATAAATTTACCAGGCAATGGCTTCGCCACTTTCCTCTACGGTGGGGGCTTGGGCCTCGCTACTAAGATTAAAATTTAAAATCTAAAAAAAAACAGCCATGGTTAAATTTTTATAAATTTTCTGAACTTCGCCAATTATAATTATTTTTAAAAGGAACTCTAAACTAAATTTCCCCCCTTTAAAAAAATATCACGTTGCTAAAATATAGTTATAGAAGAAGACATATATAAATGAATTTTCTGAACTTCACCATTTGGTTTTAAAAAAATTCGCAAAATTTCGATACTTATATTTATTTCTGAACTTCACCATGTTGTTTTTGATATTAAAAAAGAATTATTAGAAATAACTTTGAAAAAAAAACATAAGTCATTACCAAACTAAGATTAAATTATTATTAAAATACTCAAAAAAATACCCTTCTTAAATTATAGAGTTAGTGATGATGATAAACGACAATAAAATATAATTTTACCGTAATAACTCTCCAGAGATGATTTGATCAACTCAAGGCATCGGTGAAGGTGTAGTTTAGGGTGCGTATCGTAGTCACGACTTTTAATATCACAGTTATGATAAACAGTTATCTATGGATAAACAATACCATAGATTAGGGTTGCACCGATATGCAAATTAGCCGATAACCGATATATCGGCACCGATACAGGGTTAACGAAATAAAAATAAAAAAAAAAAATATTTGAGAATATTTTTGCCGAATGGAGGAGCTATTGCCGTATAAAAAAAAATGTGTTCAAGGACGTCATTTCCGACAATTTTAGACGATCGCAATCTTGTTAAGCCTAATCGTCCTCGTTTGTTTACAAACGTATACAATACTATGAATAATAAAATCATTCAATAATAGTTAAGTTAATTGTAGCGTAAATGCACTATTAATTTAAATTAGTGTATTATTTACGTAATTATTTCTATAACATTTAAGTTATTTTAGAAATTAACGCGTGCATTGTGAGGTTTAAGGCTGAGTTTGCAATTTCTTGATCATTATAGCGTCCCTCCCCAAGCAACATATATGTATCATATGCTGGCTTCCCTTATTTAACACACATTATAACGTATTCACTTAAATAGCAGGAGTCCACATCTTCACTACTTACAAGTACTAGAGCTAACAGGCCTACAACGGCAAATAAATACAATTAACTTATGATTTCAAAACTTTCTAAGATGGCAGCAGCGTCTCACCCAAAGTAAATCGTAACAATGACTGGAATCGCCCCCTGGCGGGCATAGCGGCAAACAACCGCGCTGACTTATCGCGCGACTATGGAAGTAGCAGAATCCGGAATTTGGTGAAGCTACCAATCAAGTATTCGTTATCTATGTTTCAGCGCAGATTCTACTGTTGCCTGATAGCGATGCAACGGACTTACGCCGCATCGTGGCATGGTTGCTAAAACCATTTCTTTTCTCCTCAAAGATCTGAAGGGTATGCATCCCCTGAATGATCTACACGATTATTACCAGGGAATTCTGTTCTTGCCGACTTAACCGAAGAGATGAAGATCGGTGTCTTAAATGTGCATGAATCCACGCACCACTTTCCGAAAGCCGCATCATTTACATACATGTCTAGATCCATCCCTATGCTCTCCGGACGAACAGCCTGATCTTGGATGGGAGGTGGTCGATGACCTCCATGGTAGTGATCACTTTCCCATCTAAATATCTATTCTGAGCTGCTTCTGCTGCCGCCTAAGAAACCACCTGGGCATTCCTTGTAGCGGGCGTGGTGGCGCGCATTTCAGGAAATCACCGATTTTTTTCTGTCTCAGTCGAGAGAAGTTTAGATCGGTGGATGAGACCGCTGAGTTTTTCTTCGGCAACGTCATCACCATGGGCCTGGCTACTATATATAGATCGTCAGGTCGGGTTTTTTTGCACGCTTTTGGCTTCCTTGGTGGTCGACCTAGTGATACGGCCTTTAGAGAAAAGCAATATGCCCTGTATGCGCTACAAGTGTCGCCCGAACAATCTCACCTTGGGTAAATTTTGTCGAGTGAGTGCTAGGTTTCTTTATATTTCAAACATACCCGCCGCTCTTCTTGGCAAATATACGTATCTTCACTTAACTGGAAATTCCCTCTTTCAGAGCTTTGGAGGTGAGTCAAAAGTATTCGAGGCAAGTTTTCACAGGACCGCCCCCCCCCCCATGTCTTTCAGGAGGATAGTTCCACACTCACGGTCCCAAGGTCCCTGGCGGTGCCCTTTATCCGCATACTCTAGCTTGGTTGCTGCTCCACCAAAATTTAAACCACGTCCTAGCTTTCTGGAGGTGGCCGAATGGACTTTACCTCCAGAAGCGGAGAACCCTTCGACGACATATTTACGCTAAGAGACATGCGTTTCTCTCTCATTTTGTGTGCAGATACTGCATATGGCCAGGACGATATTACGTATAACAGGCTTCAAACTTAATTAAGTGAGAAATGGCCTTTCTGCTAGCCCTGTTCAACAGGATTTGGACTTTAGGTTATCCTCGAATGGCTCCCTGGCTTGTTTTTCGCAATCTAGGGCGATATCAATCAATCCCGACTGGTTTCAGCAGAATTTCTCTACTTCCTGTGTGGGCGAGTTTATCGAATAATTGTTTGCGTTAGATTAGTTTACATTATGGCCAGTAAACGCCAGATTGACCTTCGCAAGTTTCATTAGAAGTCGAAAACTCTGCTCCGACTAGAAAATGCTATATGTCAAACCTTTTTCGTAGACAGCAATTCGCCACTATTTTTTTTAATCTGGAGAAGATCTCGGATACCGCTTGGTGATGCGGTATTATGGAGACACTCCACACCATTGGTGTGAGTGGCTAAATATCTGGCGGAGTTTCTATGAGATCGTAGATTCCGCCTACGGGTGAGAGGGAGCTATATTCAGTCCAATAAAGTATGAAGAGGGTGTCCTGCATGAAAGTGTACAGTTTCACTCTCTTGGCATCGGGCATTAACTGTATTAGCTCGATGATGCCGAAAGCTGTTATGCTTACGCTCTCTGTAGCCGATCTTTCGATCTCTTTTGGTGCAGCTTGGATCATCTGGAATGTCGACTCTAACAGATATTGAATCACATCTCTCGCTATGCCTACGCGCACTGGTTTCTGTTTTCTTTGCATACGAATAAGACGTTACCATTCTATCGCCATCCAAAGCTTGTTCCGACTAGGACTTGTTCCTAAATGATGTTTGCTTGGATATAGTAGCCGCATCGTTTCCTTAGCCTTGTTTTGAGCAGCGCCCTTGGTTCTCGTGGGATGCTGATAGGGCTACTGATTTACTGTTTGCCGTTCCTTTGTTCCTCCAAAGCTAGACTCCGAGGACGAGTTTAACGTATCCGCAACCCAGCTGAAATTGCGGAAGTTTGTTTCATTTAGCGACCGGTGTCTTCCACACATCCCCAACAGAGAATATCCTTGTCGATATTGTGAAGATACTTATTGTTCTGTATTAGGATCAGTGCTTTGTGCCCTTGTATGCGCGAGCATAGTCTTAACCTCAGTCGCCAAGGGCCCTTATTTCATCCGCGGCCGATCTCCATGGTAGCTATCCCATCGCCAGACGCTAATGAAACACTAAACCCTTCAGATTTAGGGTAAAGCAATTTCTTCGAGAGCTCGATGTAGCTCTCGGATCTTTGATGTCTCTGGTTCTTCTCGGGATGATACCCTAGAGACAACTAAGTATAAACATTCATCGCTATATTTCTGTTCCCAAAGCTTCTACAGCGCCGAGAGTATTGCGTTGAAACTTCTTGGAGCACAAACGTGTAACACTTGTGCCGTGTCAATGTAGACCCATAAATTCAAATCCGAAGAGGAGGGTCAGCTTTCATCCCATGACCCCTCTAGTTGAAGCCAGCCTGGCTGTACCAGAGGCTGCGTCTGTCTCCACGACCGAGCTCGTTGCAATATACAGTGCGATACAGGAAATTATGCGGTATACCCGAGTTCGGACATCGAATTGTGATATATAGCAACACACAAAGAGCCCTGAGTTACAGCGAGACTTTGCAATTTCCGTATCCGTGACGCTGCGCTGCCGAGATTATCCTCTGCTGGGTTCCTGGACATGTAGGAATTGCATGGAATAAGTGCATCAAAGAGACCGTGAGGACTAGATGACCAGACCAGCGTTTTGCTCTTTCTTACGCTGACTACATGGTTCTAATCAGGTCAGTCCTTCAGGTTTCCTGGCAAAGAAGATGAGAGACGTCTTATAGGAATCTACGCTCCACTGGTCCTACCCCCACCCCCTCAATATCCTCGATGTTTTAGATGGTTTTCTGTGGGTTCCGAATCGAGCCCACTCACGAGCACTCCCTTTCACCTTACTATGAAGACTGCTTTATCCTACAGACTGTCCGGCACATTATTGTTCAATGTAGAAGTCTGTGAAATCTTTGCAGACGGTACCTGTGCCGGTACCGGGATGAACACGATCACTACTTCTTGTTCCTTGTACTCGTGACGGGTTTATTAACCCTGATTGTGTATTCATAGATTTCCTGGCCTTCCTCATTGTATCTAGTAATTTTTGCTTGTTTGGTTTGTTTTTTTCTGTATTTGGTTTTCAGTGTATAATTGGCACCTGTGAGGGCGGGTCAATATCCGGCGCCTGAGCCTGCCTTTATGTCCTTTTTGCCCTGCTATTGAATGATAGGTTATTATTTTTTTCGTCGATCATGACCTTGTCGCCATTCGCTAGAGACTAAATGAAAAAAAATGTGCTCTCTTGGCAGGAGGCAAAAAGCAGAGATAGAGTACTATCTCACGATACACAAACGGGTGATAGAATACTCCCTTTCCTCTCACCCATGAGTCAAGTTAAAATTGTAATTGATAACCATTATTACGCTGTCAACTGACTGGGTCCTTCCATGAGTAAATGCCACAAGATACAATAAGCGGATAACATAACAACACACTTCTCTCTCTTATTCTATTGCTGCAGAACAAAGTACGGTTATGACATCCACTCGTGGTTCCTTTGCTATAACAACCTGGGCCTAAGGCTTCATCATGGCGCGAGTTCATCTCCTTCGTCAAAGACTCTAGCACGCATATTTAATTTGATTTTCCCCACGTACTTAAATGGCGCACTCTTTCTTGTACTCATTCCTACTCAGAGTCAATTCATCTTTCTTCTTCCATTACATTCTCATACACATTTTACAATAACCTAAATCTTTACTAAAGGCCTTCCTAGTCCCCAAAGAAACTCTTTTTCTTGGATGTTCTGGCCAGATATCCCTAACGATGACAATGACGAAAGATCATCGGCCTCGACCCGGATTCTATCTAGTGGACTTTCGCTAATTTGTCTTAGCTGTTCTTTCACGATTACAGAATCCTTGGGAGAAATGTACGCAGAAACAGTCATCCTAGACCTGGAGGCTACCTGGGAGGAGTCTGATCGTAGAACGTCCTTGCTCTGCCTCCTCTCTCAGGGATCTGATCCCTCAGCCCAGATCGAGGCATTGGCGAAGGGCAAAGAAATGGGTAACTATGAAATTTGTTCCTCCGTCATTTGTGCACTTGTTTTTGTGTTTGTGTCGAAGGGCTGTTTTGTTACTTCTTTGATTGTAATTGTATTCGCTGCTTTACCTCCTTCACTATTAATATTCAATGTGAAAGGAGACCTTTCTCTCTTCCGGAATGTAGGCAGGTTCAGGAAAATTATTCACTCCTCTCTACCACTCCAAGTATTCTCCTTATTTTACTCCTTAGGCTCGATACATTCCATCATCTGTTTAATCATTATAACTTAAAAAAATCATAAAAATTTATTAATATTTTCAGCTTAAATACCCCTTCTAGTTTTTAGTTTTCAAAGCGGTGGTTGATAATGGATTTAAAATAAATACCAAATTGAAATTATTGGCCCTAAAATACCAATCATTGACACCAAATATTTCTGTATACACATATTTTATAAGGAATTTTAGAGTAGAATCAGCCTTTTCTTAGGGACCTTCCCAATTTCCAGACCTTAAGTCTTTGTCGATGGGCCAAGGCCAGGAAAGCCACGCCCGAAAGCTGTTGAATGACGCGATGACGACAGGTCGCTGGGCGTTGCTCCAGAATTGCCATCTCAACTTAGAATTCTGCCTAGAAATTCTTGATACAATAACTGAGGCTGGAAACGTACACCCCTGCTTCAGACTGTGGCTCACCACAGAGTACCATCAACAGTTCCCCATTGGCCTCCTTCAGGTGCGAATATTTTAGTAATCTATGGTTCAGATTCCGCGTTAAACTGTTGGTCCAGCTGCATAATTCTAAAGGTCCAGATACAAAAAAAAAATGGAAAAAATCACTCTACCTTCACTAGACTTAGATCTTAGGTCTGGTATCATATTTAAATTGGATCACTTGTTATATTCTACAGAGAAAGTAATTTAACCATGTTTTCATAAATTAAAGAAAATCTTCCTCCTCAGATTTCCATCAAATTTACTAACGAACCTCCTCAAGGCATTCGCGCGAGTCTTAAGAGAACCTATGCCGACGTCTCTCAGGTAAGGAACAAGAGATGCCGAGATAGATTTTCCTATTTGACACTTTGCATACGTTTACCTTCCATTTCTGGCATTAAAAATCACTTGTTGATTCTACCTACAAAATAGAGCTTCGGAGTATTTTTATTAATTCTAGATGTATTAGATTTGATAGTGAATTAACTCTCGAATTAAATTACTCTCCTTTTCAAATGACCCGCAATGCGAAGGACATGTAGCAGGGTAGAGACCCGGCTGCACCTGGAACATGGAGTCATGCCTCACCCTCCCTTCCTAAGTGTGTATGTACCCCGCAAGGAGGTTTCAGGTTACGACATGTGCCCAGGATTTTTCAACTTACATGTGGAGGATTGCGTGCCCTCCCGGCCCAAAATACGCTCCCAATGAGAATACCCTGTGTGGCCTATTGCACTTGGTACTTGAAGGAGCAGCACGCCCTCCATGTCCCAGTGGAAGTAGGTAAGGTCCCTTCTCATTGGGTGACTTTAACTCTGTGATTATGGATTGAGAAGTTAGCGTGGTTCCTACTGCTCCCTCTCAGCACCTCTTATTCCTACAGCCCTTCCCTCAACGCTTTCTCTACCTGCAGGAAGGTGGATGGTGTAGCCAGGACTACCATCTCTGCTACAACTGAAACTTGGAGAAGGAGCACGACCTCCGGGTCCCAGTGCCTTTAGGGGAGAAGGGGTTGTAGACTGTTACACTCGGTATCCAGAGGATCTTCATGTCCGCACGGCTCGAGTGAAAATATGGAAGTCCCCGCTCGCTTGGTTAAATTTAACAATTTAGCGGCGACTACGGAAGCGGTGTGATTCGTCCTCGTCCCTCTAAGGACCAACTTTTTCTATGACTTTTCCCTCTCTATTGAAGGAGAAAATTGTTTGACCTCTTTTAACGAGGCCCTTTAACGCACGCAGGTCGCAAGTGATCAGACTTGTGAAGTCATGGGTGTTGGGGCGCGATTAATGGGAAGATCTGTTGTTTCCCAATAAACCCTTCCCTGCGGTCATTCTCGATTCACATGACGTTACTTTTTATGGCGGACGGGCTTTATTGCCTTCTTGGCTATCAGACCAAATAAAGGTCTCGGATCCCGCCTGTGGGTCTGCACCAACAGATCTTTAGATCGTGGCTGACCTGTCAAAGATTAGAAACATGTGGCACCCCATCGCTTTAAAGGGCTATTCACCGTCGGCAAAATGTTGGAGGGCGTTGTGCTTGATTGGGCATAGCTGAAGTGATAGAAAACAGGTAGTTTTATTGGCGTTGATGTGTGCCAAATTTGTGGGAAATTTGTTGAAGCGGAAGGCTAAAGATTATTATTAGGAAAATAAGCGAGAATAACGAGACATAAACGCACCGTAATGATGTTAATGAATGTTGTTTCGCTACCACTGATGTGTATTTCAGGACTTGCTCGACTACACGAATGTCCCTCAGTGGTCCAGGCTGCTATACGCCACCGCTTTCATGCACACGGTGGTCCAGGAACGAAGGAAGTTCGGAGCTTTGGGGTGGAACCTTCCCTACGAATTCAACCAAGCAGACTTCCAGGCATCCGTCCAGTTCATCCAGAATCACTTGGATGACATTGATCCCAAAAGGGTAGGAGGCATGAAGGACTCATTTAAGATACCTTTTATTTCTCTTTCGGGACCTACAGTTTAACGTGGAATCTGAACCTTGGGTGTCTACAGCGTAAGGCAGCCGACGAAACGTCAATCCGAATCAGGAATCCATCCATTGACTTACCACACCCGATGTGGCTCAACTTAAATTCAATTTTAAAAGTTGCTTCCACTTTGCTAGACCGAATAAGGTCTATCTAGGAGTCAAGATACATAAGAATAAGAGGTACAGGCAAGAACACCAGGAGAGCCACAGTGTACAAAACACAAAGAGTATTTCAGTAAAGATGGGGTAAGACAATGTAGATATCGAATTTCATGCATCAGAACAAATGATCTTCTTTAGATATATAACCAAAGTTGTGAATTAACGAAGTAAAATTACTTAAGTACTGTACTCAAGTAACTGTTATGCATTTTCTTCCTAAAAGGTACTCAGTAGTTTGAGTAGTTTCCCTTCTGCTTGCGGTTTTTTTTTTATCTTATGTTACTTTTACTTCATTACATTTGAAAAGCATAAAAGTATTCATTACTTCTCAGTTAATTTTGGCCAATCACCGACGTAGAAGCAAAGGTCAGGCGATGATCAATAGCAAGAATCTACTCTGGTTTGAACCATTCATAAGCGCTTGCTCATGTTTGGACCAATCACGTGCATCCTTTAATAACCGATAGACAATTCGTTTGTCTCTCCCGTTTTCCCGCCTGAGAGAGGGCGTCAGTTTATTAAATTATTCCGCATTATCATAGATTTCTAGCGTGCTGCTGCGCCATTATTGGATCATCATGAGTACTACTCCTACCATTGAAAATAAAAATAGTGGTGATAGTGTCTGAGGTGATGGGTACTTTACTATTTTCTGTTACTTTTTACTTTGCTAATTTAGTACTTCATGAATAAGATACTTTTTATATAGATTTAAGTACATTTAGATTTCAGGTACTTTTGCTTATACTTTGAGTAAAATTTTGTCAGTGTAACAGTACTTTTACTTAAGAAGTATCAAAGCAGGGTACTTTTTACAACACTGTATATAAATACATGTTAATTAGCCACTTGAGTAGAAAACAGATTTCGTCGGCGATTATACTTAAAAGGGCTCAACAAGTCCTTGTGTAACTTTTAAAAAATTGACAGAAGAAAAAAAATTTCCATGAGCTGAATCCACACCTCAGACGCTACCGATATTTTGGATTATTTGGATTCCGGGTAGATACAAATATCTACTCCACCTTCTTTTTCATTTTTCTCTCTCCCTCCCTCCAGTCTCCACTGGCATAAGCGCCTTCCGCGCTTACACAGATTTTCTAACTCCTCTGGATAAATCCCCTCGTCCGCAAATGTTAAAAACTGATCTTATACTGTCCCTAAATCACCTTTATTTTCATTCTTGGTTATTATCTCCTGAATCAGGGCGTGTCTTGGGTAACAATTTGTTACATGCTTGGAGAAATCCAGTACGGAGGCCGAGTTACGGAGGACTTCGACAAACGTCTGTTGCTTACATTTCTCCATGTCTGGTTTAGTGAGAGACTTCTGACTTCGGACTTCAGGTGAGCGTGACGAATCCTCTTGAAAAGATCTTAAAAGCTTCAACTAAGCTATCTTCACCACACCAAGACCTTATTATGTTCAGTAGTAGCACAGTACTCAAGGAGAGCTTATCTTTACTAGCTTAGTTTAGGTTTATTTTATAATTAACCTAACCTTTATTTTATGTTGTTAAAATTGTTTAATTAATCTTAGAGGGTTTTTTCTTTGTTTACCTTGTGTAAGAAAATGAGCCCTTGTTCACAGACCGCTCAAAGTCGGTCGCTAATTCCATAGCAAACTGCGTGTAAAGGCGGTGATCGGTGAACAACCATAAACCCATTCCGTCATTTCTCGCTTCACTCTATCCAAAGGTACGCCTGGGATAACACATCTCCGTGGGCTTTGGGGAAAGCCTCCCATCCCCCAACATTCAGACGTGGCCCCAACTGCCAAAAAAATAACTAGTCCCATTTCGCTCAGACGTCCTAAAACTAATTTTAATTGGGACAGATGCTTCAAACTCTCCGAGCCCCCTTTTCTCTATTTGCCTAACCATAAATCCTGCCTTTTTTTTCTTGCCCTTACATTTCCTTTATTTGTGCTAATGATTCAAGTCAAGTTACGCTAAATACTACTAAAATACTCATGGCAAAGTACGTGAAGATTGTTTCATTTCAAACTTATTTCCAAGAATATTGGTTGTATGTCTAATTTAAACTTTAAAATACAAAACAACCTCTTTCACTTTCTTCAACTCATTCACCTATTTTTTTTCTTTCTCTTGACTTAAGCAAGAAACGAATTTAACTCCAGTGCTAAAGATCGCTTTGGATAAGCTCTGACGAGGCAAAAATCTCTTCTTTTTTATTCCAGAAGTTAACCGATTATCTTACCCCTTTCCCCTTTTCTCTGTTAAACATTTTCAGACCTTACTAACGATGTTTTTAGCGTGGCAGATACTGATCAATCCAATTCGAATTCATCGTTTATCATGCTATTACCCCTGTATTGTTTGTTCATATATATTCTATATTCATTAATTGAATTTTCGTTAGCTGCTACAAATAGGCCTCCCTCGGGATATCTTATATTTACTAACTCATCTTTACAAGCAGATGCCATAGCTGCTGATCGTTACAACATCCCCAAATCTTTAGCTCATTTTGTCTTTTGGATGAGTTAAAACATTTATAAATGTTTAAAGTTAAATTAATTTAGGTTAGGTTAGCTTTTATCACCTATCTTGGTCCTGCCATGCGTAGATTTGGAACCTCAATCACAACACAGGACATGAATATCTGGACCTTAAAATCCTGTGTCGGTTTGGTTTTTCGCTGATTTCACTCCTCTATACTTTGGTTCTAATGTCTAGTTTCTGCCGTAACCCGTATGTCTAAAATCTCGATCATAAGTTTTGTAAGCATATGTAAAGTTTATTTCATTTTAACGAATGGCATAATTTCAAAAAAAAATTCTTACATTTATCCTTTTTAGATTTTACCAAGGATATGGCCTCCCTACTTGTAAGTTACAATCAGAATACATCGACTTCATCTCTGCCCTTCCTCCTACTGACTCGCCAGATGTTTTCGGCCTTCATAAGAATGCGGACATCACGTTAGTCGATATCCAATTTTATCTCTCTCCATTTTAGCTGCGTCTAGAAATAGTGTAATACAACGGATGCTCCTAAGTATTAGATTTATAATTTGTACAAGCCAGTTTAACTGCAGTCGGGGGGAGGTGGAAGAAGGATTTGGGCAGTGTGGGGTACCGCATGCGACCGCTAGCCAAGCTGCGTTCAGTCTTTGACTCATGTAAAAGAGATAAAAGTATGCAAGCTTCTACCTCTCGATTGTTAATCTTTCGGAACGGGCCTTCCATGGTTATCTTTTCTGTAAATCTAACAACGTGCCGGAGAAGTGTGCCCAGCTGTATGTTTCGAGAAAAACAATTTAAGGAATTGTGAACTCGTAGTTGAGCTGGAAGATTGAAAGATCTCGAATGGAGGCAGGAGTTTCCTCTTCTCATTAGCTCAGAGGAAAATCAGGGATATCTTTTGTCCATCAGTGAACAAGATATCCTGCTTCTCTCATTTGACCCTCAATTTCAATTGCTTTATCTTATGCAAAGCTAGAGTTCATTATCTTTTCCTTTGAACTGTTTTTTTCCCCCTCCAACTCGGTTATATGTAATACTTCTGCATATTTTTTTTCTGTAATTCGCTCCCCTTTAGAAAAAAATAACCTACCATCAGCAAGAAGATGGAGGTTTAAATATCTCTTGTAATTCTTTTATATTTTGTTCCTACTCCATTGTTATGGAGATCTCTTTAAAAAAGATACTGTAAAGAGTTTGTTAGACGTGGAATCTTCTTGCAACAGCTCGGTTAGTATTGTTTTAGTAATTAAGTGCAACCTAAATGAGGATGTTGCTTGACTGTATGTAGATGTAAGCAAGTGTGTGAATATAGGTTTTACTAATTCCTTTTTTTTGTAAGTCTTAAAATTGACTACTTTTCCTACTCTACTAATAATATGCAGAAAGGTATTTTCTATTCATTAGTTCACCCCCCCTAATTGCTGAACAGACTAAAGATGGCCAGGCTTATGTACTATATTTAATTATGAAGTACATAGCCTCCAAATTTACAAGAAAAAAGTAAAAATCACAGGGACATGGTATACCAGTTATTACAAAGTAGTGAAGATGGTGCATCTTTGTATGATAATTATACCAGTACCAAACTCAGAACTGGGACCTATCAGCACCGATTCAAAACAAGCAAATTTTAACAGTACCTCTACACCAATCGCAAAAAGAATAGGCCTAAATACATCTCGGAAAACTTAAAATACAATTCTTTTGGTGAACAGATCCATCACTGCAGAAGCGATAATAGTAAAAACTATTAAACACGATATTTATATAAAAATAATACATTTTGAGATACTCGTATGTATGCTAAGTCAAATTTTAAATTCATCTATTTTCCATAGGAAAAAATCCGATTATTCAGTATACATCAACCTTTAAGGTCAAGAAGACTGTCCTAGATTAACCATCATCTATTCTCTTCCCATCCTTCCCAGTACTGCTTTAAGTCATTATCTCTCTCTTATTTGAATCCGGCGGGGCTTTTCCGGGCGTTAAGTCTGTTTTTACAGCCGAGTTTGGTGTAATATCCTGCGAGGTACGGTTGATTTTGAGAGATCTTTTAATCTATAACTTCTGAGAACGGGCTAAGTACCCTTGGAACATTTGAATGTCCACATTCTTTATGATGCGACGGCTACTGCGAGTTAGGATTATGCCAAGATTGTTTTCTGCTGAGCTCCTATGCATGCAGGGACTGTTTAAAACGAGCACGCTGATGAGGAAACCAATCAGTCTGGACCGATGTTTCTCTCTTCCCCTCACTGAATCCATGACAGTGATCAGGAAGAGCCTTTGGACTAAATGGCAGTCCAAAAGGCTACCATAATTTCTGGGCGAAGCTTTGTGCGTGCTAACTCTTCCAGTACCATGAAAAGACATGTTGCTACAGTTCGCTCTTATGTGCTTGGGGTGTGCTCTTGCACTCTTGGTTCTAGTTTTATAGAGTGCCAGTTAAACTGCATTGGACGCAGTCACGGTGTGCGGTTACTCAGGCAATGATTAGCCTCCTTGTCACTGCATCGGGCATGCTTGCGGGACCATCTCCATCCAGGTAAAGCAAGTGACTGTATCGAAGAGAACAGTGGGGACAGACTATATAAGTCAGTTAAACTATTATAAAACGAACTGAGCCATTGTTTCCGTTATCATAGCATCGCTTAGCCTTTTTTAAACTGCATCGGCCCTAGGAGACGATCCTCGTCCACGTCAAGCGAGTAACTGTAAGCGATGCATTGTTAAGAAAGCTAACCATTGATATAGTGATCTCATAATTAACAGTTATATCATATAGCCTGCCCCCTCCCTAGACTGAGATGATACTCTCTTGCCCTGTGTCGGCAAAAGTAAATGTTAAAATAGTTATTGAAAGAGGCATTTATATCATCTTACTCCCTCCACCTACCTTCTCCCTCTTCTGTCCATTTCGGGTATTGTCCCACCCACTCTCCTTCTCTGTCTTTCTCTTTCATGTTTATTCTCTTTATCCTCCCTTTTATCAGACAGACATTTGCTGACGATCCGTTTTGCTCTTCGGTGAAGGTGGGGCGTGGGGCTCCCTCATTATCCTTTGTTTAATTTGCCCAAGAGAAAAGTCATTACTGGTCTTATTTTACCTTGCCTCGGTAAATTCTGACACTTTGGGTGTACTGGATCCGTATCTGCTCCAAGAGGGCATCCCGGTTGCACCTGAGTCGAGAGTTGCGGTAGAGCTGAACTCTTGTAGGCTTCGGTGGTGGGAAGTCACGAAGTGCAATGGTGCAAAAATCTTCTCCCTAATCCCTCTTCCAAGCTACTTCTTTTGGACTAGTCTCACTTTCACAGAAGAGTCTTCGTGACAAGCATTTTCGACTAGTTCAGTTTAATTATTCTGCTCATTGAATCCCTAAGCCAACAAAGTAGGCCATGAGTTTGACTATTAGCATTTCCTCGTACAGAAATCTAATTCTGATACTCTGATTTACAAGGGTGATTTCCTTTTGAAGGATGCATTTGACTCTCGCTGTGGTGAGCCACGTCGTATCTAGGCTCCTGGTGATGGCCACATTGTGGTGTAGGGCTCTTCCCGCACCCAGCACGATGCTGTGAGAAATGACTTCCATTGCAAAAGTCCCATATCTCTCACGTCTCATAGCAGGCTCGCCTTTGCTAAAGGCATGATAATATCAAATAAATTGAAGAATTTTTACCTGTCTAAACTCCAAAGCAAGATAGTTGGTCAACGTGTTGCTAAAGTTTTTTGAGTGACTATGTCATTTGGCTCTACTCTTGTTAATACTTCCACGTTAATTCTGAAGTTTGAGCTGCAGTATATTCCTCATTTTGTCAAGGCGAGTAACTCCGAATCCAAGTAAGCCGTCATTTTGAGTTGTTAGGACGTTTTTTTAACTTTCATCTGTTCAGTCATGTGGGTCTTAAAATGTTGGCATGCGCATACATAGATATGCAAGAAGTAAATAGATTTTAAAAATTTTTAAATTCAAATACATTTTGAACAATGAAAGTGAATTATTAATACGTTGTGGAGTTCCCTTTAGCCGCTTTCAGAGCTGCAGTTTTTCTAGGCATAGAATTAATAAGCTCTGACATTAGAATGTGTAGTATTTCTGACCATTTTGGGCGTATGACATACAATATCTCTGACCGTGTTTCTGTCAGTATATTTTTCTGCAATCTATTGCCTAGTATTCCCCACACATGTTTTAATGGATTCATGGCAGGGGACTGAGTTAACCAAGGAAGTCGTTTGATACCACTCTGTTTCTTTCATTCTTTTCTCCATTTTGAAATATTAAAGGGAGCTCCCATCTTCCATAAATATACAACTTTCTTTTATAAACTGGCCATTGGAAAACATTAGCAGAAGTCTCTCAGTAGGAATAGAAATGCATTTTTCCGAGCTGATATTGCCAACCTAGTCAACCAACTCTGACCTGCCATCATTACAAAATACAGAAAAGCCACCATGTTTTATCTGAGTGAGTAATCTTCAAACCCATACCGGTCCATTATCTGGAAATTGAATGAACCTGGATTCATCAGTAAAAAATATGCTGTACCAAAATTCCAAAGTGCTCACTAGGCAGTGACCGCGTAGGATTTCCTAATGAAACTTTTAACAATTTGCCCTGTTTCCATGTTAATGAGGAAAGCCTATTGCTGACTTTTTGACGAGAAAAGACTATCGCTGTCGTGTTGGCAAGGAATCAATTTTTGTGAGGAAAGACTATCGCTTTAATTTTTTTAACGAGGGAAGAATGTCGAAGCCTTTTTTTAACGAGGAAAGCCTCTTGCTGTCATTTTTACCTGGAAATTTGATCGCTATCATTTTTAGAAGAAAGTCTATCGGTGTCATTTTGACGATGAAAGCCTATTGTTTTCATTTTTGAGAAGAATGCCTATCGCTGTCATTTTAGAGAGGAAAGCCAATCACTGGCTTTTTGACGAGGACAGTCTATCACTGCCCATTTGGAGGGGAAAGACTATCCCTCTCATTTTGGCGGGGTTTTTTGGTGAGGAAAGCCTATCGCTTCTATTTTGGCGAGGAGAACCTTTAGCTCTCATTTTGGTGAAGAAAGCCTATTGCTATCATACTAGCGAGAAAAACTTATCGCTCTTTTTTTTACAAGGAAAGCCTATTGCTGTCCTTTTGGAGAGAAAAAACTACCGCTGTCATTTTGGTGAGGAAAGCCTATTGCTATCAGTACAGAATTACAAACTAGCAAAGAACTTAAGGTCCACTCAAGACTAACTAACTCAAGCGAAGGGAAGAAGTGAAAGTCAAAAGTAAAGGATTGGTAAAGGGAATAGAAGATATATAAACGGAATTACTTTGACACCTTTTTTAAGTTATACTTCGAAGCAATCTTTATCTATTGACTTCTTGAAAATATTTACTGAAGTGCTTTCAACTACATGTCTTCGCAAACTGTTCCATCCATGCTTGTGGTATTTTATAGGAATAGAAATTAATGCTACCGCTTTGATCAATTTTAGATTTGTTCACCAGTTTAAAACCATTATTTCTAGTCGGCGCTCGGTTATCTAACTCAAATATCATCATCATCACTAACTATAATTTAAGAAGGGGATTTTGGGGAGTATTTGAATAATAATTTCATCTTAGTTTGGTTATGACTCATGTTTTTTATCAAAGTTATTTCTAATGATTCTTTTATAATATCAAAAAACAAAATGGTGAAGTTCAGAAATAAATATAAGTATCGAAATTTTGTGAATTTTTTTAAAACCCAAAGAATTACAAATGGTGAAGTTCAGAAAATTTATTTTTATATATCTTCTTCTATAACTATATTTTAACAACGTGATATTTTGAAAGGGGAAAAATTTAGTTTAGAGTTCCTTTTAAAAATTATTTTAATTGGCGAAGTTCAGAAAATTTATAAAAATTTAACCATGGCTGCTTTTTTTCAGATTTTAAATTTTAATCTTATTAGCGAAGCGCAAGCTCTCGAGTGGCGAAGCCATTGCCTGGTTGATTGATAATTTATGTTAGTGAAACTGTTTAGTATTTTAAAAACTTCAATCAGTTGGCCGCGTAGTTGCCGTTCCTCCACCAAAGTAAATTTAAATTCCTGTCTCTCTTCTTACGATTTATTTCAAGCTCAAGTGTTAATTTCGTCACACAACGTTCGACATGTTCTAATTTTACAATATCTTTTCGCGTATATTAAGACTGGAATTGGTCGGCGTACACCGATCGAGGTCTTATAAGTGCTTTATATTAGGAAAGAATAATAAATCTTGATTTAAACGTAAAATATCTAGATACCAGGCAATGGCTTCGCTTGCGCTTCACTAATAAGATTAAAATTTTAAATCTAAAAAAAAAGCAGCCATGGTTAAATTTTTATAAATTTTCTGAACTTCGCCAATTATAATAATTTTAATAAAAAGGAACTCTAAACTAAATTTGCTTCCTTTCAAAATATCACGTTGCTAAAATTTAGTTATAGAAGAAGATATATAAAAATACATTTTCTGAACTTCACCATTTGTAATTCTTTGGGTTTTAAAAAAATTCACAAAATTTCGATACTTATATTTATTTTTGAACTTCACCAATTTGTTTTTTGATATTATAAAAGAATCATTAGAAATAACTTTGATAAAAAACATGAGTCATAACCAAACTAAGATGAAATTATTATTCAAATGCTCCAAAAACATCCCCTTCTTAAATTATAGAGTTAGAGATGTATGCTAGAACCTTATTTGCGTTTTGGGAAGCTACAGTGCATTGTTTTGGAAATTTTAGGAGGTACATTTCCAAAATTACATCGCTTTGAGTCAGCTTTTTTATGAATAGCTTTCTTCCTCGTTTCTTTCTTCTGGTTTGTACACCAAGCTTACATATCGTTAGTTCTGTACTCTTCTTTAATTATCTCCAAGTTCATTTAAGCTGTTTTCTCATAGGTTTTCGAACATTTTTTTATTTCATCTTGAGCGGTCTTTTTTTCTAATATATTGATTACTCCTTGCATTTTGAAACTTCTATTTACGGATTTCTCTTTTATCCTTTGATTCTTCTCTTGTTTGTTATAAGGTATAGTACTTTGTTTTGTACCTTATGTAGCATTCTCTTTTGATTCTCTTCTACCTATTTAATATTTTTTCGAAGTGAAATCGGTCTACATTTCCTATTGCACTCAGTAGTTTTCCTAATTTCGAGGTGAAGATCATCTTCACTGCCTTAAATTGGTCTGGATAGTAACCTAAATTCAGGCATCCATTAAATATTTTCTTCATTCCCTGGACCACAACTCCCTGGCGCTTTTTGCAACGTTAGTATGTACGAGACCAGAATAACCGGCTACTTTCTTACGAAATTATTTTATTGAGCTTTCTAATTCTTATGTGGTACTAGTGGTTGTCCCATTACAAACGAACGCATTTCTGTGTTTCTTTAACTGATGTGGGAGGGGTTCTTCACAAGTTTCCGTTTATTTCGTCGACAATACGTTATTTGAAGTCGATCTTGAATTTGGCGTTGTTCTTACGCCTTTTGTGTTCCATTTTGATTTAATGGAAAATATTTTCATTTCTTCGTGTGGAAGAATAAGGAGATAGAAAAGGAATTCTTTTTCCTCTTCCCACCTACTCCGGTACCTCCAAGTTTCATCTCCAGGGACGAAACGCTTAAAAAATTGTCCTTATTCGCTTCAACTTTAGTCCAAATTGATAAGGAAAAGTCAGCCCTTTGATTCAATTGGTATTTGCGCAACGCTTTAGGGGCCCAGCGCGCTGAAAGCTTGCTCAAACCAAGATCTCCAGTGAGAATTGCCAATGCTGAACCATGTGAGAGGCCTCACCTTATTGGCAACTTTTTCAATAGTGACTCAGCGATCTTCTTCAACTATATTCTGCACAAGTGTGATGTTTTCTTGATTTTTTGAAGTGGAGGGTCTCCCTTCCCGTGAATCATCTTCGAGTTGTTCTCTGCCTTCCTTGAAGCACTTAATCTAATCGTAAACTACTGCTCTACATGGTGAAGAGTCCCCATAAATCTGTTGTAAAACTTCAATAATTCTAACAGGCTTCCAATAAAGTTTAGTTAGAAATTTAATGTTGGCCCTTATTTCAAAATTCGTCATTTTGTGGGTTGAAAAGACGTTAAAAGATGCACAACGTAAGTGCACACTCCTGATATTTAAAATGATAAAACTTAATGAAATTATTCGAGAAGCATCAAATACATGTTCGAACATGAATTACCTTGTAAAATATTGCGCATTTCGAAATGATGACATTTGTCTGAGAACTTTTTGACTCGCCTTCGTATGTCTAATAAAGTGGCTTACCCAAAATAAGCAGTACATAAAAACACGCACTCACTCAATGACGGAATTTACCCACTTAATGAATGATCTCAAGAAAGGAGAAGATAACCCTCAAACATTTTATCTACTCTCTCAGTTTATTCGTTTTGCAAATAAAAGGAACGAAAACCAACGGAGGCATTTCCGCCAAAAAAAAATTGGTTAAGCTAGGGCAGATTTCTTCGGCTATTTGTGATCTGAATATTACGCAATTCTCATGCAAGGACCCCATTACACAGTGGAAATATGTCTGTTAAGAATGGTAATTACATATTTTCAAAATGGAAACAAAAAGAAATGCCTGTGAATTTAATTAATCTACTTATCAATTTATCGATAATGCAATCACTATCAATAATGTAATCACTATATCTGCAGCCCAACGGGAAGGTAAATTTTCGATTCTCGGTTTAGCAAATTCAACATTTTTTGCGATAAACGTTCAAGTGACCATTTTTAATGGTATCTTCGTTTCTTAATGTTCTGCCATCCTAACAATATTATGTTTTCCTGGATTGTTCCTGCAGAGTGAGCCTTTGCCTGCATTGTCATACTGGAGCACACGTTTTTCGTTTACCATCCCTGGCCACTGTCGATCTAATGCTTCTTTTACAATATCAAGTTTCTGCTAATAAACTTTTGCAGTCATTTTCGTGCGCAGTCAACGAGGATCTGATTCAACAGATTCTTCTAACAGATCATCATCCAATATACATAGTCTGTGTTCCAGAACGAAGCGCTATCAAAGTGGTCATGATCGTGGTTTAAAGTAGGGGTGGTATTTATGAGCCTTCACTGCATGAGAATACACTACAAATCCTTCTCATTGCATGCTTAATAGCAGTAATAACCCTCGAAATTCATACAATAAGCAATGACGAATCTGTTGTTCTTCAAAGTCTGTATCTTCCATGGCAAGATAAGGACCTTAAATAAAAAAAAAACAACACTTCCGGTTAGAGATCAAAACTAGATCTAGACGTGGGTTTTCTACAATTTAAGAATGGTCATCCCATGCCTAGTTGGCTTTTATAATCCATAGCAGTTGCATACGTAATTACTTTCCGAACACCCTAATATTACAAAGAAACCCGTTTTAATACTTTCGCGACTCTCTTCCAGTTACCAAATCAATACCGCCAAAAGCATTCTGGACACCATTTTGAGCATGCAGCCGAAAGAAGGTGCCCAACTAGGAGGAGAAACGAGAGAGTCAATTGTGGGTCGACAAGCCACGGACATGCTGGTGAAATTGCCTCCCGATTATATCACCCATGAGGTAGGATCACGATAATCTGTAGTCGAATGAAAAATTCAAACGTTCTATATAAAATAAAGAACGTTCCCAATTTTTTTTTTAAACTTAAAATTATTTTTGGTTCCGGTTGGCATAATAGGTAGCCCAATATAGAACCATATTCAATTTTAAATCAAGTGACTAACCAGAGGAGACTAAACTTAGTAATCTTGGGTAGGGTATCCATAAACCACGGACAGCAGCCCATTGAGGCCAATGTTTATCCTAACTTATTTTCCCTTACTTCTGTTGAGAGCAACCATATTACAAAATGTCTTTCATTACTCTTGTATGGTATTTTATAATGTAATAGGATATGAATGCATTTAGAGTTACTTGGATTTTATTACCTCTTGCACTATGACTAGTGTTTATTTTTAAATACCACTCCCTACTATCTGAGACTCTTATAAAACCAGAGTCAATTCGAAAAAGCCATTGTGTTTTGTAATTTCCTAAGCTTATAAGATGCAGCATATACCATACCGCCAATCCTGGCAGATAAAACTGGACAATCTCCTTGAAATACTAATCTTAAGGATTTTTAAACATCTTGCTAGGATCACTATATATTATATTTTTAGGGGAGTGATTTCTATAATTAACCACCTTGTCAAAGAATGAATGTCCTTAAGCTAATTTAGTTTCGCAAAGCCTTACTTGTGGCTTGAATCCAATTTTTCTTGCCCTAATTGGGTTATTAAGTTCAAAGAATGAAGCCGATTTAAGAATGTCAAAACGCGAATCAGTTTGCCCTTCATGTACGCATCTTCTTTGTTGTTTGAATTTTCCCTCCACCGGAAACCGTAACAGCTTTTCTTCCCCAAATTTATCAAAGGCTTGTCGTATATAACAATAATATATATTAAAAGTGCAAGTGGTCGCAGTAGAAATAAGATCCCTATGTGGATCCCTTAGATAGTGCCTTCTATCACAATTTAATTCTGTTAATTACTCTTCTCTGGGGTTTTTTCTCCTACGTCCTTCTTTTTTGTACTCGTGAGCAAAGTTTCCCTGGATACCGTGACCTTCGACATTTTTAATTAGTCACCGATATGGAACTTTATCAAAGGTTTTTTGAAAATTCAAGTAGCTCAAGCCTAGAACTCGCTTTGTGCAATATTCTTGAACTATTTTAAGAAAAAACTCAAGCATGTTAATAAGACACAAACGATTTTATTTGTTGAAATTCGGTTTTTTTTAATTAGTCTATCGTTATCGATATTCTTCGACTATTTTCTCTTTGATTTTTTCAAGGAGATTAATAATTAAGGAATTTAAACTAATTGGCTTGAGGTTTGTGTAGCCAGTCAATATCGCCCTTTATTAATACATTAGTTAATTATAATATTTCTACAACGACCCCTTTTAGAGCAATCTATTAAACATTTTTTGACAGAGGACTAATAATGACATCTTTAATTCTTTAAGGGCGGTGAAGATAAATCATATCAGGTCAAATGTCTTCCATAGTTTCTTGAGTAAAAACTGAGGCAAATATTTCGGTCATAACTTTTTGATTACTGGTTAGGTTTCCGCTAGAACTTTTCAATAGAAAAATAGTGTTACATTGTATTTTACTTTTTTACATGCTTGTAAAAGACCTAGGATTTTCTATGCAATATTTAGCTACAAATGTTTTATATTATATTTTTTTCTTTGTATGTACTAATGCAAGTCATATTAACTCAAGTCATCACTTAGTCGGCTGATGACTTTGACCGGCTCGGGCACTCAGGCTTTGCTTTGTCTGTCTGCTCGCACACAAATCTCTCTTGCTGTGACTCACAAACTCCATCACCGAGAAAGTCAGTTCAAAAGTAATGAGCACTAATCATTAAGCTTCTATATCAATCACTTGTACATAGCCGCAGGGTGTCTTCCTTTCCCTGAGCATCTCGCATCAGAATGACAGGGAGGGGGGGGGGTATGATAGGCTTAAGTTCTGTATGTTGTGTTAGACCATACATCGTTCTTCATTAGCTCTAGATATTTTGAGGAGCTCTTTGTTTAACCATTTCGGTTGTGTATTTGGTTTACATTTTCCTGGCTTCATTCGCCGATTTGAGTGTGTCCAGAAAAAATTTATACATTGCCAATACTCGTACTTCATCTTGCTCAATAGTAGGGTATTTTAACAATCTCACTCAGCATAAACTTAAATTGTAAAAAAGTTAGTCCTAATATAATTGAGAATCAACATAGGATTTAGGATTGGACAATATGTAGCACGAATGTTAAATCGAAAAATCGAATTGAATTGTCTTCACTGCTACGAAGAGGTATTCTAGCGCGAACTTCATTCATCAAATTTTCATTATTAGTCAAAACAAGATCCAAAATCCCATTTTCCCGTGCAGTAGGATCCACTCTTTGTATAGGAAAGTTCTTAATTCATAAAATTTAATAATTTTAACCGAAGTCTGTATTACACCTATCGAGGTTTTGAGTTTTCTAATAGAAACAAAAATAAAAATTTCCATTCGCATCCTTCTGAGAGATGGAGGCCTAGCATCATTTTGAAATGGAAGGCTAGCATCATTTTGAAATGGAAGGCCAGCATCATTTTGAAATGGAAGGCTAGCATTATTTTGAAATGGAAGGCCAGCATCATTTTGAAATGGAAGGCCAGCATCATTTTGAAATGGAAGGCTAGCATCATTTTGAAATGGAAGGCCAGCATCATTTTGAAATGGAAGGCTAGCATCATTTTGGAATGGAAGGCTAGCATCATTTTGAAATGGAAGGCCAGCATTATTTTGAAATGGAAGGCCAGCATTATTTTGAAATGGAAGGCTAGCATCATTTTGAAATGGAAGACTAGCATCATTTTGAAATGGAAGGCTAGCATCATTTTGAAATGGAAGGCCAGCATCATTTTGAAATGGAAGGCTAGCATCATTTTGAAATGGAAGGCTAGCATCATTTTGAAATGGAAGGCCAGCATTATTTTGAAATGGAAGGCCAGCATCATTTTGAAATGGAAGGCCAGCATTATTTTGAGATAGAGGTGTCTAGCATACAATAAAGTTATAGTTTGCGTTACACAGCCACCGATTTCAAGCAAATTTTATGATTCCATTTCTAGGCTCCACCCATTCGGGACGGTGCTAGAAATAGAGTCGTAATAAAATAGCAAGTCACCTACTAAAAAATAATGTAATGAATTAGTTTTTAACTAAAAAAATAGTTATAAACCTAAATGGGAAGGGGGTCATTGCTCCACTAGACGTACAACGGCCCCATACAATTTTTTTTACCAAACCAAAAACAAAACTATCTTAACATAAACACCGTTCAAAAAACTAAATCATAGTTAATTGGGTTTAAATTTAAAAAACAGCGTGTATGTACTTAGGATTTAGGCAGTGTATTCCGCATTATAGAATTAGTTGCCGCAAGAAGAAATTGATGGAAGCGAATTTTTGGTTCGGGGCAAACTTTGAAAAAATACACTCGGGTGACTCAGCTTCTCATTCTCTTTTATCGCGCGGTTCCATCTGAAAGCCCCTCTATTTAGGTCAACCTTGTAATATTTATCGTACTTTGGGCAAGGAACTTCTTTCAGAATTAGTTTATGCTGCGCACAAAATTAAAAATAATAATGTCAAATCACTTTCAAAATGTGTAACTAGTTTTCGAAAAGAAAATTTCTACCTTCACAGTAACTATAAGCCATGATGACTAAAGGAAATTTATATTTATGACTCATTCCTGAAACATTATATAAGCTCCACCCCCGAATATAAGCCCCGCCCCCGAATGCTATATAATCAATCATATTTTCTTGAATATAGGGTAATATAAAATGCCCATGGCATATTTTAATTCAGAAAAAAAAATCCGTTCAAAATTATATATAATACAATAAGATGCAATGCCATTTGACAGTGTGACTGTGTATTCCATTTTAACTTTAACAGGTTTTAGGTGTTCTTTGCAATTAAGCATCGCCCTACCATCTATCTCTCCTCCCAACTCTTTCCTTCTATTTTTTTTTTTTTAAATAAATTTAAAATCAAGACAAACGAGGAAATCTCTAGAAAGTTGTGAGGATGGACTGAAAAAAGTGGTGTGGATAGACGAAGCGAAGATGTGTCGACGATATATAGCTGCAAATCCTCTGCCGGCATTGGGAGGGGGTATGTGTGGGAATTCCACGTGGAATTTCTTTTCCAGCACGGAAGTGAATTCCTTGCTCTGGAGAAGATTCTAGAAGTTGGTTAGGCTTAAATTGGTAAACCTTCCCCGCCTTTTCACAAGCGGTAACCTCGAACCGCGAAAACCACGGCCACCTTTACACGGGTTAGAATCGCCTCGACGTGAAGATTCGAGGCCATTCGAGAGTAGCGCTGTTTCCCCCACCCCTGCAAGAGGTTGCCTCGGATATTTATAGGACTCGTCTTCCATGTGGGAGACACAGAGTTGAGGAGTCTCGCCCGGACCCAAGATGTTTCCCCTAGTTCCAAGTCAGGTGCTAATGACAAAGCAAAGTGACGGCTGAACTTTTGTGTCTTGGAATTAACCCAGCCAGTGTGGTAATTCCATTTGACGATCGCCACCGAGCGATTTTTCCGACTCCACTCATCAACTCGAGTCGAAGCCCTCCTCGTTCGCCCCTCGTTTTCGGGTGGCCGAAATGCTCTTCCCTGGACCGGACGTTACCCTCCCATCCTTTTGGAGAACCGCCATCACGTTAACTTCCCGCTCAGAAGCTCCGAGCGCCCTCGTCTCACGTTTATTGCCTGCAGAAGACATCCGTGAAGCCTCACCCTGATGTCTCACCCGGAATCCTCCGTAAGCCAACCCCTCTTCCCCTTCAGTAACCCAATTGAGTTAATCCTCCCCATTTGAATAGTCTCCTCCTGTAATACATTAATTTTTAACTTCATAGTCTGATGCATAAATCTGCAATTCCCCTCCTCGTTTACCAATGTAATTTTGCCCATTAATTCTCAGATGAAATTTTGCCCATTAATTCTCTGATGTAATTTTGCCCATCAATTCTCTTATTTTTATGTAAATAAAATTATATTTTTGTACATGCCTCTTTAAATAACCTTGAGCTTTGCCATTGCCCAAATTTTACCTGACCTCGTTGCACTCTTATCACGTTGTTTCGCGCGTCGAAACTCGTGGCGTTCCGTTCCTTGTCGGTTCGCCTTTAAGTTATTGGTCCCTCCCCCATAGATATAATATGGTATTGATATAATGTAATGTCATACCACGACAGTGTACATAATCTTCGATGAGAGCTACGTTATTCTACGTTTCATACACCCTTTCACTCATCACACTGGTGCCGAAAGGGTGTTCCACTTCTGGTTTCTGCCATACCATCCGTCATATTATATCGAACTTCTCTGTTGTGGCAATTATCTAAATTCTTACTTTTAGGGAGATAAACTCCGAAAACATTTGCTACAAGTTTCCCCCGATGAATTAATTCACTACCCCCACTCAATTTCTTGCTTTATTCAACAGGTTCGTGAAGCGTTGCAGAAAATGGGCCCTTTACTACCGATGAATATTTTTCTACGTCAAGAAATCGACAGGATGGGAAAGGTGATGTACCGTGTTAACATGTGTATGTATGTGTCTGTGTTTATGTGCGCGCTCTGTGGGCTGAACAATGCATATGTTTCGATCTTTTTGTTGGCTCGAAAATGAAAAGGCTGTTACTGAGGCGGGTTAGCAGAGGGCTTTCTTTCACTGGAGTCCGTTAGCTCGAACAAGACCGACTCTCTAGCCATAACGTATATGTGCCTCTAAGACTTTCCTTAGCCTTTATCGGGCCAGGGCTTCCGCCGCATGACGCCTAACAGGTGTGTCTTTGTGCTCAAATAGTTGCGGTACTTCCCTCGAAAAGTTCATATGAGCTATCAAATTACGTTCAAAGTGGGGTGCTTTTCCTATGGTCAGGCTTAAGATGTCCAGTAAGCATCTATAAGAGCTGTTTCCGTCGGTTCTATGGAAGCGCTGCATGGATACTTGCTCCAGTTGGGTTTAGTGAGTAAAATGAACCCAAGAGAAATTTAGACCCTAGGACCACGTGCTTTGGGAAAGAAACTAGGGATAACGAAAGGATAAGTCATCTCGGTGACGACTATTATATCTAAACCATCTCTAATTTGAGCTAGTAAAGATAAGCCATTTCTACAATAGTCCAGTAAAGGTAAGCTATCTATAAACTGACAGAGTAGAGATTTACGTGTAATTTAGGAAAAAGAAAAGAAGGTTTATCTTTTCTGAGTTATCTTAGCGATGACTTATTTTATATATTCATATATATATATATATATATATATATATATATATATATATATATATATATATATAGATATTAATATGTAAACAGGATGACCAGGACAGAGCCGTAGATTCCTCGTAACATTTATTTCAAACGTTTCAGGATTATAATTAATCTCATCACACTGCTAAAGAAAGAATGCAAAATACAGAGTTAAATGTATACATAAAAAGTTAACACATGTAATAACACATGTATTTTGTATCCTTTCTTTAGCACTGATTATGGGATAAGTTATAATCCTGAAACGTTTGAAGTAAATGTTACGAGGCATCTACGGCTCTGTCTTGGTCATCCTGTTTATACTTCGCTTGAAGTTTGTGTCCATCAATTCATTTGGCACTTATATATATATATATATATATATATATATATATATATATATATATATATATATATATATATATATATATATATATATATATACTTTTCTATTAATTCCAGAACTTTTCAATCAATTATGTATTTTTAAAGGTTTTAAAATTGGTCAGACAATCGCTCAATGATCTCCTTCTCGCGGTCGAGGGAACCATAATTATGACGCAATCTCTCAAGTGTACCTTGGACGCCATGTTTGATGCTCGGGTGCCAGACGATTGGAGGAAGGTAAGAGATAATGGGCGAAATTAATGATTCCAAATATTTAACAATAGTTGCAATATTCTTGGTTCCTCCTCTTGCTCATGTCTGGGACACGGAAAATTCGTTCTATCAATGATAAGGATCTAAAACAGGAATGCAACATGTTCCTTGTTTTTAGATTCTATACCCATTTAATAAGTTGATGCCAAACATATTCACATTTTTAGAAGAGGTTATTTATTTTCTTAAAATTTAGACACGAAAACGAAGGAGGGCGTCTCCACTCTAAAGTTTGTAGAGATCTATAAGGAAAATGGTGAATAATGAGAAAGTGAAATGCGTAGAAGATATAGATATAGTGATTTAAAGGCAACAACAAGAATCATAAGCCCAATCCAATGAATTTTCCTAGCAGAGAATTTTAAAAAGCGAATAAAAATCTAATAAATATTCAAAAACAATAACTGTGAAACATGATTTAAACAAGGTCTGCTGACCAAAGTCGCGTGCTGTCAATTATTCTGATTTATTATGACCTTCAAAACTTTCAATAATTCCCACAACAAAATAATTCCCGAGCTAATCTTGGCAGGACTTTTGTAATTATATCATTCGAAAGATAATATAAAACAACATAAGGGTTTCAAATTTTGTTAGAATCAGCCGAATAGTTATGATGTTATTGACAAAGCAAAATAATTCCAGGGCTAACCTTGGGAAGACCTTAGCAATCATAACATTCGAAAGAGAATATAAAACATTATAAGGGTTTTAAATTTCGTTAGAATCCGCTGAATAGTTACAATGTTATCCCAAAAAAACTAGGACCGAAGAACCGACCGACGACCGACATAGTGAGATATAGAGTCGCACGCGACTAAAAATAATAAATTAATAAAGGTGATTTACGTGAACGAAAGCCATGTGATTATTGTAACCAAATACTGTTTTCTAAAAAATAAAATAACCTGCGCAAACAATTATCCCCACCGCGGGTCTGTAACATGCAAATAAAAGACCAAAAACAATCAACAATTAAAACAAAAATAATATACTATATCAACACAGTCATACACACTTAAATTACATTAATTCCAAAACACCCGCGGAAGGAACAATAAACAAACGACGCGCTTCGACCACACAACTTTAAAGTCTCTGAAACTAATCTAAAAGAATACTATAAAAGGGCAAGTTGCTCAGACTGAGATAAATGTCCCAAATTGAGATCTTGCTTCGGGAGGAATCTTTAGCTAAAACGATATAACTAAATGCAAATAAAGAGTACATATCACATAACAAAGTTTAGGGAAGCAATAGTTTGAAAGCCCATTAAGATAGCAAAATCAAGAAGCAGGTGAGAGGTGGAAACCAAGCTCCCACAAGAAAGGTACACCGAGGTCATATCCAAAATTATGTGACCGTGTTTCAATCGCAAATGGCCGATTCGAATGCGGCATAAAACCATTCACAACTTGAAGCTGGTAGAGCCACTCTACTACTCCTGTCAAAGACATAAGAACATAAGAATGTCTCGTTCACTTAATTAAAAACATTGGGGCTTGTGTAACCACCAAAACTTCAACCATACATCATAAAAACATCCAGAGGATGCAGTCAATTATAATAATAAAAAAAATCAAACAATGCATCCTAAAGATGTCATTTCAAAAATAGAACGAAAATCAAGTGGACCATACTGTCCGTATCACATCCTATCAAAACTATACATACATATTATGATACAACTTGGGTTTATACTCACCAAGAGTGAGACTGGCAATCACTTCACTGACCAAACTATTTCAAACTTTACCACCCTTAGACTAAAAAAAATTAACATCCAACGTGGACTGCTTATTCGTCAGTGTCCTATTATGGCCTCTTCTTGTCTCGCTAGTTAACAAAATATTCTATCATGTTATTCTCCTCTGAATCTGTAAAAAGCTAAGAACCCTGGGGTATAAAGGGTTTTGCGACCACACCACCATGGGATAGGTGACGGGCAGGAGGATGCATGATTTACAACCGGCAAGATACTCCGTTCTTCTTTTTGCTTTAAATAACTCCTTTCAGGCAGTAGTAGTTCAACTGCACCTGAATAGGAGGTATACTGCTTTTTTTGCGCACATTCCACCGTCAGCCGACTTCGACACGAGAAAATTCCGTCGCACCGTGACACGTTTGTCAAGGCCCTTTCTATTGCTTGGAGATTTGAACTGTAGACAGCCCCTCTGGTAAAACTACTCGCTCAATCACAGTCGTTAGATCCTTGCCAACCTGTTCCACGAGCTAGAGGTAGGTGACCCAAATGTGGATGAGATTACACATCATTTTCTTGCCTTGATCTACCCGTTTGCTTTCCGGATGCACGGCCTGATTTGGGGTGGAAGGTGGTCGATGACCTTCATGGTACTAATCACTTTTCCATTTAAATATCATTTTCTGGACCGCTCTTGCCTGAAAGACCCCTTGGTGGTGTTTGGCGCAGGTGAGGTGGTCTGTATTTTGTGTAATGACTGATTTCTCTATGCCAGTCGAGGAGCTTAGGTTTGTGGATGAGGCCGTTGAGTTCTTCACCGGCAACATCATCGACGATGAGCTAACTACTCTTCATAAAACGGCTGGTCGTTTTGCATGCCGACCGCATTAGTGGTGGTCAGCCTAGTGTGAGAAGACCCTCAAACAGAAGAATTATGCTTACATGCGCTCTAAGTGCAGCCCGAACGTTATCACTGTCGGTGAATTTCGTCGAGCTATGGCTAGCTTCCGGTATGTTTTGAAGAACGCCCGCCGCTCTTCGTGGCAGGCATGCGTGTCTTCCAGAGGTGAGCAGTATTTAAATACTTTGTATTGAAATACATTTATGTATTTAAAATTGTATTTGTAAATACATTTATTTGAGATCAAGTATTTAAATACTTTTGAAAGTATCTCAATAAAATGTATTTAAATACTTTTTGCAAATACTTTACTGATAGTAGGTTTATATAGCTGTTAAGAACGTGTAATGCATGTTTTAACTTGTCGCAACTTGTATGACACAAATGGTTGGTTACGTGAGTTGGTGGGGAAGATTGTTTGCATCAGTTCAAATTCACTTAACAGATGGTCACAGTTGTGTTCGGTTGTATAGTGAGAGCATTCAGCGTTATTTCAACTGCTGCATGGCAACTTTAGCTTCTTCAAAAGAGTGTGAAATGGAGAGATTAGATAATAATAAAGACGAGGAAGATAAAGAATCATGTAATTATAGTCATCCTTCATAGGATGGTAAATCTTTTAGAGTGAAATCTTCCGACGGAAAAAAGTGAAGTGTGTATGTACATCATGCAATGGCAAAATCTCTGCGGCAAGCAATGCTACTTCCAATCTACGCATTTATTTGAAGGTAAGAATTTATTAAAGCTAATTATATGATACTTAATTGAATTTACAAGTTTCACTATTTATTATTTTTAAAAAATGGCAAAATTACTAGTAGCTAACGATAATGTTAAGTAGCGTAGGTTTACCATGCACGAATTTACATTCTTCCTTTTGCAACACCTTTATTTATAGTATATGCTGATTGAATTTAACATGAATTATGGCAACGTGAAACAAATGTCCTTCAAATATCTGATCATGTACATTTATCAACAGAGAAAACATCCTGCTTTAGTGCAAAAAGCAGATAACTACGTGATAGCTTATAGAAAAGATTCAAAAAGAAAATGTTCAGTATTAGACGATGGTCCTTCATGCAGCGGTGTTAAAATAAAGGCATTACCGGAGTGTTTTGCGGTGAATACTAAGAAGGTCAAGCAATCTGTTGTTGATAAGCTGATTGCAGATTTTATCATACAAGGTGTGCATCCTCTATCAACGATGGAGCAACCAGCTTTTGTGAGATTAATTAAAGGTGAGTTCTGAGTTACAAATGTTGTTTACAATTATAGTATTAGTAGTACAGGTTAAGCTCTTATAACGACCGAATACTAAAGGGCTCGGATCATTGGTCACTACGTAGGCTACATAACGAAGTTAAATAAAGGAAGACAGATACAAACAACAGAGGTTAATATATTCCAATAATTTCATGAGAATCCACATACATATATTCTTAAAGTGCGCTATCATTTACTTGAAGATATTATTGAATACCAAATTTTCAGGAATAATTGATCGATTATATGTAGTTATTAGATGAATTCCTATAACAATGTATTTAGTTATAGTAGCAATACCTGTACATCATTATGTCAAAATTAGCATGCCCGCCCGTCAAAAATGTAGGAAATAAAGCTTGATAATGTACATATTCCTAACAATAATGAAAGTCAATATTTTACTATGTAATTCTGAATATGAATAACTAATAATATATTTATGAATTAATGTACCAGTCCTATATAGCTATAGAATATTCATATAGCTACATTTTATATGTAAAATTTTATATGCATACCATAAATTCTCATTTCGCTGTGAAAATCAATTTCACTCACAATAATCACACATTCCACTACGCAGGTCTAAATTCTTCAGTTGACGTCATTTCAAGGTGGACGCTAGGCTGAAATCTTATAAAAGAAGAGAAAGTGACAAAAGCTCTACTGAAGAATGAACTAGACAGCACCTCTTACTTATGTCTTATTGCAGATATTTGGTCAACTCGTCGCCGTAGTTTTTGGGGCGTTACAGTTCATTGGGTATGTTAAGATTTTGCTTTTTATGAAATATAAAATTGAAAGTGTCTTTACAGTTAGGGAGTTATCAGCTCTTGGCTGAAAGCACACCTATTTGTTGGTGTAATTTATCTCGATTATATTAATATGTAAAACATATGGAAACACTTATGAAACAAACATTGGACTGTTATTTCATTTTTTTCCAGCTTGAAGAAGCTGCTCTTGTCCGTCACAGTGGAGTATTGGCATGTTGTCGCTTCAAAAGAGAACATAACTACATCAAGATTGCTGAACATATGAAAAATACCATCAATGAATACGGTATCCCCCTGCAGAAAATCACGAGCACCGTCACTGATAACGGCTCTAATTTTGTTAGAGCGTTTAAGGAATTTGCAGTCACTGCTACAAATGTGTCCACAGATTCAGAAGATGGAATCCAGGTAGGTGAAGAAGATCAGGGTGAGCACGAGCTGGAGGATAGTTTCTTAATGAGAAGTGCCTTAGATCAGGAAGAAGACCTATCGTCTGACCCATGCAGCTTCAGCCTACCTAAGCAAGCATGTGCGCTGTGCTTAACACGCACTCAGTCTCGTCGCCACAACTGGTGCAAAACAGGCTCTGAAAAATATCTTCTTTTGCAAATATCAATCATGGTGCGATGTGGAAATGCTCAGCATTATGGAACAAAAGCGGTCGTCCAAAATCATCAGAGATTATGAAAACTCTTATCAACTGCTCGTTAAAGGTGCCCTGCATTACAAGGTGGAACTCTCTGTGATGCATTGTCATTACTTTTAAAACACAAGGATAAATTACATCAACTCATGACATCCCTTGAACTTCTAGTGTTCAGAAATCATGAAATTGAATTTCTTGGTGAGTATGTCTCAGTTTTGGCTCCTATTGAAGTGGAATTTGATTGCCTACATGGAGAACAAAAATGGTTTTATGGAGAATTGCTCCCTATCTTGCTCACTGGGGAGGAAAAACTGAAGAGCCTTCAGTCACGTTCTCTGAAATTTTGCCAACCTCTTATAAGTGTAGTCACTAAGGGCTTTGGAAAGCGTTACCAATCTTATTTGACCTTAGCAAATGAAGCCAGCGTTACAGATGTCATTATTGCATCAACAAGCCATCCATTCTACAAACTCTGCTGGTTAGATATCAGTATTTCATGAGATAGATCAAGCCACCAAGACTTTGTTAAAAATATTATGATTTAAGTGATTGAGAATTTAACAGAGAACCCGAAGCTGAATCACCACAGTGGTGTATCGGACAATGGCGATTGTTTTGGATTTACAAAACCCACTCAAACACGATCAACCGCAGATTTAGAATTGTCCAATTACCTTCAGGATTTAAATAAAACACTTCCAAGTTTAGATAAATATCCAAACATAAAACAGTTATTTATTAAATACAACACCACCCTTCCGTCGTCAGCTCCTGTGGAACGGCTCTTCTCTTTAGGAGGATTAAGCTTATCTCCAAAACGAAGTTCTTTATCTGACGAAACATTTCAGCAACCGATATTACTTAAATGTAATGCTGATATAAATAGCTAATTGCAATTTCATTCTATGGAACCTTCTATTTTTCTTGTAGTACCTAAGTCCAATTATCATCAAATCCTACTTTAGTAATTATAATATACAATTTCATTTTAATGGATATTTTCTGGTTGTGATATCAATTGTCCTTATCGATTGTCATTATATATCATATATTTGAAATGTATTTAAAACTATCTAAATACATTTAATGTATTTAGTATTTATATACTAAATACATTTTCAAAATGTATTTAGTATCTAAATACATTTTTCTCATGTATTTAATATTTAGTATTTAAATACTTTAAATGTATTTAGTGCCCACCTTTGGTGTCTTCACTTAACATAAATGTGGAAGCGCGTCAAAAGGATTCGGAGCGTGTTCTCACAAGAGCCCCCCTCCCCACGTTCTATAGGAGAATTTAATCACAATTTCGGACCCGGCGTCCGTGGCGGAGATGCTGTTTCGCCAGCATTCAATGCAAGTAGTGATGTTGTTGAAGATAGTCGAAGGTCTTTAAGAAGGGGTTTATATTGAGTGAGTTATGTTTCGTTTTCGTTTCATTGACGAACGGCACGATGTTTTTCGATTTAGAAAAAGCCGATCAAACGAGGGGCGGTCAATAAGTTTTGCGAATCGGTAGGGCAAAACAGAGGAATGGGGGATGGCTGTTTGTGGAGGTGTTAGGACAAGTTATGACAAGTCAGGACCTGCAGCCGCACGCTTCTGCCTCGTCTATTTAAGAAGCAGTAGCTGATTGCTGATCGTCAGTCACAAATTTTTCAACAATGGGGAAGGTTGAGCACCGCGCAGTGATCAAATTTTTGACCAAGGAAGGCAAGAATGCAAAAGAGATCCATGAACGCATGGTTGCTGTGTACACCGACACCGCCCCTTCCTATGCAACCATTGCTCGCTGGAATAGGGAGTTCCGCCATGGTCGTGAGTCCCTTGAAGATGACCTCCGTCCAGGACGCCCGTCAGACGTGACCAACGAGGACAATGTGGCCCGTGTGGAGAGAATGATCCTCGAAAATCGGCGGGTGAAGGTCGAAGAAATCGAGCGAGAACTTGGAATATCACATGAAAGTGTTATCAACATCATCCACGACAATTTGGCCATGACCAAGGTCTGTGCCCGTTGGGTCCCTAGAAACCTCACGCCCCATGATCGACTTCAACGTCGTCAAAGTCCACAAGGCCAGAGTTGCACAAGCTGCCCTGCGCGAGTGCGGATTCGAGGAGCTCAACCATCCCCCCTACAGTCCAGATCTGGCCCCTAGCGACTACTTTTTATTCCGCCAGGTCAAGGCTGCACTGTGTGGACGCCAGGTTGGGGACGATGAAGATGTCCAGCTAGCCGTCCAGGAGTGGATTGAACAGCAGTCGGGAGATTTCTGGTTGTCGGGAATTCGAAGCCTCAGGGACAAGTGGCGCAAGTGCATTGAAGTCGAGGGTAGTTATATTGAAAAATAATAAAACACTTTTCCTCATATCTCGTTTCCTTATATCCCAATTGCAAAACTTATTGACCGCCCCTCGTATCCGACTTTTTAGAGGAGGTTGGCCTCTTCCAATTTATTTGACACTCTTTGGTGTTTGTTGTATGATCCGGCGCCGGGTGGAGGCCCGCCTACCTCCGACGCCAGTGCATGCTTCCTTCTTCCATGATTTTGCTTTGTTTGTTTCTTTTTTTTTGGGGGGGGGGCTGTTACTTATTTTTATTTCAATTTAGGTAAGTATTAAACTTTAAATTGAGTACGGCGACCTATGCCCTTGTAGGTAGCCGCCAGATAGGCGCTATGAAAAAATATCTTTCTGTAAAAGGTTTACAAATGCATTGTTTTCCTTCTTAAAAAAATATAATTAATAAACTGATTGGCACCTAATCGAAGGAACCTTTATTCCAGATATCTTGGGAGTCGAGTACCCTCGGCTTCTGGTTCACGGAGCTCTTGGAGCGCGATCTTCAGTTCCGGCGATGGTGCCACAGCGGGAGGCCCATCTGTTTCTGGATCACAGGTTTCTTCAATCCTCAGGGATTCCTTACTGCAATGAGACAGGTGATTCACCGGGCCAATATGCAAATATCAAGCAGGTTTCCTAACGTTCCTATCATTATTTATTTAAAAAACACGCAATAAAATCATTTTCAACAGAAACCTTGGAAAAGAAAAGTGTTCTAAAAAGCGGTGATAAAAACACCTTTTCTCTAAACATCTTAATTTTAAGCGTTCACAAGACAATAGCTTTTTATGCGACATAAATGAAACTTAACTAATGTTATTCTACTATGTTATGGAAAACCCATTTTTGCCAAAGGTTTAAAAGTGCGAAAGTAGAGGGACGCTTACCAACGCTTGCTTTCGAGATGTTCTCTTGGACAAACTAGCCCATTCCACTGCCGCATTCTTACACTTGATTAAATAAAGGAAACTGAGATAACAACCGAAGGCACTTTTGCTTAGAAGAGAGATAACAAAATGATATAAATGAAAAGAAAGGAAAAAAGATAAAGACAGACAACACAAACCAGTCTCGCCCTACCAGCTATAAATACTAGAGACTGGAGTGCATCATATAAAACTTCTGAAACTAATTCGTATAAAACTGACACTTAAAAGTCCCAACTTGTGTATTTTTACAAGCTTCTCCGTGATAGGAGCTCTAAACAGTAGTTTTTCTACGCCTCTGCTGCTCTCTTAACGTGCTTCTCCCCACAGGAGGTGACCCGCCAGCACAAGGGATGGTCCCTGGATTGCGTTATTCTTCAAAACTTGGTGACGCGTTTCAACAAAGAAGACATACACGACCCTCCTCCCGAAGGAGTGTACATATACGGCCTTTTTTTAGAGGGAGCTGGCTGGGACCGAAAGCGGGGGAAGCTGGTTGAATCTCGAGCCAAGGTTTGAGACCTAGATCAATTTTTTCGTTACTCTAATAATTTAATTACGGGGCAAAGGAATTAATTTATCCTTCGCGGCTTCAATAATGTAATTTAAACAGTTTGGGAATTCGATTCAGTAAATTGAGACGACGATAGCACCGCCTACTTTAGGCTATTTCCCGCCCAAAATATAGGCAAAATGGCTCTATTTTTGACGCGAGATAGTGTTCGAACTTACCAACTTATTTTAACCTAACCATCGCGTACCTAACTTTCCTATGGGGAAACTGTTCCCTTATTCGAGGAAACTTTCGGCAGAGGAAATGCAGAGCTAGATATTCCCGAGAGGAATTTGCTCTGTGACAAATTTCGGGACACTCGCCCGCGCGTCTCACAACTGGCGCTCACTATTTTGCGCGTAAGTACCAGTGTCTGGAACGACAAAAGTTTCACTGTGGTTCATCACTTCATATGTGTAACCTTCTTTTAAATTTTGATACGAAGCCCAAACGTCGGAAATAATATGAGTTCCTGGTTTTATCCACTGTTAAATGTGAATTAGTAACATTTCTTTTGTTCGATCCGGAACTGGGACCATAAAAATCCGCTTGGTTTCCCGTTCAAACCCGCCCAAATCCCAACAACCTTCTACTATTCTTCCTTTATTTATTTTTTTTTTTTTGCCGAATTTCGCTTCATCAATCTCGACAATTTTTCCAGGGCCACCAAGAAGTTCGCTTTTACGTTTAATGTAGTCTATGACTAGTTCCCGGTAAAAGAATAATCAGTCCGACACTGGTTTCAGCGAAATTTCTAGATAGCCAAGCGCTATTTCTTCCTGAGTGGAGCAGTTTGCTTAAAAGTGTTAAATCGGCGAATAACTTGCTCAAAGCTCAATTTAGAAGCGTCGAAGAATATCCCTTTCAACCCTGAACTTTGAACTTGACAGCGTGTAAAATCCTTGCTGAAATAAAGACGTTTGTCGCATCGAAATTTGCCTGAATTATTTAATTTTAGAATACTGTCACATTTAGGACGTTATAAGTGTCCTTTATAACACCGTGAGCAACTAAAAATGCCACTGTAAACTCGCGATTGCACAAAACTTTGGTAAATAAACGTTCGAGATTGAGATCGCACTCTCCTTCACGGGCCATATTGAATAAATGAGGATAAATATAATTTATTTTAAACCAATTATTTGAACCAATACATTGTGGATCTAGGCCTATCTGCTGTGTGATTGGTTAAACTGATTTCATGCAAGGTCGCCGAGGTCGCGCATGCGTCGGTGGGTCGCTGGTGGTTGAGCCAAGTCGGATGAGGAAGGAAGACATATTGTGAAGACTGTGAAAAGAGCTGTGAACTTAGGAAAAGTAACAAAATATCGATAAACATAATTTCGTCAGAATTGCACGAAAGCAGGAATTCCTTATGTAATGTGACGAGCTAAATAACATTTCTTCCATAACTTTTGTTCATTAGAAGGCTATAAAACCCCCGGAATGACGGCGCTATCATCGTCTCATATTACTATTGATTGATTCTCCCGTACCAATAATCGTGATATTACGCAATTTAGGGATTTTTACGTATATCGTTTATTTACACCATTCGTGTTATTAGGGAACTTGATTTATTATTCATGTTAATTATGGGGTTTGAGAATTGATTTATCTTTCTGTACCCCCAATCTTGTCTAATGAATCTTCCTCTTATTTTTTATCCTTTTTTTTACTTTTTCCCTGAGTTTTTGTTTACATTCACTTTGTATTTTCTTTAAATTAGTCTGGGGATAAGCTTTTCATTGTGGTATTTTTTCTGTTTGTTTTATTTAAATTAGACGAGATATAAGCTTTTATCTACTTCCGACGCCCCGTAAGGAGCACGGCGATTTGCTTTCTTGGTCGCCGTCCTGACGGGACTTCTTCTTCTTTCTGACACCTTGTCTTCTTGCCCTGCTTCCTGACTTTCCATACAACCTCTACCACAACTTTCTCTGATCGGACTCTAGTTTCACAGGGTAGATACCGACCAGCTTTTTCTTACCCAACCATCCCGGATCGGAGCTAAGGGGGAAGAAGACAACTCCCCCTCACCCTTTTGCTCAGGTTGGGGGGGTGGAGGAACAACCTGCTTCATCTCTATCCACACCTTCCTCAAATCCCCTTTCTTTCTCCTTCAATACTAGCGATTTTACGTACAGCCTAAGGTGGAGCCGCCATGCCAATGGGCTGCCAGGCCACTAGGCGGGAAGAGTGGCCTTAAATAGTAGCAGCTGGTTCTGCCGGCCCAGTGGTCACCCCTCGCAGAGCGGCCTACACCGAGGGATGATTAGCGTTTGCGTTCCGCGTCACTAATACAGTTACCATGCCCACGTATAACCCCCCCCCCCCAAAAAAAATGTCCCACTTTACTCTCCGTTTACCAACGACAGAACCGCCTTCAGGCAGCTCCACAAAAAAAACGGAGGTCCCCCCACCTGTGCTTTCTCAGGGAACCCTCCAAATTTCTTCTACTGCAGAGGAGGCTTACTCATCTTCTAGGCCTACGAGTGCAGGGGGCTCCCTTTAACCCCCTTTTCTGCAGGAGCCCTCGGACGCCTCCCTCTTTCCAACGGCAGTCCCTCCTTTTCTTTCACATGTGACTGCCAAGAAAGGTCAGGCGGCCTAATATTGACCGTTTCCGCTCGGAGCCGCTTGATAGGGCCAACCCTCATAGGGAGGTAAGGGGTTGCAAGGCTTGTCGGTCAGTGCCCCCCTAACGTCGTGAACTCGTGTATTAAGACCTTTCAGGGGTCCGGCGAACTTGCCCCCCCCCCTCTATTCCCTAACAGATGCCGATTCACCGGCCCAAGATGAGAAGGCCAAAGGTACCTTGAATGGGATCCGTGATGTCTTGAGGGGGATGGCCACGTGGAGGTCCCCCTTAAGATGGACATGCTCCCTGATGTGAGCCAGCCCCAGAAGGTAGAATCTTCCATAGGGTCGAACCCGGGATCGGTGCCAAGCACATAAACCAAGTCCACCCCTGTGCAAGCTCTTCTTCAGACGGCTCGAGTCCCCGAGGCCTCACAAGGAGGGAAGGGAGCTCCTCCTACGGCTGGTGCCCCCGTGATAGCCAAGACCTTCTCCATCTCGGAGAACGATCCTGCTGAGACCGGCCCATCCGACATAGGGGCTCCTTCCCGTGGAAAATAGAAGTGGGTTCATCCACTACCCTCCTATACTAAAAAGAAAAGACAGGAACAAAACTAAAAAACTAATGGATCTTCATACCTCCGCGGGGGCCACGGGGACGGACGAGTTCGCTGCCGTATCGGCACCTCCGGACCTAGTGCTCCCACGGGTGGGAAGTCTCTGACCAAGACCAAAAGTGCAAGTGTGCAGGGCGGAGCCTCGATTACGTCGGAGTCCCTCATTAGGAGGCTACCTGGCGTTTTCGACCCCGCTGGCTTCAAACGCTTCCTCGTTATTCGCTCTAATGATGGCAGGTTGATGGCTAAGGGCAACATGATCCATCAAGGAAGAGCTCTAGCTAGGATGATTGGTAGAGAACTGAAGGTGACCATTTTCTCGGATGGGAGCTTTTTGGCGAATGCGCCGAATCCCTCCGAGGCAGCCATGATTATTGTTCTTCGGACACTTGATGGTAAACTGGTAGTTGTGATGCCGCACACTACAATGAACTTCAAGAAAGGAGTGGTTTATGCGAGGGAACTCGTGGAATACTCCAAAGAATACATCACCTAAGAGCTGGCCGACCATGGGGCGGTCAAGGTCGAATGTGTGATGAGAAAACAGGGAGGGGCTTCGAGACTCACCCATACGCTCTTCGTCAAGTTCGACTGTGACAAGCTCCCTGAGTCGGTGCGTGCCAGTTGTTATCGGCGAATGCGCCGAATCCCTCCGAGGCAGCCATGATTATTGTTCTTCGGACACTTGATGGTAAACTGGTAGTTGTGATGCCGCACACTACAATGAACTTCAAGAAAGGAGTGGTTTATGCGAGGGAACTCGTGGAATACTCCAAAGAATACATCACCTAAGAGCTGGCCGACCATGGGGCGGTCAAGGTCGAATGTGTGATGAGAAAACAGGGAGGGGCTTCGAGACTCACCCATACGCTCTTCGTCAAGTTCGACTGTGACAAGCTCCCTGAGTCGGTGCGTGCCAGTTGTTATTGCTACCGCATGAAGGGATTCGTGCCACTGCGGCGGAGGTGCTACTACTGCCACCGCTTCGGCCATACGAATCGCTTCTATAAACGCGCAAAGTCGGAGTTACCCGAAATATGTGTAAGTTGCTCCAAGGCCACACACGATAAGTCCAAATCTTGTGTGGCCAAGTGTGTCAATTGCGGAGAGCCGCACCCGACTTTTTCGAAGCAATGTGGTGCATATCTCCTTGAGAAGGAAAACCTGGCTGTTCAGGCCCAGGATCTTTTCTCATTTCGTGAGGCTAAGGACATTGACCTGGCGCATCCGGCGCTGCCCGGGACGTCTTATGCCTTAATGTTAAGAAATACACCCTCTGCTCCTGGCCCATCCAGGCCTACGAGCACGGTTGTTTCAGCGCCCATTCGAAAACCTTCTGCAAGTTCTACCCACCCTGGTCACTCCCCTGGTAGAGCTGGTGGCACAAGGGGTTCACATCGAGCCCCTGCTAAAACCAGAGCTCCCCCCCCCTCCTTTTCCCAACGTGACCGTTTCTCGTACGGCAAAACGGCCGCGTACCTCCATCGAGTCGTTAGATTCACAGGAGGAAACACCCCTGAAGTTGGTTGTGAGGCCATTTTCCGAGGTTTCTAAAGCTGCCTCCCGAAAGGAGGATAGCACTAAAGGATCTTCGGCTCCTACGCCTACACCGAGTGCTAGGTTGGGTGACTCGAAGGCGGTCGAACCTCCAAATAAGGGACCCCCGTCTCCAAAGGTTTCGAAGCAGAGGGAGGAAAAGAATTGCATTTTGAACCCAATCTCCCCCGATAAGTCCTCAAAGGCGACAGCGCATTATCCGGCCAACAGCGCTCTGAGTTCTGCCTCCGGGAAGCGTACGGCTATTCTCGTGAGGGTCTTCTCTTCAAGGAAGGTCCCTTCATCTCCTCTGAGTTAGGCCTGGAGGGCATATTCTTCCAATGGAATTGCCGCGGATTCCGGGCCAACTAGGAGGAGCTGCTGAGGGTCGTGCTGTCCCGTTTTCCCTTAGCTATCTTTTTGCATGAGATCATGCTGGGCACGTGCCCCCTGCCCGCACTCCCGGGTTATAAGGCTTTTGCGACCAGGAGGTGGGGTTTATTTGTGGGGGCAACACCAAATTTGCCCGAATTTCAGAAACCCCCAGAGTTTTTTTTTTCAAATTGCCATATATTTGTGTAATAAACACCAAACAGCTGTTAAATTATGTACAGTTGGTACGAATTTAAAGAAGTTTAGCAAAACCACGTAGCTACTATTCTACTCTTCATTCAAAGTGTTCATGCATACATAATCTTATGTGTGTTTTAAAAGTACCAAAACTCTCTCAAATAAAATAAAATGCTGGGGCAACTTTTAAAATCTTACACAACTTATAACGGAACATAGTATCAACACAGATTATTTTAACATTATTTTTCATGATATATGGCATGGATAACAGAATACCAACTACATGTAGAAAAGATATAAAAATACAGATGCAAATCTGTATTACACTGGTACATGTTATAGCGCATTTGGAGATAAATTAGAAGAACATTTTGTCTCTTCCCTTTCGTCTGCCAAATACCTCCACAATAGTGTTAATATCTACCCTGTTGGCATGACCTCTTTGAATGCAGAGAAGTCCTAATTCTGAGAGCCTATCCTAGGGCATAATAGATCTAAGGTAGGTTTTGAGTCTTCTCAAGCACAAGAATTACCTCTCTGTTGAACAAGATATTTCAGGTATAGTTGCCAGGGAATTTGCCACCTCACTGAAGTGTGGCAAAGTTTCACACAGAAAATTTGACTGGAGATAGTTTACCACTTTGTTTGCAGTTTTCAACCCACGCTTTCCAGATTGTGAAAAACGGCAGTTTCAGCCATTGGGATATCTTGATCCACATTGTAGAATTCAGACACTGCCTTGAAGCTATCCTCTGCTGCTTTGCCTAGTACTACATCTGCCACGGATATCAGGATATGTGCATCCCTGCTTGCAAATCTCTCTCTCATTTCAGTGCGAACTCTGTCTAGAGTATCATAGTATACAATCCTGGCTCTTTGATGGTTTGTAAAGGAGATAGATTCTTCAGAAGTTCCTCCTGAGAGTTCTTGCAGCCTTTTGGATGGTTTCTTTTGGCGTTTTGTGGTTTCCACCTCTTCAATGCCTGGTGTAATTTCAATGATGTCTGTAGCAGTTTTGGGGGCTTTTTTTCAGATAAGAGAAAACATATCTTCCTCCATGCACTTATTGAGGGTTTCCATTGTAGCATCACAAGTGACCTTTGCAGCCAACACATCAACCTCATGATCCTGCAGGTAGCTAGCCAGGTCATTTGTGTTGGAGAAGATCACTTTTAAAGTGTGCAAGCCAAGGATGAACTGGAACTCGGGCATAGCTTTAACAAGAGCCTTAGCATCCACAGAAGTCTTGGCGTCTTTATCCTTGGATAGCTCTATTAGAGCAAGTAGAATTCTCTCAGGCTGTTGCTCCACGGCTTTCACAGCCTCTCATTTTTGCAGGCCCAGCGTGTCTCACTCAGAAACTTCAACTTGATGTATGGACTGTACAGTGCTGAGTCAATATCTGGCATGTGTACAGAACGGAGAACATTTTCTTGCTTTGATGTATTAAATAAGTTGTGGATGGACTGGACAATTCGTAGCGCAGTCCTCATGACAATATTTCCCTGCAATGTATCTTGTAGTGTAAGATTGAGTAGGTGCCCATAATAGTGGACATAGATGGCCCTAGGTGCGATCTCCTGCACTCTTGTAGCCACACTCTTTCCTTTGGCAGTTATGTTAGATGCCCCATCATAGTACTGGCCAACTACATCCTGAAATTCTCAGCTCACTTCTTGTAAAGTACATCCAGTAGCAGTTTGAAGAGTACCTCTCCCTTTGCAGACTTTAATTCATGGAAGCCAACGAAGGTTTCTGTTGACTGACGGAGTCTTGTATTCATAGAAAATGAATTGAGTAGGATGATGTTTGTAATCGAATGGGGATACTCTAGATGATCATAATAATTGTTCATATGCGATTATTTATTACCTGGTTACAAATACAAGTTTATCGTTATTTTTTTCTTATTCTTGTCATTTTTTTAAATTATAGACTTTTTTTCCTTCCCCCGAATGCCCGAATATCCCAACCCATTTACACGAATTTTAGCAGATTTACGACAGCCTAGAACTAGGCTCTTTTGGGTGACTACTCGACCAATCCTAGGGGTCAGGTTCTTGACGATCTGATCAACGAGCTGGATATAAGTGTCCTAAATGTGGGTGATTTTACGCATCACTGACCCAGAACCGATTCATTTTCCCGTCTCGTTCTATCTTTGTACTCTCCGGATACAAAGCCTGATTTTGGTCGCGGAGTAGTCGATGGCCTCCATGTTAGTGATTACTTTCCCATTCAAATATCATTTTTGGGGCCGCTGCCGCCCGAGAGCCCGCCCCAGTGGTGCTTAGTGCGAGTGCGGTGGTCCGCATTTCAGGAAATGACTAATTTCTCTGTCTCACTCGAGTAGTTTAGGTCGCTAGATGAGGCCGCTGAGTTCTTCTCCCCCAACCTCATCGCCCTAAGCATAACTACTATTCCTAGAACGTCTGGCCATTTTGCACGCCGATCGCCTCCGTGGTGATCAGCCGAGTTTGAGGCGGCCCTCAAACAGAAGCGTTATGCCTACATGCGCTATAAGCGCCGCCCGAACGATTTCACTGTCGCTGAATTTCGTCGAGCTAGGGCGAGGTCCCGATATGTTTCGAAGCACACCCGCTGCTCTTTCTTGCGGGCATACTTGTGTTCACTTAACGGGAAAGAGCCCTCTAGCAGAGGTGTGAAAGCGAGTTAAATAGGATTCGGGGCAAGTTCTCGCCGGACTTCCCTCCCTCCCGTTTTCTAGGAGAATGGGACTGAACTCTCGGACCCGGCGTCCGTTGTGGAATTTATCCCGACCGCTTTCTCCGCATTCTCTAGCCAGGATGCTGCTCCGCCAGCATTCAATGCGCGCCGTGATGTCGCGGAAGGCCGCCGATTGGACTTTACCTCCAGAAGCGGAGAACTCGAATTGGGCTGGACGCACTGCCATTTGATGGAGCGCTCCCCTACAATTTATTTTTACGGCTACGTTGTCCCACAGACTGTTCGGTACATTCTTGTTGAATGTCCCAGTCTGGGTGATCGTAGCGCGCATTACCTGTCCCGCTACCAGGACGAGCAGGGTCGCCACCGCTTATCCCTTGTACACACAGACTTGTGAACTATACGACTTTTTGGAGGAGGCTGGCCTCCTCCAATTTATTTGATTTTGTTGTAGGTCGCATGTTCCTTCGCCGTGGGAAGGCGGGCCTACCCCCGACAACGGAGCCCGCTTCTTTGTTGCCTGTTTACTTTGTTTTTCTTTTTTTGTCGTTTTTTTAGCCTTTTTTATCGTTCTTATTTATTTATATATTGTTATTTATTTTTTTAATATTGCCTAATAGTAGGCTCTGGTGAGTACGGCGATTTATGCCCCAAGTAGGCAGTCGCAAGATGGGCTCCTAAATTTAAAAAAAATATATATCCTTTAATGAATCTCAACGTGTTATTAGCCGGATTTCGATGCATATGTTATCATTTCGGACTCTTTTCATGTTAATTGGGTAGATTGGGGAAGCTTTATGCTTCCATGTCTCAAATCACTTTATTTACGGTTGCTGTTGCTGATATATCATTGTGTGCCTTGAATCTTTTCATTTCGGGGGTTGGCGACTTTATGTATCTTACCTTTGAAGAGATCTGGAGGATATGCTTTATCCTTTCCTTCAACCGTGTTATTCAAGGTCTGGGACTAGAGTTATCTTTGCGTGCCTTTTAGACACGTTTAGGGGATTTAACTTATCTACCCAGACTTTCAATCATGATAATAGGGAGATTTAGGTACCCTACTTATCGGTTATGCCCCAAATTCTGTTATAGAGGGGTGCATTGACTTGCTTTATCCATACCTGCCTCCAATCTTGATATTAATAGATTTTTAGCACATAATTTACTGACTCATATTAAGATATATTAGTAAGGGCAATTGCGGACTTTATCAGTTTCTGCCTTTGATCCTGTTGGTAGATTGCCTCTAATCAAATTGGAGCGGGATTTCACAATACGACTTCTTTCTGTGACTCAAATCCTCACTTTAGGAGGCTGTGGATTTTTATTTTCCTTCCCTCCACAAAATCATGTTACATGGTTGATAAGGGGCATCATCTAGCCCCTTGTCTTTCACCCCATGCTATCAAATGGGTTCGGGGACTTAATTTATCCTTTCATGTCTCTAATCATGTGAGTGGGGTAATGGGGACTTGATTTAGCCTTCTTGTCTCTTATCATGTTATCAGAGGCTATATAGTTAAATCATCAATTTTTGCCTTTATGTTATTAGATGGCTAGGGACGTGAGTTTTCCCTTTATGACTCCAATTATGTTAATAATTGTGTTAGGAGACATGATCTCTCCCTTTCTGCCTGACATCTTGGCATTAGAGGGAGAGATTTCTGGACGAGTGATACTGGCATGCTTCGAGTCATGTTATTCTAGGACTATTTTATTTTTCCTTGACTTCAATCATGTGATTAGGTAAATTGTGTTAATTAATCCATTTATTTTCCCATCTATCGCGTCATTTTAGAAGTCATTGGAGACTCCCTTTATACTTACTTGCCTCCAATCATGCCAATGAGGAGGGTGCAGTATTTATTTATTCTAAAGTTTTTCCACTCGTGAAATTATAGGATTTGTAGTCTTGATTTATCCTTCAGTGACTCAAAACATAATATTAGGGGGAGGGGAGGGGGGGTCGCTGACTTGATTTATCATTCCGTTGTACCACTTATGTTATTAGAAAGATTTGTAGACTTGATTGCTCCTTAAGTGCTACCAGTCTCATTATTGGGGGGAGTGGAGACCCTACAGTATCGTCCAGAATTAGAGAACAAAATACCAAAATCTCCATTTTCTAAAAAAAACTCGTTTAATTTCTATGAAAATTGCACAGGGATTCCTTTTGAAACTTGCCTCTGATTGTGCCCAAGTTTGATTTCAAAGAAAAGCGAATAAAAAAGTTTTGAGGAAAGTAATATTTTTTTCTAATTTAGGATGCGTCAAAAAGTGTGTATGGCAGCACTCTCCCACCTGTATTGTCGACTGTTACTGTTAGTATTACTCATTTATCAAGTTGGCGATGTGAGTTAGGTCCATGCATTCTTTAGAAAGGTTGTCCAGCGGAAGAGGGAAGAAATGATACTGTCCATTAAGTCTTTGTATTATAATCGGTTAAAATGTGATTCGACGCATAATAAAGCCCTAAGTGGATAAAGAGTCCTGCGAGTCAACGCAGATAAGGGCTCGCCTTCGAAAAACGACTCTGCGGGAACCTCGCAAGATGCAACGGTGTCGTTGGAGGACCGATTTAAGACAACAACCGGTATTTTTCATCATATTTCTAAGAACACAAAGATGAATGTGCTCCACCAAACTGCCTCACGTCCCTTCAGAGAGGTGGAATTCATGATACGGCAAATAAATCACTCATAATATAAAAAATAAGCGAGTAGATTGACTTTCGCCTATGAAAAGAGGGAGATGGTGTTTTTGAGCGACGAAAAAAAATATCTGTTCAGATCGATTGTGAAGAAACATCTAAGGAGTCGTAGAGGTGAAAGAATGAATCTCACATGCACGAAAAGGGTTAAATTTAGAGGTAACCACGTTGTTGTGTGGAGCACACGCGGCAAATTAAACGCTGCCGTATACAAGAATTTTCTTCAGAAACATATGATCCCCTTCTCTCTCTCTCTCTCCGAACATCAAAAGTACGTGACTCTGTTTTAATGCAAGACAATTCTCCGTACTACACAGCAAATAGAGTGAAACAGTTCTTGAAAGCTGAAAATATCGATATGACCAAGTAGTCTACTCAGAGCTCTGATTTAATCCTGATAGAAAACATATGGAAGATACTCAGTGAGTCCTCACTGCAACCCATCGTCTTCTTTTGATATTATAGTCTCACTTGTATTTTTTTTTTCTCTCTCTCTCTCTCTCTCTCTCTCTCTCTCTCTCTCTCTCTCTCTCTCTCTCTCTCTCCCACCTTCTTTTCTTTACCTTAATATTAATTAGCCCACTTCACTGAACGGTGCATATTTGCGTCAATCGGCGGTCAATCCCCTCCCATAAAAAAAACTTGGTGAGAATTTGTCATGCCCCCAAAAGCGACGAATGTTGAAGATCGCTCGGCAAAGATTAGAAGAAGAATGGAATAAAATCACGCCGAACAATGCCACAAATTGGTGATGTCCTGCAGCCCAATACTGTATAGGCTCAACTGGTTCAGCACAAAAGCCTGCTTACTTAATGATATTTTGTTCAATTATTTATTAAATAATTATGTTGTTTTCTAGTAATGGTTTCATTTATACCTATCGTTCCCTAATTTTGGACATATCCTTTCTTTTTAGGCACATTCTTCCCTCATAACTTTTCAGTCTCGAGCGACTCTACATCTCCCTATGTCGGTTGATCGGTCGGTCGGTTGCCGTTTTGTTTTGTTTTTTTGTTTTTATAATAACATCGTAACTATTCGGCGGATTCTAACGAATTTTGAAACCTTTCTGTTGTTTTGCATTATCTTTCGAATGATATAATTTCCAAGTTCCTCTCAATATTAGCCGGGGAATAATTTTGTTTTGGCAATAACATCCTAACTATTCGGCCGATTCTAGCGAAATTTGAAACCCTTATGTTGCCTTACATTCTCTTCCGAATGATATAATTGCCAAAGTCTTCCCAAGGTTAGCCCTGGAATTATTTTATTTTGGCAATAAAATAATAACTATTCGGCGGATACTCTGCTAGACTAGGCTATAATATGCTAGGCAAATCATTATATCTTAGCTTTGCTAAGATATAATGTACAATGGTAAGATATACTATGCTAATTTAGGCTATAAAATGCTATGCTAGATAGCATATAGTATGTTAGGCTAGACAATACTAAGCTATGCTCGACTAGGGTATAATAGGATAGTATAGGCTATATTTGGCTAGGATAGTTAATGCTAGGCTAGGTTATACTAGGCTATGCTAAGCTATACTAGGCTAGATAGGGCTATACTATGAAATGCCAGGGTAGGCTAAAGTATAATAGGCTAGGGACGGCTATGCTAGGTAATACTGTTAGGCTACGATAGGCTAGCTAACCAAGGCTATAATAGGCTAAGCTATGCAAGGTCCTTCTAGTCTAAGGTATGGTATGCTATACTAGTCTAGGATATACTGGGCTAGGCTATAATATGATGCGCTTGGCTATATTATGTTAGGTGTGGTCATAAATCAGAATAAGTGAGGGCACGCGACTTTTCGGTCAGGAGACCTTGTTAATCCGCTATTCTATGAAATGAAACTTGGACACTTTTAAGAGGCAAATTTCAAAGAATATTCCTCGCTTTGGGGTGGAAATTAAATGAATATTTTCAATAAAATGTAGATTTTGGTATTTTGTGCTCTATTTTTGGACGGTAATGTATACTAACTTACGTGATCATATCCTTACGTGCATACGTTCCTGGTTTAAGGGGTTGTGGACTTGATTTTACTTACTCTCTTTATTATGTATTTTAGGAAGTTTGGGTAGTGATTTAGCCATTCTTGACTCCTATCATATTAGCATTTGACTTATGGTCGTACTTAATCCCTTCGTGCCTTCTCTCATGTTGTTAGGTAGGCTTTAGGATATGATGTCCCTACTGTTCTTCCCATGATTTTAATAATGTGATTTTGGATTTTGATCTACTCTTTTCTTCCTGAAACTATAGTTCGAGAGGGGTTTGAAGCCTTGATTTATCCTTTCATGTGTGGTTTGAAGACTTGATTAAATGAGTGATTTTCCCCCGTGATTGCCTCCCATTTTATCGAAGATTTGAGGACTTGATCTATCTTTTCATCTCTTAAATCAAGTCATTAAGTATGTTTGAACTCCTGATTTGTTCTTCCTTTCCTAACGCAACAAAACTATTTACATCTATTGACTTATAGGACTTTACCTCTGTGCCTCAAATCATGTTATTTGGGCTGTTTGTGGACTTGATGAATCCTACGGTGCCTGCGATTAAATTATTAAGAGGGTGTGGGGACTCAATTTATCCTTGCATATGTCAAGTATTTTCATTAAGGGAGTTTTGATCTCTCTTTGTTTGAAATCTATATATAGGGTGGTGTGGGGACTTGATTTATCCTTTTTCTCCCAATTTGTATTATAAAGAGGGTTTAGAGCAGTGCTTCCCAACCTCTTTCCTTCCAGGGCCCACTATAATTTCGAGAACAACGTATGCCTCACCGATGGTTGAAAAATAAGTTATATTATTATAGGAGGAGATTAAAAGCTTAATTTGCATAATACTTTCCTGTCTCAATCCTGTTTTTTATCCTTTCGTAACTTCACTCTTATATATTTATCCTTTTGTCTCAAATCCTTTTAGCAAGGGTGGTTGGCAATTTGATTTATCTTTGCGTTCTTCCAATCATGTTGTTAGTTGGAATGGAGACACCGACAGAAGAAGAAACAGACAGGCAGAATAAACAAAGTGAATGGACAGAAATAATACAGTGCAGTGATAAGAATCGTGAATAAAGAGTGATATAGCGATCGTTTCGAGCCCTAATTGGAGGTGGTGGTGTGATGCAAGTGTCTTAGAACCAATTCGCAGGAAGAGCAGTGGTACTCAAAAGGAAAAACATTTTTTCCTGGGGAAATCATTTGAAGCAACTATGTATGTGTTTCCTATTTCCAGCATTTTGGCCTTCATTTATTTCAACAATTTATTAGCCAATTTTTTTCAAAATCTTGGCGATTTCACTTTATTTTAAATTAATAAAATCATCTTTTTATCTTCTGCCTCGACCTAGCATCGAGGAAACGACGCTTTCTATTCCAGGGTTCTTAATACACTTTGAGAGGGGTTAATGGCTGCAGGGACTCCATTTGGGTGGACATTTTTCCCGACCTGGGGAACCTGCGCTAAAGGGTATGTCGTACCGCTATGGCCGTCGGAGTTAGAATGAAATAAATAGATAAAACGAACCACTTTCACCCTTACAGGTCCTTTACGAGCCCCTACCCGTCTTATATCTCTACGCTATGAATACGACGGCGGGCAAACTTGCCACACTGTATGAATGCCCAATTTATCGGAAACCCCAGCGAACCGATGCCCACTACATTGGATCTGTTGACCTAGAAACTGATATCCCGCCTTCTCACTGGACACTAAGAGGTGTAGCCCTTCTATGTGATACCAAATAATAGAGAGAAAGCGACCCTGTGTCAGTTTCCTGTATTATAAATAAAGTATAGTAATTAATTTCGTTATTTTTCCATTCATTTACTTCTTTGTAGCTTCCATAAATGGTTCTATATTTTAAGATTAAAAACAAATCTTGGTTTCACGATTGGCGTTTTCTAAAAAACTGGATTTAATCGTCGAAACAATTGAAACAGACTCATCTCTAATTGGTGCCCCAGAATGACCTAAACCTCGCACTAGGTTTTGATTACAACCAATAAATTGATGCATATGCTTCTAGTTAATAAGATCACTGATACAGTAAAATATTGTTTACGTTTTTCTACTTATTGTTGAAGTCTTGCCGAGAAAATTAGTGACGGAGGTCTTCACAACTTGGAACGGTTCGAGTTAATTCCCGTTACAAGTTAATAACTATAAACAAACTTGAGCTGCCGTTTAGGGATCTATGTATTAATGATTTATATTCTAGTTGAATTCATTTTAGCATTCATTAAATTAACGCGCAAGAATCGATAATTAAGCCTCGGTGGTGAGTTCACACACAGAGTTTTGCATGGATGTGAATTCTTTCCGAGACCTGAATGATAATACTCTCCAGAGTTCACCCAATATGGGCGTAGGTGCTTCCGGTTAATAATATCACTAACACAGCAAAATAATTTATCTAGACTTATTGACGTGTCGGTTAACAGCTTGCATAACCAGAAAGAGAGATAGCCAGTGAGACAACCATTATAATATACGGTTGTGAGTGAAATTGTTATTGAGAATGAAATCGCTTTTAATGCACTGAATTTATACACTTCACTTTAGGCACTATGAAAACGTAATTATATACGAATAGATAATTGTATTTTTTACCATATATTAAAGTTTGGGAACGTGCGAAGTGACGATGAGGAAAGGAGTAAAGCGATTAGCTGCGACCTTTGACTTTGAAATACAGTGAGACATCGATTAACAGCGGACCTTTAAAATGGTTATCAGCTGGAAATGAAGAGGTCTTGTTTTGCAGGCATCTCCTCACCCTGTGGAAAAAGAAGATGTCTAGACTCATCTGACTAATATGAAGTGCTTGACAAACCAGTTTTATTTTTACCCAAATTGGGGGAATCTGGTATATCCTTTATTTGGAGAAAAGCTCTATTCTTAGCTAAGTTTGCTTCCTTCGAAGAGGGAAAGAAGATTATAAGCCACTCTTATCGCGCGAGGTACAGAGAAGGTTTCGTTTCCCTCTCTTTTCTCTTTCGTTCATATATCCAAAAGCTAGACCGGAAATTTACTTGGTAGCACGGCTATGCCAGTATAAGTGGAAAAAAGTTTAGTTGGTTAAGCTGAGGGGCATCATCACTCTCAAGCCCCCTTCACCCTCGCACAAAAATTCCCGAAGAGAAAAAAGAGAGATTAGGTGCGAAAAGAGAGTTGTATCGGTTGCTTTGATGGCCGCCCTGCTCTTGTTTAAAAGCACTGAATTTATTCGCTTCACTTTAGGCACTGTGATAACACTGTAATTATATGCGAATTGATAATTAGGCTGGTCACTGTATGTTTAAGTTTGAAAGTGAATTAAATTGACTTTAAATTGGGTGAAGTTAATGGAAATGCGAGTGTAAAACTTTACGGGAAATTAAGATATAGCTTTGGTTTGGAATCACAACGACGATGAGGAAGAGAGTGAAGCAATTAGCTGCGAACTTTCACTTCTAAATGTGACGCAGCGGATCGTTAACACGGTTACCAGTGGGAGAGAAGGAGATCTTGGATTGCGCAAGTCCCCTCACTGGATGAAGAAAGTGATGGTTTAACTCACATGACTCACCTGAAGTGCTTCTCAACAAATGGCTTTTATTTTTCCTCAAATTGAGGCAATCTGGTATGTTCCCTATTTGGAGAAGAGTTCCGTTCCAAAGTAAGTTTGCTTCGGGCGGAAAGAGAAGGGAGTTTATAAGCGCTCTTATCGGAAGAGCGCAGAGCATTGTTCGTTTCCCCTCTCTCTCGCTTAAGAAGACCCAGAAGCTTTGACGGAAATTTCATTGGTGTCGGGCGCATACTTTTGTATGTGGATACGATGCAAGTTTTGCAGTTAAGCCGGGAGTAGGCGTCCTCTCCCCATCCCAATGTCCAGTTCGATGTACTGCTCGAGACTGCGGCACTGAACAGGTGCGTTTCTACATAACGAGAGACGCTATTCAGAGCCAACTCGATTCGATACTCCAGGATAAACATCAGAAGTGCTAAAATAAAAGAAAAATACGTAAAAAGAGCCATAAATATATTCTGGCAGCACATGATAAAGCCGTAGATGCTCAAGACAAAAAGAAAAAATGACGTTAAGGACCTAACTGCATGACAGCCTATTCTTGAATCACGTACATGGAGGGGTTCACCTTCTCATATCCGAAATTGACGCTCTAGTAAGAGTTCAGAGAAACTGTGAGTCAACCCGTAGCCTCCATAGATAAAAAAGAACCCCTGCGAAAAAAAACTTTGCAAATAGCTCTCCCCTGGCTGGGGACAATATCCCCGCAAGAATCAACGGCAACCTGCAACACGTTCAAAGAAAACAGGTCAGTGAATGGTTCTCCGCCTCTGGATTGGTTTGTTAAATTTTAAGCAGTAACAAACAGACGCCCAAATCAAAGACAAACCTATCTTTATGCTAATTTAAAAAAAGAAAATAACCCGAAAAAGACAACAAAAACAAAAATGAGTCAGTAAACACAAACAAAAACTAAGCTACAAATAACAAAGAAAATAAAACACGTTCATGTGCCTGAGGGAGGCTCGTCTCCTTTAGGGGCATGAGCATGTAGACAGCAGTCTATATGCCCTCCTCCTCCAAGAACTCAATCACAGCACGACCCGGTGAGCAGCAGTTCTTCTTAAGGGAATGTAGACAGGCTGCAGCGACTCTACCCGTCCCGGTACTGGGAAAAGATATCTTTCATGGAGCACCCCCAGGCTTGGACAGTCGACCAAAGGGTGTCTCACTGTCTGGGGAACCAAGCAATCTTGACAAGTGCGTCCGATTCAAGGGCGACAAGAATGACATGAAACCGGCGAGGCATTGGGAGGGGGAAGCAGGTCTTGTGTAACTTAAAATTACAGTCTGCTGTTTTCCATCTTCTTTGCCATATGCCCTGACTCCAGCAATGTAGTCAGAGTGGGGAAGAGCAAAACGCTGGTGGCACCCTCACCAGGCTACTCATTCTCAGAAATCCCTACATGTCCAGGAACGCAGTAGAGGAAAATTTCGACGTCCTCCCGAATCGGAGCAGCCGTGGTGTCATGGATAATGCGAACTAGACGGTGAGAAGATTATAATGCCTCAAGGTCACTTAAAGCGCTTTGTGAGTCAACATGAATTATGAAGTTGTCACCGAACCGGCCACGTCGCGCATTCTCCAGTACCGAGCAGTGTATCGCAATTATTTAGCCAATGAAGATAGGCGCAGACACCAGATGCCCTCCCCACGCAGGGTTCAACCATGAAGGAGATAGCATGAAAGCCAATCTCTTTTCGGACTTGGGGCCATCCTTGCACACTGGCACGGTTCCAGTGCGACGCGATATTTGCTACGAGAAATACAAACGCACTACTTCTGGTAATGAAGAATATTTAGGTGCATAGGAGTGGGCGAAAATATTCAAAGGTGGTATCATGCAGAGATACATCTTCAAAGATGGTATCATGCAGAGATACATCTTCAAAGGTGGTATCATGCAGAGCTACATCTTCAAAGGTGGTATCATGCAGAGCTACATCTTGTGCAGAGCTACATCTTCAAAGGTGGTATCATGCAGAGCTACATCTTTAAAGGTGGTATCATGCAGAGCTACATCCTTAAAGGTGGTATCATGCAGAAGCTACATCTTCAAAGGTGGTATCATGCAGAAGCTACATCTAGGGCAGAACCAACAGTGCCACTCGGTCGATTTACGCCGAGGTCTCAACGGAGTTTCCTCGCCCTACTCCCGAGCAAGGAGAATTGATAGATCTCGATCTCTTTTCTCTATCTTTTACTCTCTTTCTTTATATCTCTATGCTCCTCTATATATATTTATTTCTCTTGTTCTGTCTCCTTTTTTATCTTAATATTTCTCTTTCTCCCTCTTTAACCCTATCTTTTTCTATTCCCTTTATCCATTTTATCTATTTCTGGTTCTTTCTCTCGGTTTCTTTAGCTCTTTTTCTATGATTCTCTCTCATTCCCTTTCTATTTCCTAATCTATTACTGGCTCTCATTTTGTCTCTCTTCCTATCCTTCTTTCTCCCTTTCTCGATTTATCTCTATTTTTCTATCAATCATTTTCTCTCGGTTTATTTATATTTATCTCTTCCTCACTCTCTTTCTATATATTTCCTTCACTTTTCTCATCTTTGTTCTATTTAGCTATCTTTTGCTATCTCTCTCTCTTTCTCTATCCATCTTATCTCTCTATCTCCTTCCTTCTTTCTCTCTCTCTCTCTCTCTCTCTCTCTCTCTCTCTCTCTCTCTCTCTCTCTCTCTCGTTATTCATTGCAATCTCCCTAGCTCTCAACTAGCAATTCACCGAATAGGCTAGCATTAAGAACGACAATGGAGATGTATGAAAAAATAATAACAAGGAAAAGGAGAGTTATGTAATAATATAAAATATATATAAAAACCGTTAGTTAAACCATTGTGATCGAATGTATCTTATATGATACAAGTCTAAAATCCAAGTAAATCTCAAAAATAAATATTAAATTCAGTATTATACTTTAGCTGAGTCCAAAAACTACAATTCATAATTTTCTGATGTGTGGAAAAAAATTAGGATCTGAGAGAGTCGGCGCTCACTCCTTTATGAGACGCTGTTATTTATTATCAATGTTGTGTAAGATAACCATTATTAATGGTCAATGCTCACTCCTTTATGAGATGCTGTTATTTATTATCAATGTTGTGTAAGATAACCATTATTAATGGTCAATGCTCACTCCTTTATGAAATGCTGTTATTTATTATCAATGTTGTGTAAGATAACCATTATTAATGGTCAATGCTCACTCCTTTATGAAATGCTGTTATTTATTATCAATGTTTTGTAAGATAACCATTATTAATGGTCAATGCTCACTCCTTTATGAGATGCTGTTATTTATTATCAATGTTGTGTAAGATAACCATTATTAATGGTCAATGCTCACTCCTTTATGAAATGCTGTTATTTATTATCAATGTTGTGTAAGATAACCATTATTAATGGTCAATGCTCACTCCTTTATGAAATGCTGTTATTTATTATCAATGTTTTGTAAGATAACCATTATTAATGGTCAATGCTCACTCCTTTATGAGATGCTGTTATTTATTATCAATGTTGTGTAAGATAACCATTATTAATGGTCAATGCTCACTCCTTTATGAAATGCTGTTATTTATTATCAATGTTTTGTAAGATAACCATTATTAATGGTCAATGCTCACTCCTTTATGAGATGCTGTTATTTATTATCAATGTTGTGTAAGATAACCATTATTAATGGTCAATGCTCACTCCTTTATGAGATGCTGTTATTTATTATCAATGTTGTGTAAGATAACCATTATTAATGGTCAATGCTCACTCCTTTATGAGATGCTGTTATTTATTATCAATGTTGTGTAAGATAACCATTATTAATGGTCAATGCTCACTCCTTTATGAGACGCTGTTATTTATTATCAATGTTGTGTAAGATAACCATTATTAATGGTCAATGCTCACTCCTTTATGAAATGCTGTTATTTATTATCAATGTTGTGTAAGATAACCATTATTAATGGTCAATGCTCACTCCTTTATGAGATGCTGTTATTTATTATCAATGTTGTGTAAGATAACCATTATTAATGGTCAATGCTCACTCCTTTATGAGATGCTGTTATTTATTATCAATGTTGTGTAAGATAACCATTATTAATGGTCAATGCTCACTCCTTTATGAGATGCTGTTATTTATTATCAATGTTGTGTAAGATAACCATTATTAATGGTCAATGCTCACTCCTTTATGAGATGCTGTTATTTATTATCAATGTTGTGTAAGATAACCATTATTAATGGTCAATGCTCACTCCTTTATGAGATGCTGTTATTTATTATCAATGTTGTGTAAGATAACCCATTATTAATGATCAATGCTCTTTTCTCAAACTACTCAGAGGGAGGAATTCAGGCTAGCCTCCCCCCTCCCCTATTTTTATCGTGGATCCGCCTCTGACCAAAACAAATCTGTTTAAGTACCTAAATGCGAGGCTACTCATCGTCGTGGAATATCGTGAATCAGTGCGAGCAAAGTCCCCCCCCCCTCCCTCCGAGATTAAAACGTCATAGGGATAGAGCTAGGAGCGGCAAATAATAGCTCGACGGCTTGGAAAATACTACTTTCAAGTGATAACTCGAAAAATAATGATTTCCTCGCCATATAAATAAGAAAAGATAATTCAGATTGGTCGATAGAATAAATTGAAAGTGAATTTTCTGCAAAAACGATGGAATAATTAATATGTAGAAGTACCAAGTTATTTGCTCAGTGTAATGACTTGTGGTGTTTTCGCATTGTTTAAAAACCTTCACATGCAAGAAAACTAAGTTACTATGAAAACTCACGGGTGAAGTGTTGTAACTTTACCCAGATCAAATCGATCGAGTAGGTGTCTAGAAAATCAAATTTGGCACCGAGTGCTAACTTGATTTTTTTTTTCATTTATTTCTTCAAAAACATTTTTCAAATAAAATACAACTATGGTCAAATATAAACAATCATTCAGTGGTTGGATGAACAAAAATTAGACGGTTTAAATATAATAAAGGAGGGGAAGATTACGTGACTCACAAACATTAGTTGAATTAATTAGAAATCACATTCGGGAACTGCAATACATTCAGATTTGTGGTAGGCAGACTAAAGGTTAGGGGGTCGGGAGTATGATCATCAACGGGTTAACCATTCCAGTGAATTTGGGACCACCGAGGGAGTTCCCACTCGAATGATAGAGCGGTCATGGCGAAAAGTGAAAAGTTGGGCCTTGCTTACTCAATTAATGCCCATTTACTTACATGCTCTCTTCAACACAATAGCAGACTTGTACAAGTCTCCAAATTCTGCTTAAAGGAAATATTTTGCTTATATTTGGTTAGTCTTGTTTTAGTTTAGTAGTTTTGATTACATTTTGAGTAAGATAGATTAGGTTTTAGTAATTTTTTAATGTTTTCCTCTGTAGTATTTGCTGGGGATTCCAAAAATGCTTTTCAGTTTCCAGAAAAAAAAACTAGTTTTGTGAGAGAGCTTATATATTTAATATCTCAAAAACTAGTCATTTTCCAGAACGGCTAATAGCACTTAGAAAAACAGCACCATAGATTGCATAGGAAAGCGCTACTATTAATTCAAATTGTCATGGGTAGTGAATCTACAGTTTTACCAAACAGAAGTTTAATACGAAAAACTGGAAGGTAAATAAAATGAATATCATCTCAAGGCGTTGAAACAGTTATCAATGTCGATGTCTATTATCGCTTTGTTGTCTTAGTTGTGATGATTTTAGCCTCTTGCCTCTTCATCTTGTGACATCTGTCAGGAAGTATAATGTAAGTACAAAGAGAAGAACCAGGAAATAGTGTGAATCCACCACTTCCAGGAAAACCCTGCTTAGTAACAAGCCTTTGTTGTGGTGGAGCCGTGGGCGGCGACAGTAGTGCACTACCTTATTCTTAGCTAATAAAAACCGAAACCTGTGCGCGTCAGTATTGCACCAAAAGAGATCGAAAGGTCGTTTCCGTAAAGTGTAGCAAGAACATCCTTCGGTAGCACTGAAGTGATATATTTGATGGTCATGGAAAATTGTGTATTACTTAGGTCACTTCCTGCGGGACAACCTCTTACTGCCTTATTGGGCTGGAGAAAGCTATTCCCGCCCTTCCACCCAATCGTGTGTGGGGAGGGTGTTCATGATCCAATATCGACATGCGGTATCGTAGACCTTCTCTAGATTGAAAAATACCGCGGCATATGGATGTCTACACAGGAAGGCCTCGCAGATAACATTTTCAAGACGCAGCAGAACATCCGACGTGGAGTGGAACTTGCGGAAGCTACACTGTGCAGAAGATAGGTGGATTCCGCTGAGCACGAAATAAGCTAATCTAACATTTACCAACGTTTTCATCAACTTGCTCACGCAGGAGCTTAAAGAAATTGGACGTAAATCGGCTGCCATGGAGTAATTTCTTCCCGGATTGCGGAAAGCGAGCGCAGTAGCCATTAACCAGGCGTCCGGGAGGATATCTTCTATACAGGTATAGCTGCAGTGCCACTCCCTGAAAGGATGCTTTTATACTGAATGGAAAAACGGAGACATTATGCTGGATGTAAATTGCACATTTTCCTCTCCGATCCCCATCTCGTGGTGGTGGGTAGCAAAATCCTTATAACATGGGAAGGTGATCAGAGGCACGCGCCAACATGCTATATTAAAAGTAAATAGTTAGCGAGGGAAGGGAGGAGACGAACTTCCGCAGTTCCTCTCAGTTGCTCCACAGTACACGGCAATTCTATTGAAGGAGTATGACCTCCAGGCATAGCTTGGAGGAGATGAGCGGACCCTCCTCGATGAGATGACACTCACGGGAATGTCCGTACGCTTCCTATAGACACTACTACAAGGGTTCTTGACCATATAAGGCGCTGTCACCTTCGAGGGCTTATTTAGGGAAGTATTAATGGTTTGTTATGAGAGTATTTTCCTCCCTCCTCTTCGAAACCTTTGGCGGGCCGTTCGGTTTGTGAGGTAGGGGTGGCTCTTTGGGAATGCACTGCATTTACGATTCGCCTTTGGTGGCTGTGTGGGAACCTAAGCTCCTTTGATGCTGTCCTTATTTCGGGGAAGAGCATTAGGAGTCTCCAAAGACGCCCTCACGAGCCATTCGGGAAGGTTTGCCAAATATGAGTCTTACGACGCGGTGGAATCACGCGGCCCTTTTGCCTTACGCGAAACGGTCACGTTGAGGAGGGGGTGTAGGGGTGCGAAAATGTATCAGAGAAAAATTCCTTCCAACTCGATAGTATAAATAGCCGATAAAATTACCAACCCAGAACGGACTAAAGCCTGGTCGTGAGGCCAGAGTGTTGGCGTTTAAATCCAATGGTACCGCGTTCGAAACTCAACAGTCCAAAACCTTTTAGGAAGAAATCTCAAAAGAAGAAAACGGAAGAAAACGCTTGAAGGACTAACTATCTAGAAGGACCAAGAAATCAACTCAAGATAAATGGAAGAAATATAAAAAAGCATCAAGAAAGAAAAACGAAGATTAAGAACCAACCCAGCCAACAAGAATACCTAAGTCAAAATAAATGGAAGACAAATGTTTGAAGGGGCAACTTAAAGAAAAATAAATTTCTGTCAAGAAGAAGTAAATAGATTCGATAAAGAGAAAAGCAAGCATAATATTGATAAATAAATAAAGTTATAATAAAGATCCCCCCCCATCCATAGGGGAACCCTAGTTTTAGTCTAGGCTGTGTGGAAGCCCTTTGTGCTGTCAGCTCTACCAGGGGAGCCTCAGTAGTGTGGAGGACACGCAGAGGAGTTCTGAATGGTGAGGAAGTGGTCTTGCTGGTAAGTGTGGAGGGGCTAGGAGCAGACGGTGAATTTTAAGAATTGCTGCATAAGATATCTCATGTAACGCTGGGGACGACAGGATCAAGTAAGTCCTTAACCACGAGAAAAGAATGTTGGTCGCATCCCTAACGGCCAGAAATTTCCTTCTTCAGGAGATACGAGCCACACTGCTTCAAGGAGGCAGTGTGTGGCTCTTTTTTCCGCAATTGAAACATTTAACCATACACGATAGGGACATATCATGTACGGACTTGGAGCAACTTACACACGTTTCATGTAAACACAAATTTGCACGTCTATACGAGCGATTCCTATAACCAAAACGGTAACAGTAGTAGCATGAATGTCTTGACACTGTAGTAATACCAACCGGCACGCACAGACTCAGAGAGTCTGTAACGATCGAACTTGACAAAGAGTGTACGGGGAGGGTCTCTTGCCGCCCGCCTGTTTTATAATACACTTTCAAACTTGAGCGCACATTGGTCATCTAGCTCTTCGGTGATGTCCTCTAAAGAGTAATACACGAGTTCCCTCGCATAAACCACTCTTTCATTTTTTGCCTGCGGTGAAGCTCCAGGTCTTGGCATCTGTTTTTTTCAAAAAGAAGTGAAGTTAAATTGTACCCATTTAGAGCCATAAAATGACCCATAGGACCATGGGACATATGGTTATGCACCCTGGAAATTTTAAATCTGCCATCGGATTTGGCGCTGGGTGGTGCCATCTAGTGACAGAAGCCCCAGTTAGCCATTTAGCCATTCAAAAGCACTTTTAAGTGATTTGAACCATGGGAAACCATCAATACAATAACCATTTATCATCTTAGCATAAAACGCGGCAGGTCATTAGAAGGACTTTCCCTCTTGTTAATAGTAGCATTTCGTGTTTCATTCACCGGCGAGCACTAATTATTGCCCCTTCGGAAGGGTTCCCCGCATTCGCTAGCAGGCGCCCATCTGAGAAACGGGTGACCTTTGGCTCTCTACCAGTCAACCTCGCTAATGCTATTCTCCGATAGAAAATGTGAACTTTGGCCAACATTCTGCTATAGCGTACGAGGAGTGCAGGCGAGCGGCTTAAAAGCTTCGTTTGAATGAGTCTTTTTTGAGACTCAGGATGGCCGAGTGGATTCGCCGCTGGCTAACAGTGGTCCAGCGACGCGGGGGGCTGTTCACAACTCGCCTACGCTATTATTTTTTCTTTGCCCCTTTTCCTACTCCCCTTTATCTACAATGGTGCCTAGACCCGGGTGGGGGAGCATTAGCCCTTGGATAACATTTCCAAAGGGGCTCTCTTCATTTCTTAATTCACGCTCCGCTTCTAGGAGGGGGGTTGTGTAGCGTACGAGAAGTGCAGGCGAGCGGCTCAAAAGCTTTGTTTGAATGAGTCTTTTTTAAGACTCAGGAGGGCCGAGTGGATTCGCCGCTGGCTAACAGTGGTCCAGCGACGTGGGAAGCTGTTCTCAACTCGCCTACGCTATTATTTTTTCTTTGCCCCTTTTCCTACTCCGCTCTATCTACACTGTTCTCAGTGGAGGTAATAACTAAAAGCGTTTGCAGCCGGTAGGCCCTAAAACACCAGGTAGTCCTTAGATGGCCCCTACAAGATCGAGGCCCTACTCACTACACTTTCAAGTTTGGATTTTTGTCTGCCCCTCTACCCTGCCCGAGGGCGCCTCGGAAATAGACATATTTCTTCTGGCCTGGTCGCTTGCGCAAACGGCAGCGGATCCGCCCGTTCCATGACACTCAGTGGAGGAAGAAGAATCCCTAAGAATCTTCTTACTTTGCTTTTACTGGTTTAGAGATATGGCCGGGGAGCGAACCCGATTCTATTCACCGGTGGGGAGGATCTTATGTCAAGGGGCACCAGGCGGGGAAGGGGGTATTTCCTCTCCTTGTGAGACCTAGGGAGACAAAGCAGCCTGAGAAAGACCTCGAACAGGGGCGGAATCAAGTTCGATGTTTGGCACAGAGCTCAGGTTTGCCCCATGGAATACCCTGTCATCTGCGGCTAGTGCACCACCGAAATCATATACACCTCTGGAGGGACCTTCAACTGGCCATCCCAAGATTTTGAGTATCACGACCAGTGACTCATAAGTCCTGTTGCCCGTCACACGTCATCGGGGTGGGCATACCGACCTGCTTTAGGAACAAAGGGGGGCGGGCACTCCGGTTTCAATAAAATTAACAAACCTCGGTTCGACAAGGTGATTATGGACCGAAACTCGATCTTGGTGGCGCACAGTGACTTTTTGGTCTTTCTTTCAATCATGTCCAGCACAATAATCTCGTGGTTTGCAGTAAACTACGAACAGTAGGGTCTATTCAAGGAACCTTTTGTTCTAACATAGTAACCGTTCACTCTGACCTAGGAAAACTTCGGTCTAACCTACAAACAGCTCACTCTGAACAACAAATAGTTTTGTCTGACCTACGAATAGTTTGGTTAGCAATAGAATTCTTTGTTATAACATAGTAAAGCATGTCTCTAACCTAGGAAAAAATGGTTTAACCTGCGAGGAACTCACTCTGACCAACAAAAACTACTCTTACCTAAGAACAGCCTGATCTTTCCAAGGAACCCTTTGTAATTACGTAGGAACGGCTCACTCTGACCTAGGAAATAATTGGTCTGACATACTAGAAGCTTATTCTGACAAAAAAAAATGGTTCACTTAAACTTATGAACAGCCTGGCCTGACTAAGGAATCATTTGTTTTGGCAGAACAACGGTTCGCTTTCAATTAGAAAATATTTGGTCTGACGCAGAAAGGTGCACATTCTGACCAACAACAGTATCTTCTGACCTATGAAGAATCTGGTTTAAGTAAGGAACCCTTGTTCTGACATAGGATAGGCTCACTCTGAACAAGGAGAACTATGGTGTAATTTACGAGCAACCATAAACAACAAACACTACGCTGACCTAAGAACAACTCGGTCTGACCAAGGATCCTATGTTCTGACAGAGAAACTGCTCGTTCTGATCTAGGTAATCATTCGTCTGACCACCAAACAATAAACTCTAAACTACAAACAGCCATTTCTGATGAGGAAGTCCTTTATAGTGACAAATTTGACTGAACTAGGAGCAGCTCAGTAAGACCAACAAATACTTTGCTCTGCTCTGACCTATAAACAGCCCGTTCTGATCAAGGAATCCTCTGTTCTGGAATATCTGGAATAGGAACGGCTCACTCTGACGAAGGAAATCTTTGGTCTGAACCGCAAACAGTTCAATCTTACGAACAAACAGTTTTGTTTTACTTACTAACAAGCCTGGTCTGGCCAGGTAACCAGTTGTTCTAAAAGAAGAACGTCTCATTCTCACTTAGAAAGTTTTGCTCTGTCCTACGAGCAACACTCTGACAACTAAACAATTGGTTTTAACCTACGAACAACCTATTGTTCTGACATAGGAACGGCTCGTTCTGGCATCGGTACACTTAGGTCTGATCAACAAGCAGCTTACTCTGACCACAAGCATAATAGGGTGACCACCTTTTTCAGACCGTTCTCGGGTGCATAAGGCTATAATGATTATGGCGGGTGGGCTTTACTGTCTTTTAGCTGCCATGCCAACTAAAAGTCTTGGGGTCCCGTTTCTGTGTCTTGCCATAACATTTTCATTACCTGGCAGTTATTTTGTTGATTAGTCTAGGGTTGTAAGAAAATCTACCCAGTTGCCCTACCTCTCTGACTACCAAATTGGAAGCTGCGGTCTTTGAGGAACGAATATCTACTGGGCAACTTCTTGTCAGTGAGTGTTACCGGACAGGTGTGAACATCAAATATCCTGAAACCCCAGATGAAATGGGCTGAAGCGGCTGGATGCGAGATATATCGCACCACCCTTCTATTCCTTTTTCATTGCTTGGTATATTTTCCAAAATTTCTAATTACATTCCTTTAAGCGAAACCTTGCACAACCTTGGTGTTTGGGTGGGTGAGGAATTTGACAACACAACTTTTACTAGTGGAGGGGCTCCCCTCTAACCACTCAGCATTTCTAAAGAGATTATCCTTTTACTATAATTAGAGTCACCCTCGGGCAGCTCCACTTCCTCCCCCCTTTGCTTTCTCAGAAGCCTCTTTAACCTTCTTCTGGCGGAAAGAGGATTTCACCCTCTCCTATGTCTACGGGTGAAACGGCTTTCCACTACCCCCTTTCTTGGATTCGCCCTTGTATGACTCCACTTCAGCACCCTTTCTCTTTCACAGGGACCTACCAAGAAGGGAGCGAGTAGGTGGCCGAAAATTAGTGGAAGCGGCTAAATAGGGCTACCATTCCTAGAGGGGCAAGTGTTGGTGGGAGCTGTCGGGTTTTTCCCCTAACAATTTTGAAGAAATGTCTCTTTTGGGCGGCCGGAATGCCTTGCCCCTCCCCCTTATTTTCCAAGGCAGGTTGGCTCGCCGTCCCTAATGACGAGATCTCCGACACATTGGGGTGCTTACCATTTGGAGGGCCTTACTGAGTTAAAAATGATCCGGAGTTGCTACCAACCCAGATCGTAGGGTCTTCCTTTGGGTCGAACCATGACTAAGTGGAGCTAAAGTCCGCCCCTGTGCAAGATCGTCGTGAGGCGGCACAGGCCCCCGACGATTCAGGAGGAGAGGACGGAGCTCCTTCATCGGTTGATGCGCCCTTGTCAGCCACGTACCTATATTTTACGAAGAAGGAGATGAGTGAGTCTGGTTCGTCCAGCCTCAGAGCTTCTACAGGAGATAGAGAATAGCGGGCACACTCTCCACCCTTCTCTCCTAATAGGACACTAAGAAGACTAGTAGCTCTTCTTTTTTGGAGGGGGTCCGGGAAGGAAAGGGTCCCCCGCTGTATTGGAAAGGTGACCAAGCAAAGACTGGCACGTTCAGCTCCAATGCGTCGTCGACTGGGGAGAGTCATAGTGAAAAAACAATAGAAAGAAGAAAGTTGCGGATAGAGTGTGTGGAGCCTTGATGACTCGGGGATCTCTCGATAGATTACCAGGCATTACAGGAGCCCGTTGGCTTCAAATGCTCTTAGTTTGGGGATCAAATTATAGTAGCCTGCTAGCCAAAGGTCGCAGGTTCCATCAGATAGTAGAAAGCTAAATGGATCCAGTCACCTGACGGGAACCTTCTGCAAGTGATACCACACTCCAAGGAGCAGGCAAGACCGGACTGTGATGGGGAAACAGGATGGGCGGTGTGGGCTCGAGCCTCACCCCTACAGTCTTCGTCACCTTCGATTGCAATAGGGTCCCTGAATAGAAAAAAAAACAAGAGGAGGAGGAGCAACTTCGCCACTCCTCCTTACAGAAGGAGCTTGCGCTTTGCTGGCAGGCTTTCGGTCTGTGTCCTACGGCCTATCGTGATTCTTCTTTTTCTCCATCTAAATTTGCTCTAATAATTTCCATGCAAAAATTTGAATAAATTTTCTGAACTTCACCATTTTTAATTCTTTTAGTTTTAAAAAAATCACAAAAAAATTCGATACTTATATTTATTTCTGAACTTCACCATTTTATTTTTTCACCAATTCTATAATTTAAGAAGGGGATTTTGGGGAGTATTTGAATAATAATTTCATCTTAGTTTGGTTATGACTTATGTTTTTTTATCAAAGTTATTTCTAATAATTCTTTTATAATATCAAAAAACAAAATGGTGAAGTTCAGAAATAAATATAAGTATCGAAATTTTGTGAATTTTCTAAAACTCAAAGAATTATAAATGGTGAAGTTCAGAAAATTTATTTTTATATATCTTCTATAACTATATTTTAGCAACGTGATATTTTGAAAGGGGGGAAATTTAATTTAGAGTTTCTTTTTAAAATAATTATAATTGGCGAAGTTCAGAAAATTTATAAAAATTTAACCATGGATGCTTTTTTATAGATTTTAAATTTTAATCTTAGTAGCGAAGCGCAAGCTGCTCCCGTAGGGGATAGTGGCGAAGCCATTGCCTGGTTATATTATAAATGAATTATTAGAAATAACTTTGATAAAAAATTTAAATATACTTAGGTGAAAACCAAACTAAGAAAAAATCTTATTCAAACCTTCAACAAATCTCGTTCTTAAAATATAGGTTTATGGTGGAAGAACCGCCTAGAAGTAAAAAGATTGTACTGTCAATGAACTTGCGATTGCGAGAGTCAACCAAGAGGTCATGGGAAGAAAGGAAATCTAGACCCAATATTAGACAATCTATTTCAGCAACAATGAAGGTCCATTTAAAGACACGACGGAGACCGCGGGAAACTCGAAAGTTACGCCTTCCATAGGCCATTATATACGAGGAATTGCGGCTTTAAGTACTAAATCGAAGAGAGAACAAGCTTTATCCTTGTAGGAGCCCAAGATGACTTTATATTCAGCACCAATGTCAACCAGGTAAGAAAAGCCGGAAAGTTGGATTTAGAGCATTAGAATAAGAATGAAAAGAGTGAACGCGAATTTGTTGTTGAGAAGACGAAAATGGTGGATTCGGGTTAGGTGAAGGAGGGACTGGTTGTGAATATGTGCAAGGCTGCACGTAACAGTGGCGGCTCGTGTATAGGCACTGTGAAACTGCAGCACCTCCTATTTCCACTCGATATTATCAATAACATCCAATATAATGAATCATTTTTTTCTTTAATTCTTTCTTTATACTTGTATATTATATAATCCTTTAGCTTAATTTCAGTAGCCATGCCCTAGTTTATGAAAAACATACAAAAATCCTTATATAATACTGTGCGCTTCACAGTTCCAGCGATGCTGTGTTTGGCTGTTTGTGCGCATGCTCACATGTCCGAGATAGGAAGCTGCACGCTAGGGAGCCAGAGTACTGTGCCTCACGCAGGGCCGACCCTGGTGTGCTGGTGGAAGGTAGTGTTTATTTTTGACTCCGCGTGTGTTTTGCCTAAAAACGTGTTTATATTCTTGAATATGATAAATTGTAGAATTTAATTTTTTTTTCGGTTATTTTATTAATTAATTGATTAATTAATTAATTGAGCTGCTGAAATATATCTTGGAAAATAATCTAGATGATGTTCTTAGTGGAATTACGAAACTGATAAAAAATCCTCTTGACAATTCCCATGACTACATTAGGGACAGAATGCTGCTTTTAAACACTGAAAACGATAAAAACTTTTCTAAGGAGCACTATGAATTTTGAAAGAGTAAATGCACTTGCAGTGCTTGCAATGGAGAAAAAATTCCTTAGTAGTCATCCAGAGAGCAAAAAGAAAGTAATTAATTTTTTCGCGCAAATTAAAACAAGAAGAATGGATTTCGCTTTTAAATGAATAGATCAAGCTTGAACTGTAAAAATTTAGGCTATTAGTAAGTAAAAAATGTTTGATTTTGTTCTGTTTAGGATTTTATCAAGTTTATCTATAAATTTTCTTTTTATATGTTTATTTCCGTTCACACAATATTAAAACTCTGGAAGAATAAGGAGATAGAAAAGGATTTTTTTTTCCTCTTCCCACCTTCTCCGGTACCTCGGTTCTCCGTCATCTCCCCCTCCTTCCCTGACTTCCCCAGTTCACCGTTAACCGTCTGCCCCAAGCAATTCGCGCAAGGGTGAAACGCCATTGTCGCAGACGAATTAAGTCGGCCTCACATCCCGTTCGCAGCGCTGCATTTATCTGCCCTATATACTGTGAAAATTAGAACAATGGAAAGACCATTAAGGGGGCATCGCGACTTCCCATTATTGACCCTTATCGCGACCCAAGGCAATTAAGGAAGTCTGTTGGCGATGAATCTCTGTCCCCATCTAGATAATTTCGGAGTATATATTCGATACTTCGGAGTTCACAGGCAGATTGTGACTGAAGCCGCTGTCCAGTACGTTAGCCGTTAACGCCTTCGTTAGTCGAGAGGGAATCGACTACATTCTCGTCCAGAGAAGAATTGGATGATTTTCGAAGAGCCAAGGAAGAGCTAGTCGTCACTCAGTGTTGTTCGTGGAGATAGTTTTAGGCACGCTTCAACCCTTCTCACTACGTCTTCGGATTTTAAGGATCGGAAAAGCCATCTCCAAAGCATCCTCCGTTTGTCTCTTAAGGATTGAGCGTCTCGTGAGACGCCCACAAGTTCAAGGTCGAACTTACCTCCCTGGACCTACTCGCCGCACATCAAGGTAAAAGGGATTTAACCCCAGCTTCGTCACGTCCCCCCATCCCTTTACCACGTCAAACCTCAAGGATTCCCTTTGCTCTAGAACTTGCATAATTGTAAGATCATTTCTTAATTAATTTGTAGGGGTGCGAAAATGTATAAGAGAAAAATTCCTTCCAACTCGATAATATAAATAGCCGATAAAATTACCAACTCAAGACGGCCTAAAGCCTGGTCGTGAGGCTATAGTGTTGGCGTTTATATCCAATGGTACCGCGTTCGAAACTCAACAGTGCCAAACCTTTTATGAAGAAATCTCAAGAAAACGGAAGTCCAGGAAAACGCTTGAAGGACCAACTCAATTTGCATCTAGAAGGACCAAAGAAATCGGCACCACAAGATAAATTGAAGAAAAATGAAGATGCATTAAGAAAGAAATCGAAGAAGAAGGACCAACCCAGCCAACAAGAAGTATACGGAATTCAAGAAAAGTGAAGACAATGTTTGAAGGGCCAACTTAAAGAAATAAGGAATTTCATTCAAGAAGAAGAAAATGGATTCGAAGGGGACTAACTGCATCGAGGAAACCAAGATGAACAAGAATAAAATTGATAAATAAATAAAAAGGGAATAATAAGGATATGCCCCCCACCCCATAAATTATCCTTCGGTTCAAACTTAATTGATAGTGTCTATCATCTTAGCCGTGAACCGTCAATATTTAATTGCATTGCCATTTAACTTTCCCTATATGTGTATGTAATCTTTAGTCCTATTAAAGTATATTTTTGTAGCCGTGTATGAATATTCCTTAGCCTATCAACTGTGTATTTAAAGCACTCTTAGAGCCATCCCCAGGTGGAGCCTTAATTTCGGTCGGTCAGTAGGCCAGTGTGCGCATAACAGCGTACACCTGGTCATACCACGACAAAAACAATGCTAAAAAAATTCTGATGCAGCACCCCCACTAATTTTACCTACAAGCCGCCACTGCAAGCTGAGTTTTACACCATATTTGTTGTGGTATCAGCACCAATTAGTTGGTTGGAGTAAAGTAACATTAGAAGTAGCATGAGAATGAGGACAAAATGGAGCATATCGAGCAATAGAGGAAGAATGGGAATAGAATGAGGGGTAATGTTGCCAAGGCTATGTACCTATAATGTACAGTGTTACTATCGTATTTCCCACCTTACCATCAGAGATCATTTGATTTATTATGGTGAAATTTAGGTGAGTACAGATAGGCAGAAGAAGGATGAGAAAAAGAATGTTGCTCTTCAACTTTTATGTTGGAATGCCCACGTTGGTTTCGCTTGTCGCTTCACCCTCCCTGTTCATGACTGTGCTCAGTTTGCGTCCCCCGGTGCAGTTTCAGCACACCGATATCATTTTCAATCCTCTCCAACGCGGCAGTAAAATCAGGCAGCGGGAGGCCTGAAAACTAGTTACGTTTGGTCCACTTGTCGAAAGACTTTATCGTTACCACAAACACGAAATTATAGCGTTAAAATTTTGTGCGAAGTTATCAGGAACAGTTCTCCAATTCCTGCACGGGTTGTTGCTCATCGACTGCAATGGTCATCTGCTCAACATTATTGGGTAAAGCCGTAAATATTATAGACCTATATGGTCAGGTGTCCTATGCATGAAAATTTACGTGAATAGGGAGGTCAAATAACTCATATTGTACTGAGCACCCCTGCCCCTGATGGGCTTCATTAAATGCTCTAGGAAACGCATGGGACACTGGCGGCCTGTTTGCTGGGTATCAAGCAGATAACGCAAATCTTCCACCTATGATTTCCCAAATTGCCTTCGAAAAACCTTCTTCATCTCATCTATGCCCTTAGCCTCCCACTATCAAGAAGAATATGTCGAAAAAGCATGTAAGTACTTATGTGTACATTCTGTGTTATATATGTATATAATAAGCTCCTGATCGGTAGGGCGTGATGATTCATTAGCATTTCCAACAACGCGATTGGATTTGTACTATCGAATGTGGGGAGGAGGATGGGAGGATTTGTGTGGACGAAAGTTCTTATGCACGTAATGGTGAGGCTCCTACTCTACAAAAATCAAAATTAATAGGTTTATATTTTTTGTAGTATACATGTTTTAACCCCCCCCCCCCTAAAAGAAAAAATTTAATGCTTGATTACTAAATATCAAAGGTGGGCATTGCGCAATTTAAGTACGCTAATCGCTAATCCACTAATAGCGGACTAACAAAAAAAATGCGAAATAGCGTTAGGAGAAATTTTGAAAAATTAGTGGATTTGCAATTCGGGGAATGCCAAAATTATAGACGCTAACGCAAATTTTCCAAACCCGTCAACAATTAAATTTCAGGGAAGTTTAAGATTCAAAGCTTATTAATTAAAGCAAAGAGAGCACATATTTCTTATTAACTATCATCATTAAGATGATATGCATGCTAGGATTTTGAGAATAATACAAGAATAGTGAAATTTGGCATTTTTCTATCACTGTCCCAATTAATCGAATAAATTATATTGTAGAAGAATAAGGTCAAAGAGCGACCACGTGCCCGTCTGTACCCACGTGGTCTCGAGGTCACCGCATGAAGCTTTGAAAGTGCGACTGATCTACGGCGAGGAGGCGGTCAACGCCATTTTATTGCACCCCAGGTGTATTTGCTTAGGGACACATTTTCGTTGTCTCACATGGCCTTTCTGGCAGCTTTCCTGCCCTCCAGCATAGATCGAAGTTCTTCGAACATTTTACGCCAACTTTATCTCGGTTTCCTCGAACGAGTCGCTGCCTTTTCCCCAAGATCGCACGAGTTGTGGAAGCTCCCACTAATCCATTAAAGCTACCCCGCAGACCTTCTATATAATCCCCCGACTCGTTTTAGCGTGTAGCAGTTCAAGAATTTCCGCCTAATACCGCGTATAAGCTAAGGAAACGCTCGCCCATCGAGATCGGAGACAACGACGATTTCAATTTGAGGACGAAGGCTAAATCAACATCGGTGAACTCTGCCATAGTCAATCGGCGAGTATCTGACGAGGATTTCCATCTCCATCCGCCCCGTGAGGTAAGCCAACTTCCCCATTGCAGTCATTGTATCCCGACTGGCTCTTCCTTTTACGAACACGTAAGCAGTGCAACCGTTGACGTCTACAGATTATTCTATAATCTGACCTACCCGAATCGTCCCATCCTTTGTGTGCGAGTCCTGGTTTAAAATCCCCTTTTAATCACCAACCTGAACCCGACCACTAATCCTATAATTATCATTCCTGTGTATCGTGCCAACATTTAATTTCGCCTGTGTATATTCAAATTCTACTTCTTTTGTTGTTAGTAAAGGTCTTTCTCTTGCAACCTTTAACGTGTACCAGCTACCTGTTACTCTTTAGCCAACTTACACTTTGAATTATTTGTTTTAAAAGGACCCCGCAAATTTAAAAGTAAACCATCCCCACTGAATTCATAACTATTTGCCGTCACGAACTGGCCAGGTCGAACCTTAATCCAACTTCGACCCCAAAATTCCAAAAAGGCATACATATATATAGAGATAGAGTCTGGCCACCCCACGACACACACACACACATATATATATATATATATATATATATATATATATATATATATATATATATATATATATATATATATGAAAAATAACCCACAGAAAAATGAAAACAGGAATCCAAGCACTTTCGAACTATATTTGTAAGTTCATTTTCAAGGAATATCATGAAAATGGAGAAGACAACCTTATATAGGGTACAAAGATACGAAGGGAACGCCCATCACATAGTACAAACCAATGGAAAAACAAGACAGAAAAATACCAATAAAAAAAACAATAGACAACTAATAACAGACATATGCATCCATAAAACGATATACACACAACACCTCGTGTATATGAATGGAATGTGGTGGGTGAAAAAAAACAAATAACGTTTTAAAGGATTATCATTAGAACGAAAACATTTAGGGCTAAGAGTTAATCCACGATCATAGCAGAGACACGTGGTTGGGGAGGCCATGCGAATTATATTACACTAATAAAGAGTGACAACAGGCTGCATTATGAAGTTATTTCATTCAGAACAAGTTTTTTTAAAAACAGGAGTGAGTTTAAATAAGCCAGGGAAAATATTTATATTAGGTAAGATGCCAATTAATGAACACTCGACAATATTTCTTTTTGTTAAATCAGCGGAATGATAAAGGAATTTTGCAGATTTCCAGTCAATGGGGTGGTTATTTTCGTATAAATGTAAAAATAAAGCGCTGTTTATTTCATCTCATCTAATATTATACTTATGTTGGTAAATTCTAGTAAATAAAGATTTATTAGTTTGCCCGAAGTAAGGTAAATTGCAAATAGAACATTCTATAGAATATACTCTATCTTTTTTCCTTGTATTATTGTGGACTAACATTTTATATAAAGTGGATTCATATCTAAAATTTACAGAAATACTAAGTTGCTTAAAAATACGGGTGAGACAAAAAAATGGTTCAAATTATGGCAAGATAAGACAATTTTTGTAATTGAAGACCGGTTGGTTATCAGTTCTATAAAAAGTTGCACTCTGAATTATTTGTTTTAAAAGGACCCCACAAATTTAAAAGTAAACCATCCCCACTGAATTCATAACTATTTGCCGTCACGAACCGACTAGGTTGAACGTTAACCCAACTTCGACCCCAAAATTCCAAAAGGGCATATATATATATATATATATATATATATATATATATATATATATATATATATATATATATATATATATATATATATATATAGAGAGAGAGAGAGAGAGAGAGAGAGAGAGAGAGAGAGAGAGAGAGGGTGGGGGGGAGCTTGAATGTCGTTGAGTTGGAATCTGCGTGGGGGAGGAAGAAGATGAAGTAAACGGATGTTTGTACCTAGGCCTAGCCTAGACCAATACTCTTTGCTAGATTGGTTGAACTTGTAGTAGTTATTAGTCCATTTTCAAACAGCCATGGATTTCAAATCAATAAAAAATGTCTATAAAAGACTTGCAATAAAATAATTGCCCTCAATGTTAATTATTGGCCTAACTTACATGAAGGCTTTATGATATCTTCCTAGGTTAAGTTAGACTATTGCCCTTAATTATTAAGTCAAATTAAGTGGCCATGTTAATCTGGACGTTTACCTAACTTAGTCTATCCTAGGCTAAATCTCTGCGGGAATAAAGAAGACTGGTAACTATTTATAATTTTGCCAGGTGACAAAAATGAAAGGGTATCGTACTAACCTAACCTAACTTTGAAACATTTCATAAAATCTTCCTGTATATAGGCCTAGCCTATACATACATATATACCTTCATAAGCTATATACGGTAAAGATTTATATCTACTTTATATGACTTTTTCGGTAATTCTAAAGTAACCTAACTTAATGGAAATATTGAAAGTCTTTATATAGGAAGCCTGTAATAAAGAAACCATTCATTGCAGTAGTAGGGTAGGGTCACCAACCGTCCTTTATTAAAAAGGAAAGTCCTTTATTTAGCTTCCTTGTCCTTGTCTTTTTTTTTAGTTTAGAAAGGACGCCAAATGTCCTTTATTTTGAAAATCATGATAATTTATCTTGTGAGACCCAATTAGAAAATTAATCGTGAGGACTCTACAAAAATCAAAATTAATATGTTTATATTTTTTGTAGTATACTTGTTCCCCCCCCCCCACAAAAAATTATTGATATACTAAATATCAAAGGTGGGCATTGCGCAATTTAAGTCCGCCAATCGCTAATCCACTAATAGCGGACTAACAAAAAAATGCGGAATAGCAGGTGATATAGGCCCTTATATTTTTATATTAAATATATATTTTGACAAAATATAGAGATGACTGAGGCTATCGAAGGAACGATTGTGGTGGTGAAAGGTGTATACAGTTACAGAGAGACTTGAAATAACTGATTGCATGGGCGGATAAGTCATAAGTGGAAGAGGGAATTCAATTTTAAAAAGTGTAAGACAATGCATATTGGTAAGAATTATAGTGGTTCTGTTTGAGATGTGTCCCTCGAGAGAATGACTTAGAAGTAATTATTAGTAATGTTTTAAAAGTTCCAGACAATGCTTAGAAGCACAGAACAGGGCAAATAGAATGATGGGCACAATTATGATAAATGTCAGCTATTAAAGGGAGGAAGTGATTACAAAGTAGTATAATGCCTAAGTTAGACCATATAATGAATAAATACTGTATCCAAACATGGGCACCTCATTATCAGCAAGATTTAGAAATAACAAGGAGTAACAAGGAAAGAAAGTACCCTAGGAGACCTTACGGTCCATTCAAAAAGGATGGGGTGCAACAAAGAGCTACTAAGCTTATATCTTGGTTCCAAAAATTAAGCCATGAGACCAGACTACAAAAACGGGATATTTTTTGGTTAGGAAAAGAATGCTGAGGCGGGATTTGATTCAGGTATTTAATTTTTTTTCAGGTTTGGAGCAAATTAATCCTGAAGATTTATTGAGTGACACTGGAGGTGTTACTCGAAGGCACCAATTTAAAATTAAAAGGGAATTTGTTAGGACAGATGTAGGCAAATTGTTTTTTAGCAATAGGGTGATTGATGCTTGGGATGATTTGCCTCCAGAACTGGTTAATTGTTCGACTCATTTTGGGTTTAAGACAAAAGTGGACAAGAGATTGAGAGATAGGCCATATCAGTATATATTAAGCATGTATATATATATATATATATATATATATATATATATATATATATATGCTAGAGTTGCATGCAAATGACAAGGAATTCTTAATGAATGGATGTATACTAATTTAAGGTTGTATGATAACAAATCCCTTTTGTATCGGGGAGATATATGTATGTGTAAAATCTGTGATGGGGGAAGTTTTTATGGGTCCTTTGGGGTTGATCAACCTAATTTACTGTCTATATGTATTAATTTGTGTGGGGTGGTTGGGATGTGGCTTGTTGATAACTGGTTCCTTGTGGTCTTTTCTTGCTGCATTAATTCCTTATGTTCTCATGTAGAGGTAGGTAGATTATAAATGGTTGACGGCAACTAATAATCCACAAGAAGCAAATTGTATTATTTACTAAAGTGTTTTTAAAATTGGATCCATGAGAGGGGGGGTAGCAATAGCAACATAAAAATTTAGAGTAATAAAAAATCAGTTTTATCTTCCAGTTTTGTAATTGATAAATTTATTGTTAAAGCAAATTTGAAAGAGGATATTTATTTAGTGAGGAAATAGCTCAAATATATCATGCAGTTAAACAAAATCATTCCTTCAACTCACTTGATTGTAGTTTGAATTTAAATTCAAATCTTTACCTGAATTCAAAATTAGCAGCAAAACAATCTTGGGGCCGGACCGAATCAGAGGCAATCGTTACAAATGTGATCGGTAAAAGGGCATTGGAAGTAGTTTTGAACGATTTAAAACAACATGAACCGAATATTTATTTTTGTCTTCAAATTGATTCCGTAAATCACAAAAAACTTAAAGTGTTCTCAGTATGTGTTCAATATTTTAAAATTGATTTTGGCGCAGTGAATTATAAAATTGATTTTTCGAGAATGCGGATGAAAGCGAAGATGGAATGTTCCAAAATTTCAAGAAACACTATGAACAAATTGTTAACTTGATTGCAAAAGAGTTTTTTGTTTTAGTTCAGATAACGCAAATTGCAATTTTAGAATAAAGCATTCTTTATATACTAATATCCTCATGCTAATTGCAATGTGCACATTTTACATAATGCAGTAAAATTTGCTTTGCGAGACCTGAATGTGGAGATAGAAAATATTATCCTAAAGATTTCTAGCCTTTTTTTCAACGTCAGTAAAGAAAAGCGAAACTCTTTAAAGATTTTCATTCATTTGTAGGGACAGAATTTAGTATTTTTTTTTATTATTAAGGGGCTATCTGGCGACTGCCCACTTGGGCATAAATCACCGCAAACAAACAGCCTAGCTTTAGGCTACTTTAAAATAAAAATTTGAAAACAAAACAACGATAAAAAGGGGGAGGTCCCTCTCCCCCCAGCGCAGGAGTGTGTGACCTACAAAGAAAACAATAACAAAAAACAACAAAACCTAGTTGAATAAAAGGGAGAAGGCCAGCCTCCCCCAAAAAGTCTATCAGTCCACCAGTCAATGAGTACGCACTCGTCCCGAGTACAAGGACAGAATTTAGTAAAATTCTTCGGCATGTACAAACTAGATGGCTATCTCTGCAGCCGTGTTTACATTCTTATTTCATAAGCAGACTAACTGATTGCTTTAAACAATTACTCAAACTTCTTTCAATTAATAATGATTCAACAGAAATTGCCGAGTTATTGAAATTTATTTGTTGTTCTCGCAACATACAATGAAGATATTTAAACTCTTTTGAAGGACTTAAAAAAAATGAAACTTCAGTTGCAGATGTTTTCTGATTTTGGCTAATTTAAGAAATAAGTTATAAACTCGATATGCTAAAGAATATTTTGCCTATCATGTTCACCATCTTAGGAAAAATTTCCATACTGTTGAGGCTCGAAAGATTATTGAAGATTTTAAGTTATTTCTTATTTCAGCAATTACATATTTGGAAAAAAACATCAACTTTGATCAAAATTCAATTTATTCCTCAAAATACCAGAAATTTGTTAAAGTTCTTAAAGAGTTGAAGCTAAAAGAAAAAAAATCTGAATTTAATATAGATGACCTCTTTGATGAAGTGACATTAATTAAAAAAAACTTTGACACTATTCGAAGCTCTGAACTCTTTACAAGATGCAAAAGAACAAGCAAAAAATAGAACTTGATTTTAAAAAGTGGTGATTTTAAGTGTGTGAATATTTTGAAAATATTTTCCTCTATGGTTTCAATTCCTAGAACATCAGCTTAATGTGAAAGAATTAATATGGTATAATTATCTAAATGGCGAAATAAAATAAACAGATGCTCTGTAGAACTAATGAAAAATTAACTTTTCATATACTTCAAATTGTAAGATAATTGTCTAGAATTTGCTAAAAAAACAAAAGATGACACCCATTTACTCGTTAGGAAAAAGCAAGAACAAGTATAATTTAAAAAAATAAAAAATCTTTTACTAAGTTAAGAAACGTATTTTTTTAGTTTTATTATATGTGTATATATAGAAATGAAATTAAAAATTATGTATATACATACATATTCTATTTTATTTGTCCTTTATTGAAATTTGAGAGAGTTGGCAACCCTATGCAGTAGCCAAGAGGTACACGGCTTCAGCTCTTTCATAACTCAAATCAAATGTAACACACTGATATGAGAAAATTGAGGGAACATGATTTAATTTGGGTATATATGGCATATTAGGCTGTTGAGATATCAGTAAAATATTGTACAGACAACCGAAAATTCATTTCTTTGTTCTTACTTTAAAATTATTCTATTTAGGATGTTTGAAACAGCAAGGTCATTTTTCCCAAGTTGGTATAGCCTAGGCCCTCATAAGTAAACGCCACTCACTGTTACCAAACTTGGAAAAGCGTCCCTCTGCCATCTCAACCTGCAATGCTAAAATCATCACAAGATTCGGAATAAGGACAATTCTTTTTTTTGCTGTCGATACCTTGCAGTACCCACCATAACTAACGTTAAAATACGCCTAGCTTAACTTTTGTTCCTTCATACTTTCTTCCCTCCTTTTCTTTTCTTCTATTTTCCTTCCTTTCGTCCTTCAAACTTACATCCTTCTTTTCCCTCCTTCCTACATTCTTGTTAATATATATATATATATATATATATATATATATATATATATATATATATATATATATATATATATATATATATATATATATATATATATATATATATATCCCAAACCCAAAATGAGACATGTAAAATTTCTCATTTAATTAAATACAACGTTTCGGGTACCTTACCCATCTACTGGTCTATAAAATAGATTTAGAACAAGTTTAAAATTGCGAAAATTATAATGCACACAAGGATTAGAAATAAATTATTTAGTTAATTGAAATTTTGAAAAATCGTTTGAAAACTATTGAAATTTAGATATGAATCAATTATGAGTACTTTAAATATGGATAAATATAACACTAGTTGATGCAATTATTGGTTGACACATATATTAGTGAATTAATGAAGCAAAAATAGCAATAAATTATTTAATTAATTGAAAATGTGACAAATCATTTGAAAACTGTTGACACTAAATATAGATGCTTTAAATATGGATAAATATAAAATACTAATTGGGGCAATTGATTGGTAGACAAAAATATTAGTCACCTTTAGTGGACGGCAAAAGCGGAGAGACTGAGGAAAGATTATAGAAGGTACCGATTAAAGATTGGTAGGTTGTAAACAATTTTGATGATTTATGAAATGAGAAGGGGAAAAGCAGTTGAATCAGAATTTAAACTGGGATTTACTTGTTTTATGAATAATGATTCGAGTATGCGCAGGGAAGTGGAGTCCTTTGCATGTCCTATAATTTGAAAGTTTTTGTGGGAAATTTCTGTCTTACATTTAATTGAATGATCTCGAATGGGAGAAGTTTCTTTATTGGTTAAGGTGGAGCCAGTGCGAGAGCTAATACCAAGATGAGAACAGACCCTAGCCCTAAGTGAGCGAACAGTGCTGCCAATGTAGATCCCCTGGTGGCACCTGGGGCAAATGAATTTATAGACAACTGAACAGCTCATTTCAGGTGGGAGTCTGTCTTTAGTTCTGAAAAATTGTCCAATATTAAAGTTGTTAAGGAAAACTATTTTGAAGTTGGTATGTGTGTAAAATCTTTTCAAAAGCTTATTATGTTTTCGGCGTAAGGGTAGGTTGAATGGGCCAATATCAGGGAGAAGACAATAGCGGACATCCTTGGGGACAGAGGAAATTGGTTGTGGAGGATGGTATATTTTATCAAAAAATTGACGGATACATTTTTGTACAAGTGAGGGCTGGAAACCATTCCTTTGAAAATAACCCATAAAAAAAACTGAATTCTGAATGAAAAAGAAAATAATCAGATGAAAGCTGAAAGCTACGGTGGAGGAGGGTTTTGATGTTGTTGATCTTATATGTAATATTACAAAAAACTGTAAAAGTTCATGCCGAGACCAGAAAAGGAGGATTTGCGGTAGACGGAAGTGGTGAAGTTGGGCGAGGAGCGTGATATGAGAAAATCCCCAAATGGTAATTTTTCAACCTTTTCTTTATCAATTGTGAATTTTATATTGGAATGGCTATGATTCAAATAATCAAAGAATGAAAGAGACTGTTGTTCTGATTTAAATATTAGAACCGTATCGTCAACAAAACAACGGTAAAATATCAGTTTCAAATCAGGAGGGCATTCTCGCAAAGCAACTTCTTCGAAGTTGGACATAAAAATGTCAGCAAAAAGAGGACCCATGGCGGAACCCATTCCAACACCACCAACTTGTTGATAGATGGAGTTATTAAACAGAAAACAGTTGTCTCTAATGGTTAGTTCAAGAAGAAACCGTAAAAGCGACGGTGTGAATTTATGAATGTCAAATCCGGTTCTGGAAAGGACTTTTGGATGATTAGGTCTATGGTTTCATTTACGGGGATATTTGTAAAAAGGAAGACATCAAAGCTACACATAAAGTGAGGACCAGGAAGTTTCAAGTTCCTGAATTCTTCAGACAGAGAATAACTATTGTTAACTTTGTATTGATTAATGGTAAAAGGGTTAAGTAGAGGTACTAGATATTTAGCCAACTTGTAGGTTGCCATTGGGTGTATATATATATATATATATATATATATATATATATATATATATATATATATATATATATATATATATATATATATATATTTCGTGTTGGGCCCTTGCGCGCAACTTTTTGCGATCACAACTATTTTTGGTTGCAGTTCGGTTGCGATTGCGCGGCAATTATGTTAAATGAATTGAGAATTGGCTTGGGACACAATTATTTTTAGTTATATACAGCGAAAGTTGCAACCGCAACTTTAAAAAATCTAGAAAAATAATTATTTAATTCCATTCTGGTTTGAAATTTTTTCAAACTCGTTACAAGTTGATGCATGTTTTTGCGAGTGAAACCCCTTCCCGTTGTGTGCGCAGCGTCAGTCTCACTATAATTATTGCTGGAATAGGTTGTGTATTTTTCTGCTCATCCGGTTTGCTCGTAGACTTTGTACTCTTGATAAAGAATTACTAAAATGGATCGTCTTCTGACAAAAACGCCAAGTTGTAAAACTATCTCCAGTGCAACACCCACTACTATTTAAGTGCAGGTGATATTTCCGTTAATCCGGTACATAGCGCTACTGTTAGCAGCTCTGTAAGTGTTGGAAGTGACACGTTATTAAGTCGCTCATCACAAAACCCTTGACCTTACCTGCAAGAATTTTTTGAGTTTGTGAGGTGAAGCAAGGATGGTGACCGTATGGTATTCAAATGTCTTAAGTGTTTGCCGAAGTCTAAATGTTACAAACTCAGAAAAAGTCCCTCTACTAGATCATTTACCTTTTCTTTACGGTATTAGCTGGTGATGGGGCATCTTTCCCAATGCCAAACATTCACCCGCTTTAGAGACTCCCTCCGAGCGCTCTTTTCAGGATTCCAGCTGTCCCCTTAAGTGCAATTGTTTGGATTTCTCTTGCACTTGGGTCGCCAGGTATACTTTCCAGATATTTCTTAAAGTTCTTTTTCATGAGCCCAGTGGTCCCTATAATAACTGGACTAATTGAGATCTCTCTGAGGTTCCAGTTTCTCTTCATATCATAAATGAGGCCTTGGTACTTGGTCACCTTTTCCCTTTCGGTTCTGTTCAGACCACCGCCATTGGGGACATTAACCTCAACCAGGGTTGCCACTTTCTCTGTCTTGTTCCATATTACCATGTTCGGTTTGACAGCTGCGTTTTCTAGGTAGGTAGATGGCTGTGGAGATTATATGGTCGTAATGAATGGTGTACTTCTCATTCCCCACAGTTCTCTCGGGTAGATGTTTCCAGGACTTGCTGCTACATTGGATGTTCAGTTTTTTACATATGGTCCAGTGGAGGTACTTGCACACACCGTCGTGTCGCGTTGTGTAGTAGCCGTTCCCCAAGAGTACCTTGCAACCTGATGTCAGGCTGCTCACAATCTCCAATTCAGTGGGGCAGAACCTGCACATGTTGTTATTACTGAGACCAACCATCTTTTTAAAAGCATTTGTCAAAGTTTTACGGTAACAGATTGTTTTTCATTATTAGCATTATAATTTATATATGTATTTGGTAACACACCATTATAAATAAATAAAATATTTTGTAAAATGAATGCTTTTTGCATCTTCTAATTATTTTTTCAGGTTAATTTATTTGTAGGGGTGCGAAAATGTATGAGAGAAATTCCCTCCAACTCGATAATATGAATGGTCGATAAACTTACCAACAATAAGACGGACTCAAGCCAGTCGTGTGGCTACAGTATCAGCATTCAAATCCAGAGGAGCTACTACTCCTCGATTAAGAAATCCAAGACTAGCTTCTCCCCAATCCTCAAATTCGCTCCGCTTTCTAGAAAGGGACCTGTGCAGGGGTGCAAAAATGTATGAGAGAAATTCCTTCCAACTCGATAATATAAATGGCCAATAAACTTACCAACAATAAGACGGATTCAAGCCAGTCGTGTAACTACAGTATCAGCATTCAAATCCAGAGGTACCGCGTTCTCAAGAAAGAAAACGAAGATTAAGGACCAACTCAAGAAGAAATCAGCACTCAATGAAAATGGAAGAAAACGTTTGAAGGGCCAACTTAAAGAAAAAAAGGACATTCAGTCAAGAAGAAAAAAATCAAAAAAGAGAAAATCAAATGAAAAATCAACATGAACAAGAATAACTATATAAAAATGATAATAAGAATATCCCCCCCCCTATATATTCAGTATTCTGCCAGACAAAAAAGTAATCAGATTTTGTAAGTAAAATAATAAAATAGAGATTTTTTTTATAAGGTTTATGGTTAAATTATTTATTCCGTCTCTTTTATACATTATGGTAACTTTTGAATAGTCTAGATTTGCCGAAACTTGGAAACGGCGTAGCTCTGTTATCTAATTTCGCTGATAAACGTAGTTTTTTAATAGTGGTATACCCGCAGGGCAAATTTTGTTTAGCATACTAAGTTTTTCAGCAAAAATTATTTAGTATTTTTTGGTTATTTCCTGATTAAGGTTCTTTATTCTTACCATTCTACTAAAAGTTTTAAGTAGAATTCTATTTTTTGCAAATTGTTTGGCTTACGAGGGTAAAATACAGCAAATAGCGCAGTGCAGCTTTCTGTGTATGATTTGTCATTTGGGGTCATTTATAATTTTATGTATTAGGACAGTGTGTCATGCACAGGTCCGCTGCTGGGGAGACAAACGACTTCTTTTTTTTTTACTGTTTTCGCTAATTACGCAAGAATTATAAAAGATAGCGCGATGTGATTCTACGTGTGATTAGGTGATAATTATTTGATAATTATGTGATAATTACTATGTGTGACTATGTGATAATAATATTTGATAATGAATATAAATTAAATAATAATTCAATTATATAATATTTATATAGAGTTATGTTTTCTATATTTGAGTAGTAAAGTTATAAAACATATTTTATATTTATAAGATATAACATATGTAACTATATATGTATATATATAATATTTATTTAATTTTAATTTTGTTATATAAAACGTATGCTTTTTCCTCAGAGTTTGACGAGGTTCAACAAGTATGTGAAGAGAGGAAGAAAGGAGCATGTCAGGAAGAAAAGAGATTTGTCAGGTGAACGTGATGATGCTAATGGTGGCACTCCCAAATAACAAGATAAACAGCTGAAGATGCCTCAGGCAATGGCTCAGGGGGCATTTAGTGGCCGTTAATTTTCCAACGAAATTTTAGAATAAAGACATTAATTTCTTCGTCGACGATGTCTTGTCACTCAGAACCGTTGAGAGCAATTTCTTTATGCAGCTGATGGAATGTGCTTGAGCCAGAAAGTTCTCCACGAGTCACTGGACATTGACCAGAAAAATTGAGGAGAAATTTAAGTGTGGAGTCGCCTCTTTGAAAGATAACCTGGAAGAACCTGTGTATGATGCCACAATAACTGATGCCTGGTCTTGCTTGAACAAGTAAGTTTGATTAAGCAAATAATTATATCCATAATTTGTCCGCCAATATAACAATACAGTCAATACTTTAACGCTTCTTAAGAAGTCTATGTAAAAAAAAATCCAGTTTAAATATTTAATTTGTCTAAATATTATTAACTAGTTTACCCTTTACTATCATAAAAAGGCTTATCGAATATTGTTATGTTTATTCTGTTTCGTTAACTATTATTAATTAAATACCATATTTTTTTCAGATCGATCCTCATACTATCATAAGAAAAAAGAGGTCATAGCTTGCCGTCGGCTGAAAGAAAAAACACATTCAATGTGGTTGCCAAAGAAATTGAGGACATCCACATTCAATTTGGCATACAGGATAAGACCAATGCAACTACCACGGACAATGGTAGTAACTTTGTCAAAGATTTCAGGTAAGATTTAATCAATATAATATTGTAATTAAATGATAAAATATTAACGAATCATGAATTCTATAAAGAGACACATTTCTTGATCACTGTCCTAACGAAATCAGTATTGAATCTTAATGCATAATAGTAATAGTACATTTTATTCCTATAAAAATAAATGTAGTTGTCAGTCCAAAAAAGTAATGCTTTGCATTCTAATCATTGTTCTTGCTCTCTTGCAGCTTATTTGGCGAGTCACAGTCTGACGGAAAGCGCAGTCAGTCACGGGCCACTGCAAAGCCTACAACGCACAGTGCCAGTGAAGAGGAAGGTGATGCTGACGAAAGCGAAACAACAATTGAAGACATCACAATAATACATGACCAAGGTATGAGCTGATAAGTGATAACTATATTTAAACTTGTAAAGTTGTTGATAAAGTGAAATTATAACATATACGAATAAGTGTTTATTTAATTAATCACAATTTCTTTAAGTAACTAAAACGGAGACCATGTTGCAGTGTGGGGATCCCTCGTGAGGCAGTAAGGGATGAATGAGAGCGAATGCGCGGGAAAAAGGGCCGCGGCGAGCCTCCCTCTCAGGGGTACCCCTCTCTGAGAGAGGGGCTAGGTGTGTATGAGAGCGAAAGGATCGTGGTGCCCCTAGTCTCCGAGTCACCCTGTTTTGCGAGAGAAGCCTGGGTATGATAAATAAATAAAAATGAGTAAAAGAGTTATAGTCCTTAACCCTTGTTTTTAGTTCAGGTCTGCAATCTTCAAAGTAGGGCCACTACTATGCCTTTCCAAAGAATGTTTGTTTTGCTGCACATACTTTAAACCTTTTTGCAACCACAGACGCTGCTAAAGTTATGGAGGACGACTGTAATAAAGATTACAAAGAAATCTCGCAATCGGCTTCAGTAAAGCCCAAACTTTGTGGAACAAACAGACCAGGGGCCCCCAAGCAGCAGATGTCATCAAGGGCGAATTAGATGGACCATTCATAATCCCAGGAGCTCTAAGAGGCAACTCTTTATATGATGCTATGTGGCGCCTCAACAAGATTCTTGGATCTAAGGAAAGTGCTCTGAAGAAAGTCTGCAATACCTTAGGCTTCCCAAGCTTTACACCTATCGAAGTTACCTATCTTAAAGAATATGAAATGGTGATGAATCCTGTCTCTAGAGCCTTGAATGTGTTGCAAGAAGAGGATAAAGAGTACATCGAATTTTGCTGCCAACAATAACAGCTTGCCTTAATCTACTTATTGATGCTAAGGTAAAAAACCTTTTTGTGCATGGCCCTCTTGCTACTGTTGTTGAAAATGCCATGCGCAACAGATTTGGTAAAATGCTGGAAGATGATGAGTTCCTCTTGGCATGTGCTTCTCATCCCCATTTAAGCTAAAGTGGCTCAATAATACCGAAAAAGTAAATTACATTACTAAAAAGATGTTAATTGAAATGAAACACTTAGGTGATATTACAGTCTCAGAAAGCTGCAGTGCAGAAGAAGAAACAAGTGAAGCAGAGGATAACTTATTCCGCTCCCTGTTAAAGAGTGAAGGGCGTGCTGCCAGGAAGAAAGGCGCTAAATGAAGTAAAAGAATGGCTACAACAACCAGTAGCGAACCAGTTTAAAAGTCCAGCTATTTACCCAGCCATGTTTCCATCGAGTCCGTTTGTTTCGTGTTTCATGAAAAACAATACGGCAATTCTATCAAGTGCGGCCGTAGAGAGACTCTTTTCGTTAGGAAAAGATATTCTACGACCAAAGCTCTTCCTTCCGACAAAGATTTTGAGGTGCTTACATTCCTCAAAGTAAATAATTTCAAATAAAATGTATTCCAAAATAAAAGCATGTTCCTAAATCTTCAATAAATATATTTGTCGCGTAAATATTAGTTCCTCGTTTATTTCATATATTTATTTCATATATTTAAGGACCATGAGGCGGGAAGCAGGAGATGATTGTTATGAAGATCTTGACGCATTAGCTCAAGATAGAGCGTGGTGGCGTGAGTTCATTGAGGTCCTATGCATCCCCGTGGGTGCTACAGGAAATGATTGATAATAGTTGCGGTTGCGATCGCAACTTGTGTTCTTCCGCAATTGCATTTTTGCATTTGCGGTTGCGATCGCAATTATTTTAGGGCTGCATGCCCAACACTTAATAATATATATATATATATATATATATATATATATATATATATATATATATATATATATATATATATATATATATATATATATATATACCCATATATATCCAACTTCACCGCAGGAAAGAGAAAAAAGGTTTCTTCGGAAGCAGTTATTTCTTACTTTGAAAAAATCCGAGCTGGGGTGGGATTCGAACCCTGCACATTGAGGCAGCGAGCAACTGCTTTGATCTCAATTAAACCGCCCTTTAGACCACTCGGTTTCCGCGTAGCGACCATATATTGAGGATGGAGAAATCAAAAACTATTCATAAAATGACGATGCAGCCTTAGATCTAATTACAATTAATAAATAAAATGATGAATTTTATAACAAATTAGAAAAGGATGAAGCAGCTGTGAATCAAATTAAAGGCTTCAAGGCGATCTCAATACATCAGAAGATAGTGGCAAAGCAGAAAGCTTACTTATGGCTGTAAAAAAAAACAAGCTGTAGCATCATGTAATGATATATCATCCATGAGTACAGTTGTAATTAAAACTGATTATCGCCCAACCAGTTGGCCAGCAGATATAAATCAAAACGTAAGAGATTATTTAACAATGAAAGGTCCTTCTAATATTCCAATTAACAAGTGTCCAAGTAATAAAAAGAGATTGTGTTTTTCAAAGTTTCACTGTAAGAGGAAACTTCTAAATGGGGAGAGTGTTGACAGAACTTGGATTATATACTCAGTCTGCTGATAGAATTTATTGCTTTTATTGCAAACCTTTTAGTAAGAACACAACCAGTGCATTATCACCAAGTGGATTCAACAAATGGTCTAATCTTCATACAAGGTTGTGTGAGCATGAAAATTCTAAAAATCATTTGGAAGCCACATGAAGTTTCTGAGAGTTACACCACAGACTTTGTAGTGGACAGACAATTGACAAAAAATTTTAAATAGTCGTAAATGAGCATACAAAGCACTGGCAGCGAGTATTCAAAAGGTTATTAGCAATAGTGCAGTTTCTTGCTGAGAAACAAAAGAAAAAGTTAGTAATGAGAATGTGCACAAAATTGGAAACTTTTAAGGTCTTGTTGAGCTATTTGACATACAGATGCGAAAGCACTATTTAGGAAAAGATACTCAGAATGAACTATTAGACATTATGGTTACAGTTGTTTTGAATGAGAAACTGAAACGCGTAAAAGCAGCTAAGTATTACGGCATTATTCTATTCAGTATACCTGATATGAGTCACCAAGAGCAAATGTCTTTAACGATCAGCTATGTGTCTCATGGTAACTTGGCTCCTTCAGGTGTAATGAACATTTTATAAGGTTTATGCAAGTTGAAAGTAACATAGGATAAGATTTATATAAAACATTATTAAACACATTGAAGGAATTAAATTTAGAGGTGAAAGACATCCGATGCCAAGGCTATGACAATGGTAGTAACATGAAACGTCAAACTTCTGGAGTACAAGCGCGATTGTTGAAGAATAATTCAAGAGCTTTTTTCTACCCTCTGCATGTCACAATTATAACTTACTCGGAGCTATAGCCAAGTGTTGCCCAGATACTATAACATTTTTTTATCTTGCAAAGGATCTACATATTTTTCTCAGCATCAACTAAGAGGTGAGTAGTTTACAAAAACAAAACATGTACCCGGATTATCAGTGAAACCCCTGAGCAACACAAGGTGGGAGTGTCAGATTGATAATGTTAAAGCTATTCGTTATCAGGTTGGAGAAATATATGATGCACTTGTGGAAAAATCAGAGATAACAGCTGAGCCCCAGGTAAAAGAAGAAGCTGAATCTTTATCAAACCAGCAAAAAGACTATAATTTTTTAGTATCATTGATATTTTAGTATGAAGTACTTTTTAAAGTTAACCATGTTCCCAAGGAACTACAAGGGGAAACAAAGGATATTGATGAAGGCATGGAGTCCTTTGAAAAACTATTATCGAGAGGGGGTTTTAATGATGTTTTAGTAGACGCAAATGAATTGGCTGAAGCCGATAAATTACCATCGGAGTTTAGACAATTTTAAGAAAAGAAAGGCTACGTAGAAGAAAGAGAATGTTTTCATATGAGGCAAAAGATCAACCTTTAGATGATCCAAAAGAAGCACACAGAGTTCAGTACTCCAGCTTAATCTAGACTAAGTTATTTAATCTATGGAGTCTAGATTTAAATAATTTAAAATCCATGTAAAATTATTAGGATTTCTAAATATCTTTCAAAGTTTACAAGAGGCAGAAATAAGGAAACACACAGCAGACCTTCAAGCAGCTTTAATTGACACCACAATAAAAAACACTAATGGAGAGGTAGTTACTGAAACAACTAGAGACGCAGATGCTTAGGTGGGCGTTATCGCGATAACGATATCGGGTTATCGGTTATTCGATTTTTTTCGCGTTATCAATTCATCGGTATCGCCGATACCTTTGGTTTAAAACTAGCGATAATCGATAATTACAGGGGGTTTTTGTTCCAGTTTAGCACAGGGGCGAGCCGCGCGTGCCTTGGAGGCAGAAACAGGTAGGTCCGACCTGGGAGGAGGATACTCAAAACCTATGAAGAGATGAAGGAGAGCCTCACCAGGTTCTTACTATTATATTATAAAATAGCGCTATATATAGTCAATAATCAATATTGTATTATAATTTTGGATTTATCGATTTATCGGTTATCACCTTATCGGGCGATAAATTTATTGCCAGTTATCGATTATCACCGATAAGGTTATCGTTATCAATTTATCGGTTATCGTGATACATTTTTTCGTTATCGCGCCCACCTATGCGTGGATGGCTATATGTTGGCCGAAGTACTTGAAGTTCTGAAAATTTTTCCTCCATCCAATGTCATTAAGCCTCACGATCTGTTTGAATACCTGGTAGTAATAGTAAACAATCGATTTATAGCATTTCCTAATGTTTTTATTGCTTAAGAATTTACTTAACAATGCCAGTAACAGTCATATCGGGTGAAAGTTTTTCCAAACTAAAACTGATTAAAACATACTTACAATCAACAATTTAAAAAAAGAGACCAAACAATTTGGCGATTGTATCTATAGAAAATAACATTGCTAAAACCATTGACGTTAAAATTATTTTGAAAGACTTTGCAAATAAAACAGCCAGAAAAGTATTTTTCTAAATGACTCATGTATAAAGTGTTTGTAATTGCCTTACCTTGTATTAAAAAAAATAAAACTTCCATATTGTCTTTCAATATTTAGCACTGGTGGACACCTGCTAATTTTTATTAGTCCGCAATTCCGCTAATCGCTAATCCGCAACTTTTACGACTTCGCCGGTCCGCTATCGCAAATCCGCTAATGCTAAATAAAAAATTTTAGTCCACTAATGAAGACAGCAACAGTCCGCTAATCCTATATTGGTAAGTTAAAACATAATTTCCAATAAAATTACATACAAATTTATATATTTATTTATTTTATATATAACAGAACTTTTAAAACAGCAAAATACAGAATCCTCATTACAGCCATTAGTCATTGTTCTCACCCTCATCCTCCATTGATAAACACTAGCTTTTCAAAGTTATCAGCAGTCAGGGATGACCTCTTGGGCCTGAAGACGTAAGAGCCCAAGCTGGCCTGGGGGGCCTTTCCTTCTCATTCTGGTTCATGGCACTGCCAGATCGGCTTGAGCAAGGTGACGGCATCAAAAATCATTCCATTTTAAAATGCAAATCACTGTTAAAACATCAAAATAAATCAAATATTACAAGGTACGTCTTTAAGATTCGGCGAGTTAATGTAAACTGTCTCTTACGCAGGCTGCCGGGACAGGCTGGCTGCGCAACAGACAGTTCTAGAATATTCCCGCCGACGCAGCCTGCCTCCTGTGTACTGCACAAACCATTGCTGCGCGTCAGACAGATCTAGAATGGGGTGGTCAGATTTCTGGAAGTGAAGTCCGGGACGTCTGGCCATCCTAATCTAGAAGTTTCACTACACTTTCAAGAATATTCTTGATTAGGACATCACTAGATACAGGAGATTTACCGGAAAACTGGGTCATGATAAACATCACCCTCATTTTGAAGAGATGAGATAGAACTATTCTTTTAAATTACCGACCCATTTGTTTAACATATGTTCACTGCAAAATCATGGAAAAATTGGTGAACAGGTTCATTGTGGACCACATGGAGAAGAATCATCTGTTTAATAGCTGGCAGCATGGGTTCCGAGCTGGAAGGTCCGGCCTAACCCAACTGCTGGAGTATTTGGAAAATCTATATAGTGCAGTGGACGTCGAAGAAAATATTGATGTAGTGTATCTTGATTGCGGGAAGGTATTTGATACAGTCCTCCACCGCCGCTTGCTAGTAAAACTGGAAGCTTTGGGAGTGGCAGGCACAATATTAAAGTGAATTAAGAGATTCCTCAGTAACAGGGAACAAAGAGTCAGCATTAGAGGCAACCATTCGGAATGGCTGGATGTGTGGAGCGGTGTCCCATAGGTGATTGTTTTTGCCCCTGTATTTGTTTTAGCATACATCAATGATTTACTCGATGAAATCCAATGAAGCGGCAAGCTCTTTTCAGATGATGCGAAGATCTAAAGGCAGATAGAGGATAGCCACGATGGAATTGTACTACAGGACGACCTCAAAAGACTAAAGCTTTGGAGCGGGAAATGGTTACTCCACATTAACGTAGAAAAGTGCAAGGTCATGCACATTGATAGGACTAACCCTGGACTGGAATACATTCTAAATCAGACACCTTTGAAGGAGAAAGGAGAGGAAAGGAATCTTGGAATTATTATAACGAAGGATCTAAAGCATGCAAAGCAGGTAACTCGGGTAGCAGCAAGTGCCAATTGAGTCCTGGGGCTCATCAAGAAGACAATAATGACCTGCATTGATTTGGATATGCTGCTGGCCTTGTACAAGTCCTTAGGTAAGCGACGACTTGAGTACTATCTTCAAGTATGGTCGCCTTATACACAAGGGGATATAAAGAAATTGGAAAAAGTCCAACGGAAAGCCACGAAACTGGTACTGGAATTGCATGCGCTACCATATGAACAGAGATTGGATAGACTGGGTCTTACTTCCCTAGAGTAAAGAAGGACTAGGGAAGATATGATCGGAACGTTCAAGATCCTGATAAAGTTTGGCAAGATCAGAGAAGGTGACTATTTGCAGCTGGCTCCTAGAGACCGATACATGGAAACAAGAGGACACAACATGAGATTGCAGAAACCACTCCCTAGGACCACCAAGAGGAATAAACTTTTCAAATAAAGGATTGTGAATTAGTGGAATAGCCTCACTGAGTAAGTGGTTACTAGCACGAGTGTAAACTTGTTTAAAAACAGTATGAGGATGCATTGAAAATGAGAAAAGGCCCCTTTTATGAGCTCTCTATCTCTCTTGCTTCTTTACAATCACTAGGTAAGAAATTCTATGGAAGCCTCGGGGAGTTAGGAGAATCACCAGGGGTTTTTTTTTTGGGGGGGGGGTTATTCGTGAGGAAGGGTTACCCGTAAAGGAGTGTGGAACGAAGGCGTTTGAAGTCTCACCGTCGAGTTTATTCTGACTCCCAAATAGTTTACGGAGAATCCGTTTATAGGTTGGGTTAGAAAAGTAATATGGTTATCAAAGGGTTAAAGGAATGACTCGAAAGGAAAATGGTGTTTAGTAGGCTTTATTCTTGGCTTAAGTCTACCTTAATTGGGACAAGCGAGATAATCGAGTCTTAGGCGGCTTTGTTGTAAATTTCTATATACGTTAGATAGTTGGGGCTAGGACGGCTGGATTGAAGGAAGAGGAATGGAGTCGTGACGCTAATAATAAGCAAAGCAGAATGAGAATAATGACAAATGAATAATGAGAATGAGAATGTTTCAACCAATCTATTTATACCACCTCCAATTAAGGAGACGTGACTTCTTTCCTCTTAATCTGGAAGCGGGGCGGAGCTTATAGAGTCAGAAGTATGTTCGTTTGTTCTTTTGTTGAGATACTGGGCGGAGTCAAAGAGTATGTGTGTGTGTTTTAATGTAGACACATTTGACCGCATCTGAGCTAGCAACGATAGCAAGGTGATAGCAAAGTTGATTTTGCTGTTTCGCAGGTCCACGTCAACTCTAGCTGGTCAAACCCAACTCCGTTCCGGCTGTCTTATATTGAGACCTTTCGTCTCGCAGCTGTTTCCTCGCGCGGGAAACTCCAACTATTTACTTGCTTTCTTACACTTATGATTTTCTTAATACACCTACAATTGTAATGTAACATTATCCATAAGTATTTCGCTTTATTCTATATTAGTTCATTGCAACTCCATGGCATATTATTTCAGTAGTTAATATGTGTGCCCAATTTCAAGATTTCATAGGTCCAATAGGATGCTCATTTGTGAGGTTCCTCGTTGACCAACTTCACCTTGCATTTGGGTCGTCGCTACAATTATAGGTTAATAGGTTATTGGCCTATGTTATTGATTACCAGTTTACCGGGGGTTAGCTAGTTGCGGTCAGGGAGCGGTTGGCTAATGTTCACCGGTAGAGGTCGACTTGGCGGTTTCTCATCTAAGTACTAACAAAGCCCAATGTTGCTTAACTTCGACGTAGCGCTATTGGGTTATTCGGTTACCGGGCGCTGATTCCTGGCGCACTCCAATTTTGGGAAGAGATTATCCTCTCGCTTGATTTTAGTGATATAGGCTGGGTAAGAGGACTGGTTGTATTACCCGCAGGAAAAGGAATCTTGGAAGGCGGATTCAATGACTCTTTATTGGACGGAGAACTCGATAGGCATAGGTGCAATGAATCTGATTGAACTTATGTCGGGCATTTGAGGCAGGCCTAGTAATGTTTGAGTCTATTTCGACTGTCTATGACTGATTGCCTGACTGACCTCGGGGGTCTACTCAGGACAGTATATAATGTATCGAAAGCAGTGGGCTTGGCCCTATTGTCCAATGATACAGTTTGGGCGGAGCTTACTCGACTGAATGTTTATTCGTGTGTGCACGTGGATAGAGAAAATCTTTTTTCTCAAATTTCGAGAATAAGATTTCGTGATTCGCAGATCTTTGATAGTAAATAAAGATCCGCATATTTCCTGTCATCAGCTCGGTGTCAGTGATTGCACCTGTTTATGCGTTTGTTTGTACAGCTGTAACGTGAGCGCGTGCAAGTGTATATGCGTGTGAGTGTATAAGTTTGTGAGCGCGCATGTGTGTGAAATATTCTTCGAATTAATTTTTTGCCTAGCCTTTACACGAAGAGTATATATTATTATTTAAACGACAAAATGTTATATATTTTTAGATTACTTGCATGAATACAATTAATTATGTACGTGTCCATTTCGAGCCTTCATAGGATTTATATGACACTCACCTGTGAAGCTTCATTGCCAATCCTATTTCACATTGCAATGTGGCACTACATAGTCACTAGGTAAGATAATCAAAGATCTGCACTCTTTTAAGATGCCTTCAGTATGAACTTACTGATTAATGTGGATTTCGAACCATAGCTATTTACACCGTGTCCTATCTATCCTAAATTTCATTCATTGAAATAAATTTTATTTACACTGCTAACTTCATTTCAAGGTAAATATGGAATACATACTGACTCACTACAAGGAAATTTCTCCACTTTTAGCTCCTCCCCGAGGGGCAGGACACTGCATAAAAAAATGAACATTGGAGCGCCTAACTTCGTCTGGCAACCGCATTTAAATTCAAGCTCCAAAGTAATTATTTCGAAATAAGGCTTTGCCTCTATACCCCCCTCTAATGGTGGGAGGTTCAAATCCACCCCTCTGTTTGTAATCAGCTAGTAGTATACACAAGTTGAAAGCCTAATATTAGGTTCAAATTCGATTGCTAGACGTCATTATGCACTCTATTGTTAATTGTTTTATGCCAGGATTTTTTTATATCAGACAGCCATCCCCCTAAATAATTAATTAATGATAATTGATTAGATAATTAATTAAACCTGAGGAAGTATGCATTTCCATTTCGGGTTATAAATATGTGGAACGACTTAACTAATTGGGACCGAGAATATGAAAGACTTTGAAGCAAAATTAGATCAATATTGGAAACATCAAAGCCAGAAATTTACTTACAAAAAGCCAATGACCACCACTCCCAGTAGTCAGCAGAGGCCTGAAGCCTCTTCCGGATTTGTCTACGGTAATGTCGGTAAATAATTCAATTAATCATATTTTCTTTACTATCTATGTAGTTATTGTGTATAAGTTACCAATTTATAGCAAGGTAACCAGTTTATAGCCGTAAGTTACGTATTTCACCAGTATATGGCGTGCTGGTTACTAGTTTATAGGTGTGAGATGAATGAATTATTAGACTCCAAAGATGATTCTTTACGGGTAAACGAGGTAAAGAAGGACTTTGAGAAAGGACGTAGCAAAAAATATACCTTTATTCTAATAAGGGCCTATTAAGAGACAAGCGGCATGTCAATAAGGTACTTTGCGGGCTACAAACAGGCTTTCTTATTCAACGCGAAGTATTGATTTCAAGAGAGACAAGACTAGGGCAAAATAAAGGGGTTTCTGGAAACGCTAATATGGTTATGACAATGTCTTAGTAACAATTATAATCCATAATTCATAATAATGATAATTCTTCTCATTGCTCGCCTATATATACTGTTTTATTTCCAGGGGGGGGGGGATAGAATCGCCTAGCGGCGCGCTAAGCCTCCGTCGTTGGGTTCATTTGTTCGATTCCCTGGGCGGAGTTACTGAATAACTGTGTATTTGCCATACTTACATATCCCAATAGTCTTATCTCTATTACTTGTCACAGATCTCTGTTACAATTTCCTTTGGTTAAAGTCTGTATTTGCCCAGCTGCTTTGTAGACTCCTGTCTTCTGATAATTCTATCCCGAGACGCGAATTGTTTGTTTATTCGATTCCTCTTGTTGACTTAGGTATCTTGACCTTTTATCCTTTTCTCGCGTTCGCCCATTTTGTATTTCCCGCGCGTTAGGATTTAATGAGACCACCGCGCATCCATTTTGTGGAGTTTCTTGCTGGACCTATTGAATCCTACAATTTGGTGCCAGTACCCTACCTATTATATAACACGCTCCCTACAGTACTCCGCTGCCTGTAATGGAGTTATCGAGATAATAGTATATATTAAATATATAGGTAGATACCTATCAAATACATATTTTGACACACCTAAAGTCTGACAGTATCTTAAAATACGCACAGGGCATCGATATTTACACAAGTACATACTCAAAACGGGACTATTCATTGTGTCATATTATATAATAATAATATTTAATTCACATATATACAATATCTTTTACAATTTGATCCCATCCTTTTTAGATTGTTATACAATTATGATTACGATATGGTACCAATACATACATAATAAGGCACATAAAAAATGCTATAAAGGCAGCGAGGCGTGCAAATAAATATATATGTTGTCTTTAGCGAACTTAATCTTTTTCCCGCTCGCGATGAGTTACGTTTCTCTTGCGGCTCCTCTGCTCTAGACGAAAGTCCAGGATCAGGGGTTTCGGTTCCCCTTCCAGTTGCGGGTTCCATTTCTTTCCCCTGCAGGGTCGGATATCGGCCTCTTCTGGCCGGCCCGGGACACCGGGATATTCCGATTGCCGTTTCGAGAGTCCTCAACTGCCTGGGGTAATCGTACCGGTTCGACTGGTCAATTGAGACGGTAGGCATCCTTCTGTTTGGGAATTGTAGTGTGAACACTTTACTGCCGCGTTTGATAACCATGAAGGGGCCTGCATAAGGCGCCTCAAGAGGTCTTCGAACACGATCTATTCGCACCCACTCGTGTGATGCTTTGGTCGCAAAGTTGGGCATTATTCTTTTGTAGTATCCCAACATTGCCAAGTAACGACGCAGTCCTTTAGTCTCTTGGCTTTGGCAATTCCTCAATTTCCCTTATATTGGGGGCAGGAGGACATATGCCGTTTTGCGAGATTTGATGACCCAGGAACGTGATTTCCTCTTTCGCCAACTAGCATTTTTCTAGGGAAATCCTGAGGCCTCTCTGTGATCATTTTTCATGGAGAAGATCTGCCAATTTTTGATCCGTGGTGAAGGATATCGGTCGGGCTTTGTAATGGCATTTAGAATGCTATAGTCCCCGACCATCCTGTACTCACAGGTGATCTTCATTGGTACCACATGTATCGGTGAGGCCCACGGTGAGTTTGATGGCTGGATTACTCCTTCTTTTAAGAGGTCTTCGATTGTTTCCTTTGGTACCTTCAGCTTTTCCGCCGTCAATTGACTAGGCCGCGCAAATGTAGGTGGGGCACTGCCGGTATCAATATTATTCTCCACTGATTAGTCCAATGCTGGTACCGTTTGAGCGGGCGCTGGTCCATACAGTGCGCCATATTTTTCCAATATTTATCGACATGATTCGAGTACATTTTGGAGGTCTGTTCTTATCAACGCTATGGATGGTTCCTCGGAAGTTTGAACTACTGAAGCGAGCTTGGTGTTTCGATCCAGCAGCTTATCCTAGGTGCAATCCACGATTAGATCGAAGTGCTTCAAGAAATCCATTCCTAGGATGGGTGCGGTGATGTATGCTACAACGAAAGACCATCGAAATGACATTCTTAAACTTGGAATGGCCAAATCCGAACTCATTTCCACGTGGATTTTAATTTTACCGCCGTTTGCGTTTGCAAGATTTATGCAACTTTCTTTGATGTTGCTGTTATTAGCAATGCTGGCTGGGATGATTGAAACACTCGCCCCAGTGTCGATCAGGAATTCCTACCTCTTGTTGTCGATTTTTGCGGCTAATTTGAAAACGGCCGGCATGCCCGCTGCCGCAGTGTCTAGTACACGCCTCCTTAGTTTTCCAGCGACGATGGTCTAGATGAGGGTTGAATTTGTAGATCCTCCTTTTTCTTTGGCACTTTGCAGTGTCGCCGTAATGGAGATATGCACGACACATTAATGGCCTCTGGTCCTTCCTAAAAGGACGCACGTTCACTGGGGTGAGGTTTAATTTGCCACCATGACTTTGATTGCCACTCCGTGCCACCTTCGCAAATTGTTTCTCGCGCATTACCGCCAGACCGCACACATTTTCCGCACTATTCACATTAACGCATTGCTCTTTGTTAAAAATTATTAATTCATCCACGAGTTTACCGATTTGGGTTAACGAGAGGTCTTTTTGAGGGCAATTATCGGTGCAATGGTGGGAGGCAATGATTGAATAAATTTATGCTTCACAAGTTCTTCACCTACCCCAAGCTGCAAGGCTATGCGCCTCAGTTTCTCCAAATTTCGCGAAGGACGACCAGTGAAAGTCGATGAGGCTGTTATTCTTTCGAATAATTCTGGCTTAGTCTTCTCGAATTGACTTACGACTTCAGCCTTCAATCTCCCGTAGTTTTCATCTTCGAAAATGTCTGCAGGCAGGCGGTTCACTATTTCAGGGGGTAATGAGGCCAATATTTGGTAAATTGTGTTACCTCCTTGGTGATTTTTGAATTGTAGAATTGAGCCTCTATAATCCTAAACCAACCCGCCACTGCAGCATCGTTGAATACTGGAGCTTTTATCGTTACGGCACTTACTGACTCTGCCTCACCTTGCCTTGTCTGGTTGACTTCCATTCTCTTTCCTCTTCCTTGTGTTTCCTCAAATTATTCAATGTTCTTCCGCTTCTTGTTTTGTTTGGTAGAACAACGGCACTGATTGCTGAAAATGGACGGTTCTTATTGTAAGGTCGCCAGTTATGGGGGGGCTCTTGAAGGTCGCCAGTTATGAGGGGTCTCTTTAAAGGTCGTCCCTAATTATCGGGAATTCTTTAAGGTAATCGTGTGGACAACCCGAGAGCCTTGGAAGGGGGACGCTGGTTGCCAGTAATGGTGATAGATTACCGAGTTATCGCGTAATATTTTGGCAAGGACTCCGGTTGATACAGATGCGCCGGTTGGTTTGCGTTGCCCTTCCTTATTTCCTACGAGAGTTATTTGTTGATTGCTATGGGGCACCCTAAGCCGAGGGGCGGTCTTATTCTAGCGACGGGGTCAAATAGCCCGGAGGATCAGGATAGACCACACCAGGGTAGAACACCGTTATTTCGGGAGTTACGTAATCGCGAGGAATTGCGATTAACGAGGAGAATTGCGCAACGGCTGTTTTTCCCAATTAATAAGGCCTTGAAGCAGGAAGGTTGAGTAACGTCAGGATATTGAAGTCACCAAAGCAAAAATAGAATTATTATTGAACTAGATCTTATTGCACTTTACAAAAGTTCTTTAATTAAGTTTTAAGTTCTAAGGTCTGACATAAATTAAGTTTGAGGTCAAGTGCGAGCAAAGTTCAGAGGAGGCCGGACGAATAAAGCCTTTTAGAGTTACACCTTAATGTCTGCGTTATGCACACGACTATATACAATGATGAATTACGCGAATCCGCGAAATCGGACTGAACGATATATAACGCGATATATTGCTATATCAAACAGTAATCTTATTCTCCTCTGTTCTGGCTCCACACGGTTATATATATAAATATATATATATATATATATATATATATATATATATATATATATATATATATATATATATATATATATATATATATATATATATTCAATTTAAGCCACGCCCTACAAGTTCCTCGTCCAACTAAGCCACACCTCCCTCTTATGTACCGGCCTGTTGATTTGTCGGTATTAACATAATTCGACTTTTAAATAACTACTGTCGAACATATTGATAAGAAAGGCACTGCGACTATTGGGTAAAATTCTCTGTGGTCATTGGCATGTTGCCATGGAGACAGCTTTTTGACCTGGCTTCTATTTGTTTGACAGTGATAGCTAACCGGTTTATTCTGGATTCTGCTTTGATTATTGTTTGCCAAAAATTGCCTCGACCAACTCTAACAGAGATAACTGTGCTCCGTTTACTACCGTGTGACATTCTCGTAAGCGGCGCTAACTTTACTTTTCCTATTTAGGACGTACACACCGGTTGATACAGCCTATTCTGCCTTGCAACGCATATTTCTTATGATTACATGGATGAAAACTATGCATTATTATTTTACAGAGATATATAACATTACTATTTTGCATCATTGTATATATATATATATATATATATATATATATATATATATATATATATATATATATATATATATATATATGGACTATGCACACTTAACAGGAGTTAACTTTATATTAACAATTAACCGAGCTTGTACATTATTTAATTGCTCGGACTGATATCCTTCTCACACTACCGGACATATAAAAAATACTTAATTTGGGCAGTTAAATTTATCATCACTGGAACACAACACTTTCTACGCTTGTTATTATAAGTTTAAAAAACTGTACCCGAACGTATGGCGTGAGTTTCATCTGGCATCATCTCGTTCCAGTGTTGATTGCATTGGTCCGGCGTGTAGAAATGCATCCTTCCACCTTCCTCACTGCAGTTCTTTGAAAGGTTGGCCAACGATCAGAGGTGGTCAGTGTTTAATTACTTTATATTTAAATACATATATGTATTTAAAATTGTATTTATAAATACATTGAAGTCATGTATTTTAATACTATTTGCAAATACTTTACTGATAATAGGTTTATATGACTGTTTAGAACGTATAATGCATGTTTTAGCTTATCGCAAATGGTATGACACAAAAGGTTGACTGCGTGAACAAGTGAGGGAAGATTGCTTGTATCAGTTCAAATTCAATTAAAAAATGGTCACAGTTGTGTTCGATTATGTAATGAGACAGCTCAGCGTTATTTCAACTGCTGCATGGCAAATTCAGCTTCTTCGAAAAAGTGTGAAATGGAGAGATTAGACAATAATTTTGACGAGGAAGATGAAGAATCATGTAATTATAGTCATCCTTTACTAGATGGTAAATCTTTTAGAGTGAAATCTTGCGACGGAAAAAAGTGAAATGTATATGTACATCATTCAGTGGCAAAATCTCTGCGGCGAGCAATGCTAGGTCCAATCTACGCATTCATTTGAAGGTAAGAATTTATTAAATCTAATTTTATGATACTTAATTGAATTGACAAGTTTCACTGTTTTTTTTGTTTTAAAAAATAGCACAATTGCGAGTAACTAACGATAATGTTAGGTAGCGTAGGGTTGCCATGCACGAACCTACCTGCTTCCTTTTGCAACACCTTTATTTATAGTATATGCTGATTAAATTTAAAGTGAATTATGGCAACGTGAAACAAATGCCCTTCAATTATCTTATCATGTACATTTATCCACAGAGAAAGCATCCTGCTGTGGTGCAAAAAGCGGATAACTACGTGACAGCTCAAAGAAAAGATTCAAAAAGAAAATGTACAATATTAGGCAATGGTCCTTCATGCAGCGATGTTAAAGTAAATACATTACCGGAGTGTTTTGCGGTGAATACTAAGAAGGTCAAATAATCTGTTCTTGATAAGCAAATTGCAGATTTTATCATACAAGATGTGTATTCCATATCGACCATAGAGCAACCAGCTTTTTTGAGATTAATTAAAGGTGAGTTCTGAATTACAAATGTTGTTTACAATTATAGTATAATTGTAATTATAACGACCGAATACTAAAGCGTTCCGTTCATTGGTAACTACGTCGACTATATAACGAAGTTAAATAAAGGAAGACATATACAAACAACAGAGGTCAATATATTGCAATAATTTCATGAGAATCCACATATATATATTCTTAAAGCGCGCTATCATTTATTTGAAGATATTATTGAATACATTTTTTTCAGGAATAATTAATACAATTATTGATCGACTATATGTAGTTATTAGATGAATTCCTTTAACGAAGTATTTCGTTATAGTAACAATACCTATGTATCATTATGTCAAACCTAGCATGCCCGACGGTCAAAAATGTAGGAAATAAAGCTTGATAATGTATATATTCCCAACAATACTGAAAGTCAATATTTTACTATGTAATTCTGAATATGAAGGACTAATATATATTTATGAATTAATGTTCCAGTCCTATATATATATATATATATATATATATATATATATATATATATATATATATATATATATATATATATATATATATATATAGGATATTCATATAGCTACACTTTATATATAAAATTTTATATGCATACCATATATTCTCATTTCACTGTGAAAATCAATTTCACTCACAATAATCACACATTCCACTACTGCAGGTCTAAATTATTCAGTTGACGTCATTTCAAGGCGAACGCTAGGCTGAAATCTTATAGAAAAAGAGAAAGTGACAAGAGCTCTACTGAAGAATAAACTAGACAGCACCTCTTACTTATGTCTTACTGCAGATATTTGGTGAACTTTTCGCCGTAGTTTTTGGGAGTTACAGTTCATTGGGTATGTTAAGATTTTGCTCTTTATAAAAAAATGAAATTGAAAATGAATTTACGATTAGGGAGTTATCAGCTCTTGGCTGATAGCAGACATATTTGTTGGTGGAATTTATCTCGATTATATCAATATGTAAAGCATATGGAAACATTTATGAGACAAACATTGGTTGGACTGTTATTTCCTTTTTTCAGCTTGAGGAAGCTGCTCTTGTCCGTCACAGTGGAGTATTGGCATGTTGTCGCTACAAAGGAGAACATAACTACATCAAGATTGCTGAACATATGAAAAATACCATCAATGAATACGATATCCCCCTGCACAAAATCACGAGCACCGTCACTGATAACGGCTCTAATTTTGTTAAAGCGTTTAAGGAATTTGCAGTCACTGCAGCAAATGTGTCCACAGATTCAGAAGATGGAATCCAAGTAAAGGAAGAAGATCAGGGTGAGCACGAGCTGAAGGATAGTTTCTTAATGAGAAGTGCCTTAGATCAGGAAGAAGACCTTTCATCTTACCCATGCAGCTTCAGCCTACCTAAGCATGTGCGCTGTGCTTTACACACATTCAGTCTCGTCGCCACAACTGATGCAAAATAGGTACTGAAAATATCTTCTTTTGCAAATATCAATCATGCTGCGATGGGAAAATGCTCAACATTATGGAACAAAAGCAGTCGTTCAAAATCAGCAGAGATTATCAAAACTGTTAACAACTGCTCATTAAAGGTGCCTTTCATTACAAGGTAGAACTCTCTGTTTGATGCATTGTCATTACTTTTAAAACACAAGGACAAATTACATCAACTCATGACGTCCCTTGAACTTCTAGTGTTCAGAAGTCACGAAATTGAATTTCTTAGGGAGTATGTCTCAGTTTTGGCTCCTATTGCAGTGGCAATTGATCGTCTACAGGGAGAACAAAACTGTTTTTTTTATAGAGAATTGCTCCCTATCTTGCTCACTGTGGATAAAAAGCTGAAGAGCCTTCAGTCACGTTTTCTAATATTTTGTCAACCTCTTCTAAGTGCATTCACTAAGGGCTTTGGAAAGCGGTACCAATCTTATTTCACCTTGGCAAATGAAGCCAGAGTTACAGATGCCATTATTGCATCAGCAAGCCATCCATTCTTCAAACTCTGCTGGTTAGATATCAGTATTTTATGGGACAGTTCAAGCCACCAAGACTCTGTTAAAAATATTATGATTCAATTAATTGGGAATTTAGCAGAATGACCCGAAGCTGAATCATCCAGTGGTATTTCGGACAGTGACGATTATTTTGGATTTACAAAACCCACTCAAACACGATCAACCGTAGATTCAAATAACACCCTTCAAAGTTTAGATGGATATCCAAACCTAAAAGAATATTTATTAAATACACCCCCACCCATCCGTCGTCAGCTCCTGTGGAACGGATCTTCTCTTTAAGAGGATTGACCTTATCTCCAAAACGTAGTTCTTTATCTGACGAAACATTTCAGCAACTGATATCACTTAAATCTAATGCTGATATAAATAGCTAACTGAAATTTCATTCTATGGAACTTTTGGGGGTTTTTTTGTAGTACCTAAGTCCAATTGTCATCAGATCCTACATTTGTAATTATAATTTATAATATATGTACAATTTTATTTTAAGAGATATTTTTTTGTTGTGATACCAATGGTCCATATCGATTGTGATTATATATCATGTATTGGAAATATATATAAATATAGTTAATGCATTTAGTATTTAAATATTACATACATTTTCAAAATGTATTTAGTATCTAAATACATTTTTCTCGTGTATTTAATATTTAGTATTCCATTACTTTAAATGTATTTAGTGCCCACCTCTGCCAATGATGATAGAGTTCGCCAGATCTTCTTCTTCTCGGGCTTGAGGCTGTGTCCTCGTTGGCGAAGGTCCACTGTAGTGGCTGTCATAAAGGTCGATGGTCTCAGAAGGAAGTGAGGCCAATACAGGAAAAAAAATTGTCGCTTCCTTCTTTATTCCGGAAATGTGAAACTTGGCCTCCATAATTTGGAACCAGCATGCGACTGCTCTTTCATTGAAGTTGGGTGGCTTGATGTTGATAGCGTTTACGAAGTTCCTTTCACCTTGTTGCCTGACGATGGCTTGGTGAGTTCATTTCTTTGATACCTTCACTGTCCGGTCGAAAGGAAGGGTCACCAGTTTATGGGGGTATAACCAGTTTTTAGCGAGATCCCTTGGTACCAGTTTATAGTGAAGGTGGATTATCTAACTCCACAGATGATTCTTCAAAGGTACTCTTATTGTTGGTTGGGCTTACCGAACATTTACGGATAATCGAAGTAAAGAAGGACTTTGAGAAACTAGGTAGCAAAAATATACTTTAATTCTAATAAGAGCCTATTAAGGAGACAAGCGGCACATCAAGAAGTACTTTTCGGGCTTTAAGCAGGCTTTCTTATTCAACGCGAAGTATTGAATTCCGGAGCGACAAGACTTAGGCTAATTAAAGGGGTTCCGTAACACTAATATGGGAATTCTTAATGACAATGACTTAATAGGTTTTGCTTGTTCAGCTTATTTTGTTGTTATTATTGGGACTCCCTAACGTCGCAGGCGGAGCCTACTGCTGGAGAAGATTTTACGGTCATAATTTATGTTCTCTATTTCTAGAGCTCTTTTGGTCTCCTGATTATTTTCTTCTTTTGATTTCCTTCCGTCAGTGTTTAAATGAAGTTTTTTTAGTTTAGTTGTCTCGTTATCCTTTATGTCTTATTAATCTTGTGTTTTTTAATTCTTTGATTAGAGATTTTTTCATTTGCCGTTTGATAGTTTCCCGAAGGTATGCTTCTTGATAATTTTGACGTCGTTGGGTAAGATCCTTATTCTTTCTTCTAGTAGTTTTTGGATAATCCTTTTATCATGGTGTGTTCTGTAATTCCATTTACAGGCACCTTATTCGATACCTTTATTTATATCCTTCAATTTATTACATTTGGGTAGGGGATAGGCCTCGTTCACGAAGGTCTTAAGTTTAAAGTCTCTTGGTTCGTAATGCCAGCCTTCCCCTCTTTCCGTTTCGCTTTCCGTGTCAGCTTGTGTGTCCCATTTGGTTTGGTTCTTTTTAATTGGGTGTTTTTTGTTTTCTTGTCCTATTTATGTCCTTGTTTTTATGTCCTATATGGACATTGGCAGTTAACGCATCTCTTTGTAGTATTTGTGCATTCCCTGAATGTGTAATTGTTACCTCTGCATTCTGAGCATACTTTTTTGTCCTTATTTGGGCAGTTCTTTGTCACGTGCTCCTCAATGGCATAGCATTGGCAGCAGGTTTGTACGTTTAGAAACTTTTCCTTTTCCATATTTTCAGAGGGTATCCTCTTTCCGAAGGCTAAGATCCCGTTGTTGGTTATCTTATTTGCCATCTCCGCCGAGGCGAAAATTACTTTGAACATGTGCGTGTGTTGTCCAAATTTGATGATTTCTGCGATCTTCAAATGTTGGTTTTCCCTTTCGATCTCCTCTTTAAGTTCCTCTTTTGTGTGGGAGACCACATAGAAGTCTACCTTTCGACAGACGAAGAATCGGTTTGCCAGGAGTTATGGTGGTAGTTTTGGGTAAGTCCCATCATCCTTAGAGCCTTTAGTCCTTCGGGCGCCACCAGACGTTCTATGTCATTCTGTTTATGACACAGGCCAACGTAGTCATTGGGGACCTCTTAATTTCGAAAGGGCAATCTTCACTTCAGTGTAAAGAGTCCTTATTAGTACTCCTCTTTCGGGTTTTTGTACTCCGGGTTCGGTTCTCAGTGGGAGTCTTTTATACTCCATATTGTTATCCATGTTGGTGTGGTGTTTTGGGCCCTCCCCGTTCCTTTTGGCACCGCCTTCACTAGTTTGGCGGTCAAGAATGAGATGATTATAGATGAAATGGTGGCTCCTCTCGAGGGATGAAATGTGACGGACTTTTTGTTGGTTAGCGTGGAATCAACCAGCGCTAACCGGGGGGGGGGGGTCCTCGATGGAGTTAAAAACCGCGGTTGCATCCGACATACGCTGAGACGGTTGTATGTCCTTCCGTGATTCTCCCCTGCGAAGGTTGCAACCCGGTCCATAATCCAAGGCCTCCTCTGATACGGGTATCTGGCAGCGGGCTATTACTCAGACCTTCCTCTTCCCGTACCCCCAATTATGCAATCGCAAGTGTACTGCATAGTTGAGACCAAGTTGAAATGACAGCGTCCACTAGTCAAGGCATAGCGCCCAGGTTGGGGGTGGTGGGTGGGAATTAGGCAGTTATGATGAGTATGATGTGCCTAATGAAAATGATTAATTCTCTCTCTTTTTAGTACCTCCCGAATAGGAGGATTTTGGGTGTGGCAGAGAAAAAGGTGTAAGAGACAATATATGAAATTAAAATGGAGAATGAGGATAGGGATGAGGTTGAGATGTTCTTCTATCTTGAAATCTTCTTTTAACGAGTGTGAATTTTCTTCCAGATTTACAAATGGAGTTCTTCGTAATTTACTTCATATTTAAACTTCCACCCTCGGCGGCAAAAATTATCTTCGAAGGAAAGGGTGGAGATGCTTTCGGTGATTGCTTTAACAAGCGTGAGTGATTCAGCGAGAATGCGATCGAAGCGGTAAATTTAATAATGACAATTCTTCTCATTGCTCGCCTATATATACGGTTTCATTTCCGGGGGGGGGGGGCGTGGCCTAGACTCGCATCGCCTGCGCTACAAGCCTCCGTTGTTGGGCACATTTGTTCCACCCCATGGGCGGAGTTACTGAGCAGCTGTGTATTTACCATACTTACATATCCCAATAGTTTTATCTCTCTTGCTTGTCACACATCTCCTTTACAATTTCCTTTGGCTAAAGTCTGTATTTGCCCAGCTGCTTTGTAGACTCCTGTCTTCTGATCATTCTACCTCGAGACGCGAATTGTTTGTTTATTCGATTCCTCTTGTTGACTTCGGTATCTTGACCTTTTATCCTTTTCTCGCGTTCGCCCTTTTTGTATTTCCCGCGCGTTAGGATTTAATTCTGCAACCACATTATGGAATCGCATCTGACTTAAAAACACCTCCTTAAAAACGAGCATTTTAAAGTCTTATGAGGTTCTATAATTGGTTCACAGAAAATCCGTCCTCGCAGGTCTTTATTGAGCTAAGGCATTTTTTGACTCACTTTAACCGTTACCTCCTTTACCCGGTAGCGATATGCCAATAGCAAATTTATTTTGTCCAAGAATTCAAGACCAAAAATATCTTTATTGGACATTGGATATATTAAGTTGTGAAATAAAATATATACACACATATAAGATTGCAATTGCACTCGTGTATGCATATGTATATAATAGCAGGAGATGGATAGATAGGGATAGATTTCCTTAGTGAAAGGGAGATCGAAGGGTAGAAAATCCCTGGTGATAGGGAATCGCAGGTGTTTATCTGAGATTGGTGTTCTTCTCATTGTTTTTTTTATCTTATATTCATGTTTTTTTTGCGTACTCTTTTTCTGCTTTTTTTTGTTTGGGTTCTTCTTGGTTTGTGATGGTATTGCATGTTTGTTTGTGTTGTTCCTGGTTTGTGATGTTATTGCTTGTGTTTTCATTTTGTTTCATGTAAATTATGGCGGTTTCTTGTGGCGTTCAAGCCTTTCTATGTGTTTTCTGTATCTATTTTTTGCATTTCACTCGTTGTTCGTTTATGTATTTTTAGTGTTCTTCTTATTGTATATTCTTTGCGGAGTTTATTGTTTGGCGTTGTTACATATGCGTAGTCTTATGTGTACATTGGTTCTTCTTGTCTTTCGGTCTGTGCTTTACTACTAATGAAGTCTAGCATTCTTCTGTGTATGTCCTCCAACGGGATGTCAATGTTTTCTCTGTCTGATTTCGTCCGTCATGTGTCGTGGGACTTTCTCCCAGGTTTTTCGGGCTCTTCTTTGCAGTTCCAAGTTAATTGGAGTCATCTGGATCATGTGGTGTAGGTCCCTCTGCCTCCTTCTTCTCTCCTCCTAGTGTTCGTTATTAAAAGCACTCCTTTGTTTTGTACCCTTTGGAGGAGTCGCAATTTCTTTTGTAACTAGTGTTGGTAAGTATAGGTGGATACAGTAGCTTTGATCTTATGAGCGCGTTGTATATCTTCTTTTTGTTGGTGATGTTCAGGTTTTGGAACCTGAATAGCTTGGTGAGCTCGACCACACTGCTGTCTGAGCAACGTGGCTTCCGTATCCATTTTAACCTATCTTTAGTCCTAGTACTGTCCCATCAGTAGTGTATGGAATGCGGATATTATCAGTTTCGATGTGGGCTCGTTTCCTACGGAAGAGTGGTATCACCTTAAATTTCTGGGTGTTAGTTGCGATTTTCCATCTTCTTTAAATATCTTTATCCAATTTCAGCGCCTCTTATGTTTGTTTGTGTTTGAACGTAAATTATTCCGAAAAATCCATTTGATGCTGATTGATCAATTTTTGCAGCGCTTATGTGTAAAACATAAAATTTGTTTTAAAGCTGAATCAATAAATTAAACTTAAGATTGTCATTAAAAATCTGCTTAATCATGATTGGTTGAATTTTGTATAATTATGACTAGATGGAAGGACTATTTATATAGCTGTATTCAAGAAGCAAGAAGTTATCCTTACCGTTCGGCTTTTCGAGACCTGTTCCCGCAATTTATGACAGAATAATGAATCCAGCTGAATATTTTTCTTTATCCTAAGGAAGCTCGTTTGATCACTTAACTTAGCCTGTTAACCGAGAAGAGCTCCCCTTTTCGCACTTTACATAAAAGGGCCATACAACGTACGAATAGCAATACCTATAATACCACCGCGCGTCTATTTTGTCGAATTTCCTCTCTGAGCCTATTGAATCCTGCAATTTGATGCCAGTAGCCTACCTATTATATAAAACACTCCTACAGAGTGATATAAAATGTCCATATCATAGTTTAATACAGGCAAACACCCTTCAAAATGATATATAAATATAATACAATATGATGCGATGTCAATTAACAATCTGACTGCGTATTCTATACTTTTGAATTCTTTATGTTTGTTTCCATATTAAAAGTGTTTTTTCTCTCTTGACGCCTTCACACTTAATCGTATTTATAGGAAAGCTAGGGTTGTAAGCTATCTACGTATTTGCCTATTTTGTAATTACTTTGTCTAGAGATATACCTTATCCAATTGGATTAATTGTGTGACTCCCACCGGGAGTAAATTGATTACTAATTGTTCCCAGGGATTCCTGGGAAATGGTTAGATAACAACCTTTTCGAGAAGAAAGTTATTGAGCCGGATTATACATCCTATTCGTTTCATCGGACTACCACTGAATACCAAGTTCAACTCCGTTGCCAATCAGCCCTAGCCTCGGAAGTTCTAGGCCTCCTCTCGGAAGACCTAGGCCCAGCCTCGGTCACCGCGAGGCCAAGATGGAGATGTTAACCCCCAGGGGGAAGCGTGGCCCAAGCCCATCGTCTCCAGTAGACCACCGTCCTCGTTTTGGAAACAAATCTGCCAAGAAGGCCACTGCCAGACCTCTTCCATCCCGCCCTCAGGCCACACCCCATCAGGATGACTCCAACCCCCGCAACGTAGTCCTTATCAAGTCTGCAGAGGACAAGTCCATATTTATCCATCCTCTTAAAGTTACCTCTGCCCTCAATGCCTCTCCTTTCCACAAACTCATCCTAGAAGGCTCGTGCAGGATTCTTGGCAAGGGTACTGCCATGAGGATAGAGCTATGTGACATAAAAAAACTGGAAGTGGACTTAGAGGATGTGACCACATTGGGGAACTGGCCAGTAAAATGCTGGCATCCTAAGGACGCCTCCATGGGAAAGTACAAATTCGGCAGAATTTCTGGCCTTCCAGCCTCCTTAGAAGAGCAGGATCTAAAAGAAAATCTGCGAATCCTGGACCAAAATAGCTCTGCCAGTCTTGTAGAAATCTCCCGCTTGTCGACCCACCCTGAAGCCTCCACTTATACTGCTCGTCTCAAATTCGCTGGTGATCTCCCTGAAAGAATGGCGCTTGGCTTTACCTCGTATAAAGTTAGCCCTTACCACCTCCCTCCCCTAAGATGCTACACCTGCCAACGCTTTGGTCATGGGACTCTAACGTGCAAGTCTACCCAGAGATGCAACAGGTGCAGTGGTCACCATGAAGGCCAAGACTGTACCAATTCCCCACACTGCTACTTCTGTAATAAGGATCATCGACCTTCTTCCAACAGCTGCCTCTATACTGAGAAAGCAAGAGAGATTCAACAAAAAGCAGTGGAGGAAGGTACTCCAAATTATACCACCCATGCATTACTCCGCTCATTGTACTTAGAAAAGGCTACCACAGCCAGCTCCATCCAAGAAGCCACACCAAAGCCTCCATCAAATCCCCACCCTCTCCCAATTGCCTCAAATAGAAACAAGCGCCATCCTACGATCACCTATGCTGAGATTGCTGCTGCCCCCCCCCATACCCCACCAAAGGCAATCCACTACAAGACCGCTTCCCAACTACCCGCCGCCACACCCCCGCAGAGAGTCCCCAGGAAACCAACGCCAAAGAAAGCTAACTCCAAACTTTACTATCACCCTGGACATCAACCCTCTCCAACCCCTCCGCGTTATCCACTCTCTCCAATCATTCAGAATGTCCCACAGTTCCATTGCAAAGAACCACCTCCCACACAGCCATTCATAGCTAAGCTCCTAAATCTACTAAAAGAATTCATCTCCCTTCTACAATCGGGCTCCTCTCTTCAACAGGTCCTCATCACTCTCCTCCCAAGTGCCATCCAAATGATATCATCTTTCATGGCATAATGGCACCAACAAGCCCGATAATCTTTTGGAATGCCCGTTCATTACGCCACAAAATGAAAGACCTCTCCTTACTTCTCAACTCCCTCTCTCCCACCATAGTTGGAATCTGCGAAACCTGGCTTCACCCCAGCTTTTCTCCGAAAGCAAAAGGCTACTCCATTCTGCGCAGAGACAGGCCAAATAGGGGAGGTGGTGGCCTTCTCCTTCTCATCAAAGAGGGACTCAGCTTCCGCCCCCGCTCTCTTATTCCATACCCCCGCGGTCTTCTAGAACTCCTGGCTGTTCAGATAGCCATCCGCGGAACCTGGTGCGATGTCCTTGTCTGCTATAATCCATGCCTCCCAGTCACAGAGGATGAATTCAACCACTACTTCGACCAACTCTCCCCCACAAGCCTCATCATGGGAGACTTCAATGCCCCCCACCCCCATTGGGATCCGACGGCCACCATCAGCCGCCCAGGTGCTGCCCTCTTTCAATCCCTCCTCTCCTCAACTCGCCTCTCCCTTCTCACTCCCCCAGGCCTCTGCACCAGGGTGGACCCAGCAAGGGCCCTGTCATCCACACTGGACCTGTGCATTGGCAGTGGATCCTTTACCACTTCAACAGTCTCCACTGGCCAGTACATGGGAAGCGACCATCTCCCAGTGATCATCTCCTCAAGTGGCCTCACAAACCCTCCCCCCAGGTCAATCCGTCCACATTGGAGAATAAATAAAGAAGAATGGCCCAAATTCCAATCCTCGCTTGCACATCCCCCCCCAAATCTCGCCTCAGTTGAAGCAAAAGCTAGTTGGCTTTCTGACTCCCTCATGGCGGCTGGGAAACAGACTTTTCCCCTGACCACCTGCCGCTATAACGGCCGCCCACGCACACCATGGTGGACGGAAGAATGCGCTTCAGCAATTCGCCTCAGACGACTGGCTTTTGCAAAATGGAGACGCCAGCCCTCCCAAACAAATAAAATTGACTTCCGAAGACAGGATGCCATTTGCAAAAGGACCATTCTGCAGTCAAAAAGAAACTCCTGGCACAAGTTCTGCAGCTCGCTCTCCTTTTCAACCCCATCCACCAAAGCCTGGACCTTCTTCAGGAATATGACCTCACCTTCAAACCCCACTTCCTACCCTCTCTGCTCAGGGGGCCTCCCCCTAATGAACGAACAGGATAAAGCTGAAGCATTTGCCGCAGAATACAGCAAACTATACAGCTGCAAACCAAACACTCTCCTAACTAGACCCCAATTGAGGCTCCTGACAGAGAGTATTTCCAATACCACTGATGACCCACTGGCTTCCCCTTTCCATCTCAAGGAATTGCTTGGGGCACTCTCCTCCATGTCAAAAGGTAAGGCCCCAGGCTCTGACATGATCCCCTCTGACTTTCTAAACAATCTGCCAGAAAACCACCTAATATTCCTGCTGGACCTACTAAATGAGAGCTGGACACAAGGCCAATTTCCCTCCCCCTGGAAACTCTCACTCATCCTCCCCATCCCTAAAACAGGAAAAGATCCTTCCTTGCCGGCCTCATACAGACCTATTAGTCTGCTCTCCTCCTCCAGCAAACTACTCGAGAAGATGGTCCAAAAGCGTCTATCTTGGTGGCTGGAATCCCACCATCGATACCACCCAAACCAATATGGTTTTCGCCAAGGCCGCAGCACATTAGATGCCCTCTCCCATATAGACCACCTGCTGCAATCTGCCTTTAAGGAACACCTAGTGGCAGAGGTTGTCTCCTTTGACCTGTCAAATGCTTTTGACACTGTTAACCATGAGGCCTTACTGTTTAAGCTAGCCAACCTGGGAATTCATGGTGCCCCTCTCTCATGGATCAAAAACTTCCTCTCAAGCCGCTCCTATACAGTCATGATAGGGTCAACACAGGCCGCCCCCCGCAAGATCAACCAAGGAGTACCACAAGGTTCCCCATTGAGCCCCCTCCTATTTATAATATATATAGCCGATATACCTGACAGTGTGCACACAACATCCCTACTATATGCAGATGACATCTCTATCATCTGCACGGCTGAAACGCCCCAACTGGTCCACGACAGTCTCCAAGTTGCAGTAAATGACCTCACGGCATGGGCTAAAACTTGGAACCTGCACCTAAACACTGCAAAATCAAAATCCCTCTGGTTCACTCGCCGCCGTCTAGGACCACCCCCTCCCCCGCACATCTCAGGCACACCTATCGAACGGGTCTCTTCACACCAACTACTCGGACTATGGCTAGATAGCCCAACTCTAAGCTGGAACGCTCAAATCAATCATCTACGAGAAAGCTGCCTGAACCGTCTTGCCTTGATGCGTCGCATAGCTGGTGTGAAGTGGGGTGCTTCCCGGGAAACACTCCTTCAATTCTACACATCTTATATTCAATCCAAACTGGACTATGGGGCAATTCTCTACTCTGCAGCAAATAAGACCCTACTGTCTAAACTAAACTCAATCCACCACAGTGCCATAAGAACTGCCTTAGGAGCCTTCAGATCCTCACCAACCTCTGCACTCTATGCAGAAAGTGGCCTCCTCCCCCTTGAATATAGGAGAAAGATCCTCTTAGGAAAATGGCTCTACCGGACAACCCATCTACCAGAAGACCACCCCCTTGCTACATTTGTAGCACCCCACATATCACTCCAACCATGGCCAACCACTTCTCATCGTCCAGTTGCAGTTCGTGCAGCACAGACCCTCTCGCAACTAGCCTTTCCTCTCCCACGGCAGACTCCACTCCCAACAATACCTCCTATCCCCCCCTGGTTCTCTCTCTCTCCAGTGATATCACTCTCCCTCCCATGCAAATGGACTAAGTATGATCCACCCCACAAACTGAGAGCAATCTACAGCCTCCTTGAAAATGTCACCTACAAGGACTACCTGGCCTTATTCACAGATGGCTCCCACTACATGGATCCCCCCTCAACCACTGCAGCAGTCATCTGTTTAGAACACCCACTGGAACAAACATGGCATATAGACCCCTTACACAATATTGTGGTGGCTGAACTCTATGCCCTGTATCAAGCCCTCAAAATTGCCCAGTCATTTGTCTCCACCAGAAAAGTCATCATTTACACGGACTCAATGTCCTCACTCCAGCTTCTCCTCGCCTCCTCACCCCACACCCATCCACAACTCTGCTATGACATTCAGGAATTGCTCCTCGAGTTTACCAGCCACCCTTTATGGGACGTGAAGCTGCAATGGATTCCGGCCCACTCGGGTATCACTGGAAATGAAGAAGCGGACGGCGCAGCAAACCAAGCCCATTCCACCCCAATATCCAGAACACTTCCCATTTCCCCAGCCACACGATCCTCCCTTTGGAAGGCGCAGACCAGAGCCGCATGGGAAGATGAACTCCGGCAACAGTTCCAGGGATCATCCAGATCCATCTTATATGAGGAATTCGGTCCAATGCCCTGGTCTAGATCAACAAATCGTCGCCTTGACTCAGCCCTTGTCCGACTGAGAATCGGACATTCCGGGCTCTCTGCGCATCTTTTCCGCCTGGGTCTCTCTCCTTCCCCAGACTGCCCCTGGTGCCCCAACCATCCTGAAACCATACAGCACTTCCTACTAGAATGCCCGCATCACCACTCCCACCGGGTTCTACTCCATGAAAAACTTAGAGAAATTGGAGTAATGCAGCTAACAATCCCAGTCATCCTCAATGGAATTGGTCACCCTATCCCTATCCGCCAAGCCATTTCAAACAGATTCCAGTACTTTCTGACCAAAATAGGACAGTTGCACAGAATATAATCCACCCCCTCCAGCCTGTGCCAACAAGGCCCATTTCTTTGCAGACTGCTGAGTTGGCCAGCAATTAAGAACTCTACTCCTTTCCTAAGCCCTAGCGCACAGAAACTTCCAGGCTTTGACCATCTCCAGGGCCCATAGTGCTCACCCTGGCACTCTCTGGCCCTCAATTTACCAAATTACCAATTACTTTGTCTAGATACAAATAGGTGGTTCGAGTCCCTGTGCCTCATCTCCTGATTTTGATTAACATATATTGAGATTGACGGGAAACAAGTGTTGGGTACATTTTAACTTGACTTCTTCATCGGACTACCACTGAATACCAAGTTCAACTCCGTTGCCAATCAGCCCTAGCTTCGGAAGTTCTAGGCCTCCTCTCGGAAGACCTAGGCCCAGCCTCGGTCACCGCGAGGCCAAGATGGAGATGTTAACCCCCAGGGGGAAGCGTGGCCCAAGCCCATCGTCTCCAGTAGACCACCGTCCTCGTTTTGGAAACAAATCTGCCAAGAAGGCCACTGCCAGACCTCTTCCATCCCGCCCTCAGGCCACACCCCATCAGGATGACTCCAACCCCCGCAACGTAGTCCTTATCAAGTCTGCAGAGGACAAGTCCATATTTATCCATCCTCTTAAAGTTACCTCTGCCCTCAATGCCTCTCCTTTCCACAAACTCATCCTAGAAGGCTCGTGCAGGATTCTTGGCAAGGGTACTGCCATGAGGATAGAGCTATGTGACATAAAAAAACTGGAAGTGGACTTAGAGGATGTGACCACATTGGGGAACTGGCCAGTAAAATGCTGGCATCCTGAGGACGCCTCCATGGGAAAGTACAAATTCGGCAGAATTTCTGGCCTTCCAGCCTCCTTAGAAGAGCAGGATCTAAAAGAAAATCTGCGAATCCTGGACCAAAATAGCTCTGCCAGTCTTGTAGAAATCTCCCGCTTGTCGACCCACCCTGAAGCCTCCACTTATACTGCTCGTCTCAAATTCGCTGGTGATCTCCCTGAAAGAATGGCGCTTGGCTTTACCTCGTATAAAGTTAGCCCTTACCACCTCCCTCCCCTAAGATGCTACACCTGCCAACGCTTTGGTCATGGGACTCTAACGTGCAAGTCTACCCAGAGATGCAACAGGTGCAGTGGTCACCATGAAGGCCAAGACTGTACCAATTCCCCACACTGCTACTTCTGTAATAAGGATCATCGACCTTCTTCCAACAGCTGCCTCTATACTGAGAAAGCAAGAGAGATTCAACAAAAAGCAGTGGAGGAAGGTACTCCAAATTATACCACCCATGCATTACTCCGCTCAATGTACTTAGAAAAGGCTACCACAGCCAGCTCCATCCAAGAAGCCACACCAAAGCCTCCATCAAATCCCCACCCTCTCCCAATTGCCTCAAATAGAAACAAGCGCCATCCTACGATCACCTATGCTGAGATTGCTGCTGCCCCCCCCCATACCCCACCAAAGGCAATCCACTACAAGTCCGCATCCCAACTACCCGCCGCCACACCCCCGCAGAGAGTCCCCAGGAAACCAACGCCAAAGAAAGCTAACTCCAAACTTTACTATCACCCTGGACATCAACCCTCTCCAACCCCTCCGCGTTATCCACTCTCTCCAATCATTCAGAATGTCCCACAGTTCCATTGCAAAGAACCACCTCCCACACAGCCATTCATAGCTAAGCTCCTAAATCTACTAAAAGAATTCATCTCCCTTCTACAATCAGGCTCCTCTCTTCAACAGGTCCTCATCACTCTCCTCCCAAGTGCCATCCAAATGATATCATCTTTCATGGCATAATGGCACCAACAAGCCCGATAATCTTTTGGAATGCCCGTTCATTACGCCACAAAATGAAAGACCTCTCCTTACTTCTCAACTCCCTCTCTCCCACCATAGTTGGAATCTGCGAAACCTGGCTTCACCCCAGCTTTTCTCCGAAAGCAAAAGGCTACTCCATTCTGCGCAGAGACAGGCCAAATAGGGGAGGTGGTGGCCTTCTCCTTCTCATCAAAGAGGGACTCAGCTTCCGCCCCCGCTCTCTTATTCCATACCCCCGCGGTCTTCTAGAACTCCTGGCTGTTCAGATAGCCATCCGCGGAACCTGGTGCGATGTCCTTGTCTGCTATAATCCATGCCTCCCAGTCACAGAGGATGAATTCAACCACTACTTCGACCAACTCTCCCCCACAAGCCTCATCATGGGAGACTTCAATGCCCCCCACCCCCATTGGGATCCGACGGCCACCATCAGCCGCCCAGGTGCTGCCCTCTTTCAATCCCTCCTCTCCTCAACTCGCCTCTCCCTCCTCACTCCCCCAGGCCTCTGCACCAGGGTGGACCCAGCAAGGGCCCTGTCATCCACACTGGACCTGTGCATTGGCAGTGGATCCTTTACCACTTCAACAGTCTCCACTGGCCAGTACATGGGAAGCGACCATCTCCCAGTGATCATCTCCTCAAGTGGCCTCACAAACCCTCCCCCCAGGTCAATCCGTCCACATTGGAGAATAAATAAAGAAGAATGGCCCAAATTCCAATCCTCGCTTGCACATCCCCCCCCAAATCTCGCCTCAGTTGAAGCAAAAGCTAGTTGGCTTTCTGACTCCCTCATGGCGGCTGGGAAACAGACTTTTCCCCTGACCACCTGCCGCTATAACGGCCGCCCACGCACACCATGGTGGACGGAAGAATGCGCTTCAGCAATTCGCCTCAGACGACTGGCTTTTGCAAAATGGAGACGCCAGCCCTCCCAAACAAATAAAATTGACTTCCGAAGACAGGATGCCATTTGCAAAAGGACCATTCTGCAGTCAAAAAGAAACTCCTGGCACAAGTTCTGCAGCTCGCTCTCCTTTTCAACCCCATCCACCAAAGCCTGGACCTTCTTCAGGAATATGACCTCACCTTCAAACCCCACTTCCTACCCTCTCTGCTCAGGGGGCCTCCCCCTAATGAACGAACAGGATAAAGCTGAAGCATTTGCCGCAGAATACAGCAAACTATACAGCTGCAAACCAAACACTCTCCTAACTAGACCCCAATTGAGGCCCCTGACAGAGAGTATTTCCAATACCACTGATGACCCACTGGCTTCCCCTTTCCATCTCAAGGAATTGCTTGGGGCACTCTCCTCCATGTCAAAAGGTAAGGCCCCAGGCTCTGACATGATCCCCTCTGACTTTCTAAACAATCTGCCAGAAAACCACCTAATATTCCTGCTGGACCTACTAAATGAGAGCTGGACACAAGGCCAATTTCCCTCCCCCTGGAAACTCTCACTCATCCTCCCCATCCCTAAAACAGGAAAAGATCCTTCCTTGCCGGCCTCATACAGACCTATTAGTCTGCTCTCCTCCTCCAGCAAACTACTCGAGAAGATGGTCCAAAAGCGTCTATCTTGGTGGCTGGAATCCCACCATCGATACCACCCAAACCAATATGGTTTTCGCCAAGGCCGCAGCACATTAGATGCCCTCTCCCATATAGACCACCTGCTGCAATCTGCCTTTAAGGAACACCTAGTGGCAGAGGTTGTCTCCTTTGACCTGTCAAATGCTTTTGACACTGTTAACCATGAGGCCTTACTGTTTAAGCTAGCCAACCTGGGAATTCATGGTGCCCCTCTCTCATGGATCAAAAACTTCCTCTCAAGCCGCTCCTATACAGTCATGATAGGGTCAACACAGGCCGCCCCCCGCAAGATCAACCAAGGAGTACCACAAGGTTCCCCATTGAGCCCCCTCCTATTTATAATATATATAGCCGATATACCTGACAGTGTGCACACAACATCCCTACTATATGCAGATGACATCTCTATCATCTGCACGGCTGAAACGCCCCAACTGGTCCACGACAGTCTCCAAGTTGCAGTAAATGACCTCACGGCATGGGCTAAAACTTGGAACCTGCACCTAAACACTGCAAAATCAAAATCCCTCTGGTTCACTCGCCGCCGTCTAGGACCACCCCCTCCCCTGCACATCTCAGGCACACCTATCGAACGGGTCTCTTCACACCAACTACTCGGACTATGGCTAGATAGCCCAACTCTAAGCTGGAACGCTCAAATCAATCATCTACGAGAAAGCTGCCTGAACCGTCTTGCCTTGATGCGTCGCATAGCTGGTGTGAAGTGGGGTGCTTCCCGGGAAACACTCCTTCAATTCTACACATCTTATATTCAATCCAAACTGGACTATGGGGCAATTCTCTACTCTGCAGCAAATAAGACCCTACTGTCTAAACTAAACTCAATCCACCACAGTGCCATAAGAACTGCCTTAGGAGCCTTCAGATCCTCACCAACCTCTGCACTCTATGCAGAAAGTGGCCTCCTCCCCCTTGAATATAGGAGAAAGATCCTCTTAGGAAAATGGCTCTACCGGACAACCCATCTACCAGAAGACCACCCCCTTGCTACATTTGTAGCACCCCACATATCACTCCAACCATGGCCAACCACTTCTCATCGTCCAGTTGCAGTTCGTGCAGCACAGACCCTCTCGCAACTAGCCTTTCCTCTCCCACGGCAGACTCCACTCCCAACAATACCTCCTATCCCCCCCTGGTTCTCTCTCTCTCCAGTGATATCACTCTCCCTCCCATGCAAATGGACTAAGTATGATCCACCCCACAAACTGAGAGCAATCTACAGCCTCCTTGAAAATGTCACCTACAAGGACTACTTGGCCTTGTTCACAGATGGCTCCCACTACATGGATCCCCCCTCAACCACTGCAGCAGTCATCTGTTTAGAACACCCACTGGAACAAACATGGCATATAGACCCCTTACACAATATTGTGGTGGCTGAACTCTATGCCCTGTATCAAGCCCTCAAAATTGCCCAGTCATTTGTCTCCACCAGAAAAGTCATCATTTACACGGACTCAATGTCCTCACTCCAGCTTCTCCTCGCCTCCTCACCCCACACCCACCCACAACTCTGCTATGACATTCAGGAATTGCTCCTCGAGTTTACCAGCCACCCTTTATGGGACGTGAAGCTGCAATGGATTCCGGCCCACTCGGGTATCACTGGAAATGAAGAAGCGGACGGCGCAGCAAACCAAGCCCATTCCACCCCAATATCCAGAACACTTCCCATTTCCCCAGCCACACGATCCTCCCTTTGGAAGGCGCAGACCAGAGCCGCATGGGAAGATGAACTCCGGCAACAGCTCCAGGGATCATCCAGATCCATCTTATATGAGGAATTCGGTCCAATGCCCTGGTCTAGATCAACAAATCGTCGCCTTGACTCAGCCCTTGTCCGACTGAGAATCGGACATTCCGGGCTCTCTGCGCATCTTTTCCGCCTGGGTCTCTCTCCTTCCCCAGACTGCCCCTGGTGCCCCAACCATCCTGAAACCATACAGCACTTCCTACTAGAATGCCCGCATCACCACTCCCACCGGGTTCTACTCCATGAAAAACTTAGAGAAATTGGAGTAATGCAGCTAACAATCCCAGTCATCCTCAATGGAATTGGTCACCCTATCCCTATCCGCCAAGCCATTTCAAACAGATTCCAGTACTTTCTGACCAAAATAGGACAGTTGCACAGAATATAATCCACCCCCTCCAGCCTGTGCCAACAAGGCCCATTTCTTTGCAGACTGCTGAGTTGGCCAGCAATTAAGAACTCTACTCCTTTCCTAAGCCCTAGCGCACAGAAACTTCCAGGCTTTGACCATCTCCAGGGCCCATAGTGCTCACCCTGGCACTCTCTGGCCCTCAATTTACCAAATTACCAAATTACCAAATAGGTGGTTCAAGAAGAAGAGAAATTGCACGCTTAATTAAAGCAGACAAATATAAAAATGATAAAGAACTCATATATGATGGGAGTTTTGTAAGCCAGCTACTTTTGAAAGCACGTAGAGAAGTTAGGTATGAGATGGATGGGTATTTGCTTAATTCAGTTGAAGATGAAAAGGACTTAGGAGTAGTAGTAGATAGGTTATCCTTAAACTATATAATTCTTATTTCACGCCACATTTAGAGTACTATATACAAGCATGGTCACCACATTTTAGACATGACATCAACCTGTTAGTCAGTACAAAGGAGGGCAACAAAAATAATACCTTAACATAACATAACATCCGTATCCATCAAATCCCACCCACATAATGCATCCATAGGATTTTGTCAGATCATGCATCTACAATATACAATTTAACAATCCATAGGATTATGTCCAACCATGCATCTACAATATATAATTTAAAGCCTCCATAGGAGTCTGTCAAAAACAAAATCAAAGTCCCCCAAAATATACAATAAAAAGAAACTGCATCCACAGGAATGAGTCAAGAAACATATCCCCATACCGAAAAGTAAGAAATTAACCCTCCATCCCCATATAATCATCCAATCTGCACTTGAAAACATTCAAGTTTGGCTGTCTACAGTCTCAGGTGGCAAACTATTCCAATAATCCACCACTCTGTTAGTGAACAAATATTTTCTAACATCCAGTCTGCACCTCTGTTTTTTAATCTTTAAGTGGTGGCCTCTAGTTCTATTACTACCTTCTAACTCAAATAACTTGCTGAAATCCAATTTATCCATCCCAGAAAAGATTTTAAAAAGCTCAATCATATCTCCCCTCACACACCTTTCAAATGAAAACATATTTAATACCCTCAGTCTATCTTCATATTTAAGGTGCTTTAGGGATGGTATTATTTTTGTTGCCCTCCTTTGTACTGACTCTAATAAGTTTATATCATGTCTAAAATGTGGTGACCATGCCTGTATACAGTACTCTAAATGTGGCCTGACATAAGAGTTGTATAGTTTAAGGATGACGACCTTACTCTTGTAGCTAACATTTCTTTTAATTTAACCTAGCACCCTATTTGCTCTATTTTTTGCCTCAATACACTGCTTTGAAAATTTCAGTGACCTATCCACTACTACTCCTAAGTCCTTCTCATCAACTGAATTAAACCAATACCCATCCTTCCCTGAAGCACCTTGAATATGAAGATAGACTGAGGGTATTAAATATATTCTCATTTGAAAGAAGGTGTGTGAGGGGAGATATGATTGAGCTTTTTAAAATCTCTTTCTGGGATGGATAAATTGGATTTCGGCAAGTTATTTGAGTTAGAAGGTAGTAATAGAGGTAACACTTCAGTTTTGGGGCACACGATAGGTGGCGCTGTTTATAGGCTACAATTTGGGGTAATTGTGTAGACGATGGCCGGATCCTAGGCCTAGCTTTTGGGGCTACTTTTCGTTGTTACTTTTGTAAAGATGAAATCGAAGAATTTTATGGCGAATTTTAAAGGAATGAACCTCAGGGTCATCGCAGTGTTATCCCCGCGGTGAGCCGTACCCAACAACGAGCCGACGCTCAAAATAATCGCATCCGGCCATCGTCTACACAATTACCCAATTTTGGGCTACAATATATGTCTTATGACGTCAGACGGTAGTGTCAGATGTGAACAATTACAGCGTTATATTTTTTTATATGAGTATATACTGGGGGGCTGTGTACCCCCCCAGCCCCCCCAATTGATTGAAACTCAGGATCATTGCAGGGTGGTCCCCCCGCAGTGATATCCCCCCCCCATCAGCAGTCCCCTTGAATTTACTGTGTTTTTTTTTCCCCAACAGCTTTTTACTGGCAGAAAAACCTAACCTAATAACAAACAATTCTTACTTTTATAGGTTTCTTGATTAGTTTATGCGCCTCTAGATAATCTAAAGGTTTTTCGCGATTATACAAACTAAAGCTGAATTCAAATAACAAAAAAGTACACAGAGAGAACGAAAGAAAAATTTTTGCAAAATGGGTCCTATTTATAAGCTACGATGTTGCCAGTAAGAAGCTGTTATCATTCACTGAGAAACAAAAAATATGAAAACAAAAAAAAATGATGAAAGGCATCAAGAAACCTTACCTAACTTAGAAAAAACTATAAACGAGCAGAGGTGCAGATATTTAGTAAATAATACAGACTAAAAGTTACAAATCCCCAAAACAAGAAAAAAATATAACGCCGTGATTGTTCACATCTGAAGCTACTGTCTGACGTCATAAGAGATATGTTGTAGCCCCAAATTGTAGCCTTCTAACAGCGCCACCTACCGTGCGCCCCAAATCTGAAGTATTACCGTGATATCTCACCCACGAGCAGTCCCCTTGAATTTCCTGGGGAGGTTTCCCCCCAACAGCTTTTTACTGGCAGAAAAACCTATGATCGTGTTATTAGGTCTTTGCGGGCGGGAAACTAGATACTAATAGTGGTCAGGGAATTATGAGAGGACATTATAGTACTGAAAGTAGAATAGACTTGGCAGATAACAGAAATAGGTTCCAAGGCGATAGAGGTGAGGTCATTCAAGTTTCAAGAGGTGCTTCAGGGATAGGGGGGTTAAATTGTTTCTATACAAATGCTCGTAGTCTTAGAAACAAGAAGGATGAGCTATTTAGTTATATTAGCAATGAGAATATAGATATATTATGTGTTACTGAATCATGGGTTAATGAAATAGAATTTAGTGACACTATAAGTGAATTTGATTTACAGGGCTATAATATGTACATTAGTCAAAGGACAGGTAGGATTGGTGGAGGAATAATTATCTATATAAAAAACAACATTGTTTCAAGTTTAAATACTTCAATAAAACAGGATGGAGTTGAGTCACTTTGGATAGATATTAGGTTCAGTAAAAATAGAATGGTGCATTTGGGAGCTTTTTACAGGCCACCTGGGCAGACTGATGATATGGATGAACTAATGATAAGGGAAATAAGTAAGGGATGTGAAACAGATGCAGTTATTATTGGGGACTTCAACTTAAACTCTGTGGACTGGGAAAATATGATAGGTAGAGATAGAACAAGTGGCAGGTTCATAGAATGCTTTGAGGATAATTTTTTGACTCAATTTGTTAATGAGCCAACGAGGGGGGACAATATATTAGATTTAGTACTTTCTAACAGTGATCATTTAGTTCAAGAATTGACTGTTGGGGAAGCATTGGTAAATAGTGACTATCAGATAGTTCGTTTTAATTTGGGAATTGAGAAGGGTAAAATAACAGAATGCTGAAAAAGTTCCAAATTTTCATAAGGAAGATTATGTAAAACTTCGAAGCTTGCTAAATTTGGTAGACTGGGATATAGAATTCAGAGTTAAAAATGCTTATGGGATGTGGGATACTTTCAAGCATATAATAAATGTAGTCCAAGAGCAATGTATCGCAATGAAGGCCATTAGGAACAAAAGTAGGAAACCATTATGGTGGAATCAGATGTTTTATGTTATGTTATGGTAGTAAATGAGAGTGACCAGGGGAGAAAGGAGTGAATGAGGAAGGAAGAACACCATAAGAGTAGTATGGGTGTGAGTGGACGTCCCATGGTGAGAAAGCCAAGAATGCCCAGACTATTAGTGGGAGAGAGTATGATCAAGTATATAACATAACATAACATAATTTCACGGATGACAAAAGCCACAAGGGCCTATCAAAGGTCATCCGCATCCGTCAAAACCCACCCACAAAAAGCACCATCGCCAGGGGAAGACAAAATCAAAATCCCCCACAACATAATACAACAGATGACAAAAGCCACAAGGGCCCCTCATAGGTCATCCAAGTTAAACGGCCTCTTTTTTAAGGCACCCAAACTCCCAAGATCTAAATCATGCAGCTATAGATATATACAAACAATATTAATATATACAAAACTTAGGAACCATCACAACCTTCCCTTTCCCTAAACTCATCCAACCTACTCTTAAATACATTTAGATTTGGACTACCTACTACCCTCTGCTGCAATTTGTTCCAGAAGTCTACCACTCTATTGGTGAAAAAATATTTTCTTAAATCCAACCTACACCCTTGCTTTTTCATTTTCAAGTGGTGACCTCTAGTCCGATTTCCATCATCTAACTCAAAAAACTTGCTAACATCCAATTTATCTATCCCGGAAATTTTTTTAAAGAGCTCAATCATATCCCCTCTCACACACCTCCTTTCGAACGAGAACATATTTACTACCCTCAGTCTATCTATATATTCAAGGTGCCTCAGGGAAGGAATAATCTTTGTTGCCCTCCGTTGCACTGACTCAAGAAGGTTAATATCGTGTCTAAAATGTGGGGACCATGCCTGTATACAGTACTCTAGATGTGGCCTAACATAAGAGTTATAGAGTTTAAGAATAACCTCCTTACTTTTGTAACTGACATTTCTCTTAATAAAACCCAGCACTCTATTTAACATAAGAACATAAGAAAAGAAGGAGACTGCAAAAGACCATTCATGGCCTACACTTGGCAGCTCCTGTTCCATTTAACACACAAAAGATTTCTTACCAGAGAAAAGTCATCAACATTGTCACCCTTTACAGGAGTTTGTCAGATCTAATCTACAATATACATAAAATGCATCCAGAGGATTATGTCCATTCAGGTAACCGCCAAATATAATCTCCCCACTCCTTAGAAAAATATATACATATGTACATAAAAAAAGTCAGTCCCATCTAGCAGCTTCATCCATATATTTATCTAATCTATTCTTAAAACTACCCAGAGAGGAGGCTTCTATCACATGTCTAGTGAGCCTATTCCATTCATCTACCACACGATTTGTAAACCAATTCCTCCCAATCTCCTTCCTAAACCTATACTTATCAAGCTTAAACCCATTGCTACGCGTCCTGTCATGTTCACTAAGTATTAGAACCTTACCCAGATCCCCTTTATTATATCCTTTTACCCATTTGAAGACTTCAATCAATTCCCCTCTGACTCTTCTCCTTTCCAATGTATGTAGATTTAGTTTTCTGAGCCTTTCACCATAAGGTAAGTTCCTTAGCCCACCAATCATCTTTGTCATCCTTCTCTGCACAGACTCAAGCAAATCAATATCCTTCCTATAATATGGTGACCAAAATTGTACTGCATAGTCTAGATGAGGCCTAACTAGCGCTAGATACAGTTTTAGAATGACTTCAGCACTCTTATTGCTTACACTCCTCCTAATGAATCCCAATATCCTATTAGCTTTATTCTTAGCATTTAGGCATTGCTTTCTAGGACGAAGGTCTGAACTTACCAAAATACCCAACCAAGTCCCTCTCACAATCGGTCCTCCCTAAAATTCTGCCATTTAATTTATAACTATTCAGTGGATTATTTCTACCTATACTAAGTACACTACATTTGTCTATGTTAAACTTCATTTGCTATTTCTCGGCCCAATTGGACAGAATGGTCAATTCCTCCTGCATTACAACAGCATCAGAATCAGCCCTAATGGCCCTACCTAGCTTAGTATCATCAGCAAATTTACTCAGGTCACTACTTATACCTATGTCAAGATCATTAATATAAATAAGGAATAGCAAGGGACCCAAAACAGATCCTTGCGGAACTCCACTGCTAACACACCCCCACTCAGATTTAACTCCATCTATACTAACTCTTTGCTGTCTGTCACCAAGCCATGACTGAATCCACCTAAATATACTGCCATCGATCCTGTGTGCTTTAACTTTGCTCAGAAGCCGTAAGTGTGGCACTCGATCAAAAGCCTTACTAAAGTCCAAGTATAAAATATCATAGTTTTCATCATTATCTGCTGCTTCATACACCTTACTATAAAAAGACAGCAAATTAGTCAGACAGGATTTACCCTTACTAAAGCCATGCTGTGATTCTTTTATCAACTTATGCTTATCCAAGTGATCCCTAATATTCCTTGCTATAATAGATTCCATCATTTTCCCTACCACTGATGTCAAACTTACTGGTCTGTAATTAGACATATTTGTTTTATCCCCTTTCTTAAATATAGGTATCACATTGGCTTTCTTCCATGCCACTGGCACAATGCCACTCTCCAATGATTTTCTAAAGATGCATGCTAGGGGCTCACTTAACACATCATTACATTCTTTCAAAATTCTAGGAAAGACCTCATCAGGACCAGGTGCTTTACTACTTTTGATTTTATCAATTTCCTTTGTCACTATCTCCTTTTGTATCAAGATATCCTTTAATTTCTCTTCATCATTACCCCGAAAGATCATTGACACCTCAGGTATATTTAGAGTATCCTCCTGTGTAAATACTGAGAGAAAAAATTCATTTAGCATTCCAGCCATTGAGTCCCTATCACTCACTAATTCTCCATTGGAATCTATAAGTGGGCCTATTTTATCTCTAACTTTAGTTTTGTATAATTGATAATTACTTTTAGGATCTTCCTTTGCTCTATTTGCCACTTTAATTTCATAATTTCTCCTTGCTACTCTAACTAACTTTTTAACATCTCTTGCTAGTTCATTATATCTCTGCCTTAAGTGATCCTCTCCATTTTTTATTTTCCTATAAATGCCCTTTTTAATGCCAATATAATGCTTAATTTTATCTGTCATCCATTTTGGGTCATTATTTTTAGTCCTAATCTCCTTATATGGAATGTTAATCATCTGACCTGTAATTAATTGCTCAATTATTCTTTCATACTCCTCTTCAATTGTAATCTCTTCCTCCTGGTGATTATTGTCTCCACTAACTGATATCATTGAATCTATTCCTGAATTGATTTCATTTCCTGGTTTCTGTACAACTGCCTCCAGGTAAGTCCTTAGCCCATTATAATTTGCTCTTCTAAAGTCAGGAATTTTAACATTGTTCATGCTACTATCAATACCATTCCATTTCATCTTGAATCTAATTTCACAATGGTCACTATTACCCAAATTTCCTCCAATCTCAGTATCCTGAGATTTCTTGCTTCAATACACTGCTTAGAAAACCTTAATGACTTATCTATTACTACTCCTAGATCTTTCTCATCCTCTACTGAGCTCAGCCAATGCCCATCCATTTCATAGTTAAATTCTTGATTATCTTTTCCCATGTTAATAACTTTGCACCAACATCTAGAGAGGGAGGGGTTAATCAGCGATGCTCAGCATGGGTTTAGATCAGGTAGATCATGTTTGACTAATTTACTAGACTTTCTGGAGTTCGTAACAAATCAAGTAGATAAGGGAGAGAATGTAGATGTAATTTACTTGGATTTTAGTAAAGCATTTGATAAGGTACCACATAGGAAACTAGTTCATAAATTAAAAATGATTGGGATATGTGGGGGTGTTTCAAATTGGATAGCTGAGTGGCTGAAAGACAGGAAGCAAAGGGTAGTGCTCAATGGTGTAAAGTCAGAGTGGAGGGATGTTATCAGTGGGGTTCCTCAGGGATCAGTTCTCGGCCCATTATTATTTGTCATCTATATAAACGATCTTGGGGAGGCAGTTAATAATAAAGTGTCAATTTTTGCGGATGATACCAAATTAGCAGCTGTAGTTAAAGATATTGATGATAATTTTAAAGTGCAGGGGGATTTAAATAAATTGTTATCCTGGGCACATAAGTGGCAAATGACTTTCAACCTTGATAAGTGTAAAGTTATTAACATGGGAAAAGATAATAGAGAATTTAACTATGAAATGGATGGGCATTGGCTGAGCTCAGAAGAGGATGAGAAAGATCTAGGAGTAGTAATAGATGTCATTAAGGTTTTCTAAGCAGTGTATTGAAGCAAGAAATAGGGCAAATAGAGTGCTGGGTTTTATTAAGAGAAATGTCAGTTACAAAAGTAAGGAGGTTATTCTTAAACTCTATAACTCTTATGTTAGGCCACATCTAGAGTACTGTATACAGGCATGGTCCCCACATTTTAGACACGATATTAACCTTCTCGAGTCAGTGCAGCGGAAGGCAACAAAGATTATTCCTTCCCTGAGGCACCTTGAATATATAGATAGACTGAGGGTAGTAAATATGTTCTCATTCGAAAGGAGGTGTGTGAGAGGGGATATGATTGAGCTCTTTAAAATTTTTTCTGGGATAGATAAATTGGATGTTAGCAAGTTTTTTGAGTTAGATGATGGAAATCGGAGTAGAGGTCACCACTTGAAAATTAAAAAGCAAGGGTGTAGGTTGGATTTAAGAAAATATTTTTTCACCAATAGAGTGGTAGACTTCTGGAACAAATTGCCGCCGAGGGTAGTAGGTAGTCCAAACTTAAATGTATTTAAGAGTAGGTTGGAGTAGTTTATGGGGAGGGAAGGTTGTGATGGTTCCTAAGTTTTGTATATATTAATATTGTTTGTATATATCTATAGCTGCATGATTTAGATTTTGGGAGTTTGGGTGCCTTAAAAAAGAGGCCGTTTAACTTGGATGACCTATGAGGGGCCCTTGTGGCTTTTGTCATCTGTTGTATTATGTTGTGGGGGATTTTGATTTTGTCTTCCCCTGGCGATGGTGCTTTTTGTGGGTGGGTTTTGACGGATGCGGATGACCTTTGATAGGCCCTTGTGGCTTTTGTCATCCGTGAAATTATGTTATGTCATGTTATGTTATATACTTGATCATACTCTCTCCCACTAGGAGTCTGGGCATTCTTGGCTTTCTCACCCATACTACTCTTATGGTGTTCTTCCTCCCTCATTCACTCCTTTCTCCCCTGGTCACTCTCATTTACTACCATAACATAACATAAAACATCTGATTCCACCATAATGGTTTCCTACTTTTGTTCCTAATGGCCTTCATTGCGATACATTGCTCTTGGACTACATTTATTATATGCTTGAAAGTATCCCACATCCCACCTCTGAATTCTACATCCCAGTCTACAAAATTTAGCAAGCTCCGGTTCCGCCTTTTGCAACCCACTGAACCTATTTCTACATACAACAGGTTCACTCCTCCTCTCCTTGCCCAGGCTTATCCTTCTCTTTACTTGTTGCCATTCCTGTTTGTCAATCTCCTCTCCCTCTTGGCTTATATCCTTCTCACTTTCCAGTTTCTTGTCTTTTTGTTGAATCACCGCTCTCACTAGCGTAGTCCCGGTAACCTTGGGCCTCACACTACTTTCCTTCCTTAATTCATCATTGTGCCCTCTATTTCTCTTGGCTTCCTCTCTGGCCCTACCCAATTCCTCATATACCTCCCTAACTTCCATTGTGAGCGCAAGGATCCTACCCTGTAAGATGCATATTAGGCAGTTGCTCATATCTGCCACCCTTCTTTCATATCCACAGTATTCACATTGCATATATAGCCCCAGACTTTCTGTCACTGCCACACTCAATAGACTATCAACTTCTTTCATTTCTACTCTTTCCATATCATGTTGTTAATATACTTTTATTATTGAGATACTTTTTCTGATATACTTATCACGTTCCTTGACAACTGCATGCATGAGTTTTTCAATTCGTCAGAGACCTCGCAGAGAACACGTCTTCTTCTTTGGAAAAGAAGAGAGACAGCCTGAGTAGCTTGAAATAAGATCAAGGAAAATGTATAGTCTGGTGCTGTAGAAAAAGCTTAACCAAACACTGTCACCTGATCTGATCTGCCCTTCCTGCTATTATATATGCTTACCTATAATTAATATAAATGAATTAGCTGTCAAAGAATTACAGTAATTCTGAAGATCTATACCCTGTCTGGTCTGGTCTGGTGAATGTGTGGAATTACTCCCTTTTCAGCGAGATTCCACTTTCTTTTAGTTTTTCCTCTTTTATTAGCTGGTTTTGGTGCATATACATTTTGTGCAAATCTTCTTTTTCCTTTCAATTTCATTATCAAACAGCTTACCTATTTCAATAACATGGGATGCGTAGATGAGTAGAACTTGTTACAAAATCATATTTTTCACTCATATTCACTTCTCGAAAAATAAAATAAAATCTCCTTAACACTACAGGAAATACTATTCATATCAAAGTATAAATACATCTAACTTATTTTACTATTCAAGTACTGGTTAACATATCACAGTTAGTAATCAATCATGTCTAGCTTTGACTTAAACTGACTAATAGTTAGCGCATTCACTACTTTCTCTGGGAGGCCATTCCAACTATTGACCACTCTGACACTGAAGGAGTTGACCCTGACTAGGGTCCTCCAGTGGCCTTTTTCTTAAGCTTCTGAGAGTTGGAATGTGTGTTGGTCTCACTGTACTCAAAAAAGACCTTGTAATCGATGTTCTTAAATCCGTTTATAATCTTGTATGTCTCAATTAGATCACACCTTCTTTGCCTCTTCTCAAGTATTGTGAGTCCCAGATGCTCGCATCTTGCTTCATACTCAAGGTTTTTCAGTTCAGGAACAAGCTTTGTCATTCGTCTCTGGACTTTTTCTAATTTTCCTATATCCTGTCTGTATTACGGTGACCAACTTTGGACAGCATATGCCAGGTGTGGCCTTACTAGGACATAATACAGGGTACATGTGTCCAAATTGATTTCAGGAAAATTTCTCCTTATTAGACCAACCTTATGGTTGTTGCCCTTTGCCGCTGCCATATTAACATGCTGCAAAGGTTTTAGATCTGCTGATACATAGACTCCCAGGTCTTTTTCCACAGCTGATTCCTTTAGCTGTAGCCTGTTGAGGTTATAGCTGCTATGGGGATTCCTGTGACCAATATGCATGGTGACATTTATCAGCATTAAACTCTAACAGCCACTTCTCACTCCAAGTTTCTAACTTCCTCAGATCTCTCTGAGGACACTTGATAAAACATAAAATCTTAAATGGATTCAAGGACATAGATTATAAGCTCTTCCTTGAAAGGAATGAGTTAGCTTCAAGGTATTCATACATCTATTAGGCTATTATTCTTTCTAAAGTTTTGCAACAAACAGATGTTAGGTTTATTGGCCTGTAGTTTAGGGAGATAGAGCTAGAACCTTTTTTAAATATAAGCATAACCTCAGACAACTTCCGCAGGTCTGGGAGTGTACCTTCATTTATAGAAGCCCTGAATAACTTGTAGATAGGGTAAGTAATAGCTGAGCATGATTTGAGTAATTTCAGATGAAGATTATCAGGTCCCATACTAGTGTTGGCATCAGTATTGTTAAGTTTGTGTACCACTTCAGGCAGGACTTGGTCCTGGCGCGTCCTGCTCTGCCTGAGAAGTTTTATGCCTTAATACTAAGAAAGACACCTTCTGCTCCTGGCCCCTCCATGCCTATGAGCACGGTCATTTCCATGCCCATTAGAACCCTTCTGTGGGTTCTACTCATCCTGGGGGCTCCACTGGTAGAGCTGGTGGCAAAGGGTTCCCCCAGTGTTACTGTTTGTGTAAGGCGAAATCGATATGAGGCCATCTTACCAGGTTCCTAAAGCTGCCCCCAGCCTACCCAGTGGTAGGCTGGGTGGCATGGAAATGGTGGATCCTTCAAAAGAGCCCCCGGCCTATCAAAGTTTTTGAGGCGAAGGGAGGAAAAGACTCGCATAATGAGCCCAAACTCCCCTGATAAATTCTTGAAGGTGACAGCGCCTTGAGTTCTGCCTCCGGGAAGAGTATGGCCATTCCTGTGAGGGTATCTTTGAAGAGGGCCCCCACATCTCCTAGCTAGGTCTGGAGTGCATATTCTTTCAATGGAATTGCTGTGGACTTTGGGCCAACTGGGAGCTGCAAAGGCTTGTTATCTCCTGTTCCCCTTAGCTATCATTTTGCAGGAGACCTATGCTGGGTGCATGCCCCCTGCCCACCCTCACAGGGTATAAGGGTTTTACCACCCCATCACTACAAGATGGTGCCAGGAAGGAGGAAGCGGGATTTACACCGAGCATGATATCTATATTCTTCTCTTTGCCTTAGATTCCTCCTTTCAGGCAGTAGCTGTGCAGCTGCACCTGGATAGGAGGTATACTGTTATTTCTGCATACATTCTACTGTCAGTCGACTTTGATGCAGGGGACTTCTGCTGCGCTGTGGCACAGTTGCTAAGACCCTTTCTCTTCCTCATGGACTTGGATGGGAGACAACCCCCTCTGGGGAGACTACTTGATCAATCCCAGGGGTCAGGTCCTTGTCAACCTGATCGATGAGCTGGAGATAGGTGTCCTAAATGTAGATGGAGTTTACGCATCACTGCCGAGAACCGCTTCATTTTCCTGCCTTGATCTATCTTTGTGCTCTCTGGATGCACAGATTGATTTGGGGTGAAGGGTGGTCGATGACCTCCATGGTATTGATCACTTTCCCATTCACTGTCTGTGAATTTCGGCGAGTTAGAGCTAGGTTCTGGTATATTTTGAAGGACACCTGCCGCTCTTCTCTGTCATACCTGTCTTCACTTAATGTGTAGACCCCTCTAGCAGAGTAGCAGAGGTGTGGAAGTGAGGCAAAAGGATTAGGGGAAAGTTCTTGCAGGACCCCCTTCTCATTCTCCAGGAGAATGGGACTGCAATCTCTGACTCTGCACCCATTGCGGAATCCTTTGTGACTTCATTCTCAAGCTGGGCTGCTGCTCCGCCAACATTCAATGCGCCTTGTGATGTCGTGGAAGGCCACTGACTGGAATTTACCTCAAGAGGTGGAGAACCCTTCAATGACAGGTTTACTTTGTGTTCCTCTCGTTTTGTGCCTCAACACCTGGGTGAGTGAGGCATGGTCTTTATTTTAGATTTGTTGAACCTGATCTGGTAGAGGGTATCCTCCCAGATTCCTGGCAAATCGATACTGTGCTCACTTTTCGCAAACCAGGGACATATCTCTCTACCCCAGCAGGTTTCCTACCAATCTCTCTAACCACCTGCATGTGCAAGTTGATGGAGAAATTAGTAAATCTCAGATTAGCCTTCTTTCTGGACAGCGAAGGCCATCTGTCTTCTGTACAGTGTGTCTTCCATAAGTTCCACTCCATGTTGGATGCTCTGCTCTGGCTGGAAAATTCTGTCTGCAAGGCCTTCCATAATAGACAGCATTACACCATGTATTTTTCGATCTGGAGAAGGCCTATGATACTGCATGATGATAGGTTATCAGGGAGACTCTCCACTAGATGGGAGCGAGGGGATGTCCCAATATTTATTTCTGAATTTTTGTGAGATCATCGATTCCTTGTATGGGTGGGGAAGCCCTATCCAGCCCAATAGAGCAGGAAGAGGGTGTCTCTTTTGGTGTGGCCCAGATCCAACTATGTTTCTGACCCAGATATGTTTCTAAATGGGGTTCACCTTGAAGTGGTAGACTTGCACTGTTTCCTTGGTCTTGTATCTGCCCGCTGCCTCACCTGGGAGGCTCACAGCCTTAGGGTCTCCTGTATATGTGCTATGGACATTCCTCGTTCTGTAATGTTTAGCGCCTCGGGTGCTTACTTTTTTATCAATCCTTTGTTTGTGTTTGAAGCTCGACTACGAGTTTCATGCATCTGCAGCTGAGCATATATTGCAGAAGGTGGACTCGATTCACCACACTGGCCTTCACCCTTGACTTGTGCCTTCCACACTTCTCCCATTGAGAGCCTACTTGTCAATGCTGAGGACCCTGGTGCCTCCTTCAGTTGCCAACAGTTCTCACTGCATTCTCATATGATCTCAACAGTGCCTATGCCGCAAGTCATACCCTAAGCCTTTTGGGTTTAGGGCTAGGAAACTCCTTAGAGAGCTAGGTATAGCCCTTGGTCCAGTAGCACCTCTGGTTCTGCCCAAGCTGCCACCCTGGAGGGTACCACCTCTGACTATTTGTCACCACGCCTCTGCTCCCAATGCTTCTACAGTGCTGGGAGCCGGGAGTATAGCACCTGGCCTTTTTGGAGCACACTTTGTGTCACGTTGGAACTGTGCCAGTGTATATTGATGGCTCCAACTCCCAAGAGAGGGTCGGTTTGCACGCCCTGTCCCTTCTGTTTGAACTCATCGCGGTGCTAGGCATTGCGCCTGTCTTCATGGCTGAGCTGGTTGCAATACACCACTTGGTATGGGAGTTAATGCGACATGCTCAGTTCAGAGACTGGATTGTGATTTATAGCGACTCACAAAGCCCTGTGTGTTCTTGAGGCATTGGAATCTCTGCATCCCCTGGTTCACAATATCCATGAGGCCTCGGTTTTGGTGAGCTGGGCGGATGTTTAGACTATCTTCTGCTGGGCTCCTGGACATGTAGAGAATGAGGGTGCCAAAGAGTCCACGAAGACTGGGCGACTAGACCAGTGTTTCGCTCTTCCTCACACCGATTACATGACAGGAATACAGGCAGCTCTCCAAACTTAAAGTTGCATGCCATTGCACTGTGACTGTTCCCATGGAGCTACCCCCAAATGTTACGACAGCCTAGGTTGCTTTCTGTCGTCCCCAAATTGGGCACACTCGCGAGATACACTGTCATTTGATGGAGCATTTGCCTGTGCCATACTGGGAAGACTGTATTTTCTCCTAGACTGTTTGGCACATTCTTGTTGAATGTCCCAGTCTGGGTCATCTACATGCACTTTACGTGTCCCAGTACTGGGACGAAAAGGATCACTACCGCTTGTCCCTTGTGCCCAGGACAGATTTGTATGCACGACTTTTGAGACAAGGCTGGCCTCTTCCACCTTATTTGACCTTTTTTGTGTTTCTCTCTGTATGTCACACATTCCTGCGCCGGGGAGAGGCAAGACTACCCCCAACACCAGAGCACGCTTCCTTTTTTGCTTTTTTTGTTACTTCTTTAGCATTTGCCCTTTTTCATCCTTGTTATTTGTTTTTTTAATATATCCTAGTAGTAGGCTGCATTGCGTATGCCAGCTTATGCCTAAGTAGGCAGTTGCCAGATGGGTTACCACAAGGAAAAAGAAAAGAAAAGTCCTCTACATCCTTCTTATTCTCTCTCATCTGTCTCTGATGTATTTAAGTTACTTCTCCCATCCTCCCATGCGCTTTTCTTTGATTTGGCCACTTCTAATAAATTCTCTTATCTTCTTCACTTCTGCTCCTGGGGAAAGGGGGACCTCCCCCCCGATGCCGGAACTTGCTTCCTAATTGTCATCTTCCCTTTTTATCGTTGTTTTTTTTTCAAATTTTTATTTTAAAGTAGCCTCGAACTGGGCAGTTTGTTGGCGGCAACTTATGCCCAAGTGGGCAGTCGCCAGATAGCCCCTTGAGAAAAAAAATCTCCTCTGCTACTGTTTATATGCTCTTTTCTTATCAGCAATCTTCTCCTGCACTGCATCATTCCACCACCACTTTCTCTCCCTTCCTCTCCTTCCTGATGTCTCTCCACACACTTCCCTTCCAGCACTTAGGATATTAGTTTCAACCTGCTGCCAGTCTCCATCTCACCTCTCCATGAATTTCTCCACAAACTCACTTCTCAGTTCTTGATCTCTGAGCTTCCATATCTCTATTTTACTTTTGGCCTTTCCACCCTTTCTTTTTTGCATGAGCAATTATCATAGATGCACACACCATTCTATGTAGCAGTAGGCAATTAGAAATCCAATACAGTTCTACCTTCCTCATTTTGGTTCCTGAAACCAAAGGGACCCATTACATCCTCAAAGGCATATGTCATTTCCTGTGTGACCAGATCATGCATCTACAATTTTAACCATACACTGGAATGTGCCCCAAACTAAAAGCATCATCAACAAGGCTTGTCAAAATCCAAATTATCCATAATATACAAAAATTAAAAAACTGCATCCGCAGGAATGAGTCCAGAATAACCGGCACCCCCCCAAAAGAAGTTAATCCTCCCTCCCCATATAATCATCTAATCTGCATTTGAAAACATTCAAGTTTGGACCTTCTACTGTCTCAGGTGTCAAACTATTCCAGTAATCTGTTGATGAAAAGATATTTTCTAACATCTAACCTGCACCTCTGTTTTTTAATTTTTAAGTGGTGACCCCTAGTCTACTTCCTTCCAACTCAAATAACTTGCTAAAATTCAACTTATCCATCCTAGATCAGATTTTAAAAAGCTCAATCATATCTCCCCTCACACACCTTCTTTCAAATGAGAACATATTTTGTACCCTCAGTCTATCTCTATATTCAAGGTGCTTCAGGGAAGGTATTATTTTTGTTGCCTTCCTTTGTAGTTTTTACTGACTCTAGCGGGTTGATATCATGTCTAAAGGGGGGATGGTTTCACCCCTCAATTTTAAAAAAACTTGTAATATTTCTAATTCAAAAGGTGATTGCTAAATTTTGTTAGGCCTCTAGTTTTTCTACCACATTCCTTGACATCAGACATATAAGCCTAACCCCTAAATGCTATTCAAATCAATTATATTTTCTTTAAAATTGATAAATATGAAATGTCCATATCATATTTTGATTCAGACAAAAAATCACTTCAAAATGATATATGCACTATAATGTAATTCAAATTTCACAATGTGTCTCCCAAGATGGCGCTTTGAGGGTAAGCATAAACCCAGCATTAACACAGAAATGCCTTAGGTCAGTCCTTCTTTGTTTGTAAACAGAGATTATGAATGAGCGTCTGATCTCAGTGAGCTCTATTCAGTAACTGGATTTATTTTTTTATTTATTTAAGGGTCAGCTTCAGAAAACCTACACCATATTTTTAGTGTTATAAAAGTATTAATAGTCATTTTAGGCATTCCAGTTGTCATATATGGTTTTGATGGGGTTAACATTGACATTAAAATACATCAGCCTTGCCTTCTCTTTAAGAAAATATGCTTGGCGGAATGTAACAAAATTAGCCCAAAGACCTGTAGATAGATTATAGACTACTCAAACTCCTTGCAATTTCAATATTGTCCATATAAAGTTTTTGTGGTTCACCATTTTGCTTTTTTGATTATTACATTGTATTTATTACATAAAGTTCCATGTGCATTGTAAATTCCATTAACCTGTATTAACTAAAAATATGTATATTTGCATTTCTAATGGTGTTTGGTAAACTTTGGCAGCTCTCTGTAAATACATGCCCAAGTCAATTCACACCACCTCCAAAACCTGCTAAACAACACAGAAGAGGAGCACTCCAGATACACTAGTCACCCTCTCCAAACTTAGGTCTTCCACCACCCAACTATACAATATAACCATCATCAATGCAACCTGCCCTGGTGCATCTACCACAGCAAAAATTCTTAACACCTATGTGAACACTGCCTAATCTTTGCTCCCCTCTGACAGTCACTGCACTGGAAACCTTGCCATTGCAACCTGATATTTACATGTAAGCAACATTTCTTATGATGAGCATCCAGTAGAATGGCATTGAAGCATTGATTTAGACCCGAGATTAGATGCTTTACTGTATTACTGCTTTAATCCAGGTCATTCCATCAGCATTCCTAGAATGGACTACAACTTATCTAAATATACTTTTTAATGTAAACAAGGTCTGCTGACCAAAAAGCCACATGCTCTCACTTATTCAGATTTTTGACTTTCAAAACTTTAAATAATTCCTTGGCAATTCTCTCATTTAAAAGAGAATGTAAAACAACATAAGGGTTTCAAATTCCGTTAGAATTGGACAAATCTTTTGGTGTTAATGCCCAAACAAAATAATTCCCGGGCTAAACCTGGGAGAACCTCGATGATCATATCATTCAAAAGAGAATGTAAAACAACATTAGGATTTCAAATTTTATTAGAATCAGTCAAATAGTTAGGGTGTTAATGCCAAAACAAAATGATTCCCGGGTTAACCCTGGGAGAACTCTACATAGTGAGATGTAGAGTCACCTGCAACTAAAAAAAAATGAACTATATATTTTTCCAGAGTATATTCTATATATATATAATGAAGTATAAACATGGTAAAGCTCCATTAAAAGCTGGAAATAGATTACCAGGAAATAAGAAGTTTAAAATAAGAAGGAATAAGAGTTATAAGGCAAACTTCTCCCAAAATACAAAGTATATTTCTCAATTTCTACCTGATATAAATGAGGTTCCATCTGAAGCTAATACTTCTAAGGTAAATATGTTTTTTTTTATATATTGGCATTATAGAATTTTGATCTATTGATATATTTTGCTTATATTTTCCCTATGCAAAAATATTTTGTTCTCAGATAAATGTGAAGCCTGAAGAATGTGGAGATGCTTTCAACATCTTGTGGGAGAATTATAAGCCAAGATTAACTCCTCATATCAAGGTTCAAACTCAGTGGACTTCACTAGTAAGTACTTAAGAAGTACTTTGGCCTAAGTGATGAAAAAAAAATGGCACTAAACAGTAATTCTTTCTATTCCTCCTTTGTACCCCATAATGAGACCTGCTTCATTTAAAATAGCCTGCAGGGAGTGGGGGTGCCCTGTGCAACCTGTTATAGTTGGTACCTGGAGTTTGCTGCGTATCTTCCCAGCGTGAGTGTAAATTAGGGAAGCCCTGTCACTGACTGGGTTGACATAAACTGATGATGACTGGGAAATTTGTTGGACAGCATTCAATCCAGTCCCTTGGGGACTGCATGCCATCCTGGGATCACCTAGCACCAGGGTGGGATAATAATAGGTGATCAACCACCCTACTTATTAGTGGTGGACCTGCCTATCTCTATTTCTCTATTACACACTTCCAAATTTGCTCTTAGATCCACCAAGGTTCTGGCTTTCCTGCCAGGGCCTAAAGCCCACTGACTAAGGCAATTATTAGTCACCATCCTTTATGGCTAAAACTCAAGGACAATTTTACCTGAATTGTAGGCTGGGTTGTCAAAGCTCATCATCACATGACCCGTGAGCCCAATATATGTAAATAATCACATTCTGGAATTTTTTTATTCTATGGAGAGTTTTCTCTTTACTTTCCAAGGCATTGAGAAGTGATTGTATCTACTTTTCACGTTTTCTTTTAAATACTATGATTATAACAAAAGAGAAAAGTGGCCGACTGCATGGAGATTTCCCGCCAAGTGCATCCTTGTCATCCCTAGGTATCTGAGAGAAAGGTAAAACAAGACACACTGACTGATGGAGGGGCTGTCCTCTCAGCATTTCTATGCAGCAAAGGGGCTTCCCTTCTGCAATCTTTCAAGCCACCCTTGGTCAGCTCCACCTTGTAAATGAAGTCCCCACCCTCATGTGCTTTCTCAGCGGCTGTCAAACCCTCTTCCCAAATCTATTGGTATGGATGGCTATCCCCTTCTTTGTAGGTGCCCAAGGGCAACTCCATCTCTCCCCCAGCGGCACTCCCTCTTCTATCACATGTGATTGCCAAGAGAGCAATCAGGCAGCCCCCTGGGGGGGGGGGAGAGGCAATAGTCCCGCATTGCTAGTTTACAGGGGTCAGTGTGCCTGCCCCCTCTCTTTTTTGAACATGAACCAAAATAAGAATTCTCAATTTGGAAATATGATGTGGGGGGGGGGGTAACCTCAAGGATGATCCTTCTGTGCAAGCTAAGCTACTTGTCAGGGATTTTTTGCCCATGGGGCTCACAAGAAGAGGGACCTCAACCACCCCAACTGGTGTCCTCTTCGACTCCCAAGCCTTTCTCCATCTCGAGGAAGGATCTTGCTGAGGTCAGGCTGTCTGGGCCTAGGGGTGACTTCCAGTGGTGGAGAGAAGCGGGTTAACTCTCCCTGTGAGGAGGCTCTGGGGAAGGATGGGTCTGCTGCCACTTGGACAAGCAACCAGGCCAAGATTGGACTGTCTGGCCCCTAGGTGCCCTCAGTCAGGGAGGCATTGACAAAGGCCAGTTTCGCAAAAATGCACTGAGCAGAGCCTCAATTATGTTGAGGCCCTTCATTAAGACACTCCCTGGCATTTTCAAGCACTTTCCAGTTATGTGCTCCACTAATGGCAGAATGTTGGTCGAAGGTAAGATGATCCATCAAAACGTCTTTAGCAGGTTGAATATTTGATTACTATACACTGCTGACTACCTATGGATAAAGCATTTTTACTTGCTTACTAATGGACTTTGAGTACCGCCTACATAGAAAAGAGCCTATTCTGGAAGTCTTTTGGTAAATTTTGCTTCACACTTCAAAAAGAGATAATACCATTTGTTTCGCCAAGGATTCATAATTCAATGAGGGCTTAAGTACCTCACTGCTCCTATCCATTGTCCTGCAGGAAAACCTGCTCAGATGTCTGTCATTCATTGATTTTGTTTTAACTATGCCGACCACTTGGACTGACATAATTAAGGGCTTATGTGAAAAATCATTCGAGGACTAGCCCACAGCGGAAGCATAAGTCATAAATTTTCTTGAAACTGTGGCATAACTGCGAGTCTTGGACAGAGGAGAGATCCTCATCGCCAGAGAGACCCGGCCAGCATTATAGAGGAAGGTAACACCTGTCTCTATGTAGTTGGATGCGGTTATGGCGTAAGTACCTGGGAGGGGATGGCAAAACTTTAGCGCGGCCGTTGATTCGACCACCACTGCCATCAAGTCCACCATAAGTCATCCCTCTTGAAGTTTCAATTAGAGATCCATCCCATTCATCATCCTGGCAGCAACCGAGCAGGTGACCAACTGGAAAGTGGACAGGAGCGCTCTCACCAACGTTTCTGAACTTTCTCAAACCACTACCACCTTTACCACTCTACTCGCATTCTTTTTCACATACAAAATACAAAAATAATCACATATTGGTTACAGAGGATAAGAAGATAAGAAGAGGACATAGTAGGGAATGGAGAAAACTATGGAGACCCTCACTAAGAGGGTCCCCCTCAGGACCATACAAGGAGAAAAGGTCCTGGAAAAGAGGAAACTATGCAAAACCCTCTACCTCGAACACAAGGTGTCCCTTTTGAAATTGATTGAAGTTTCATCAGTTTTTATTGCCATCTGTGCAGAGATCAAAGATGTGGACCGGCTCCTGTCTGAAGAATGAGCTACCACATTGAAGAGCATCGACCTTGAAGCAAAGCCCCTCCCCCCCACAAGTGGCAGCGAACCGCAGCGTCATTTGCTACAAAGTGGAGAGTTGGGCCAGTGAAAACACAACCAAAGATTTGAAAGAAGAGATATCATGAGGAGCAACCCTTGGGTGAAGGTCTGGGATATAATCAAATTCCGCGAACATACCCATGTGTTCAAATAACCACCTCTACTACCGACATGGCCAGGAAAGCGACGATGGATGGGATGAGATCTTGGTCTTTAATATGACAATAATCCCAGGAGAGAACATTCAGGAGGAGAGGTTTAATAGCATACAGATGTGCTTTGTATGCTATAAACTAGAAGAACACACAACCTGCCCAGACAAGAACAAACTGGTGCAGTGAATGCGCCACAGAAGGACATTAGTTCGATAAGTGCGAGAGCACTAAAAAGAAATGTCTCAACTGCAAAGGGGAACACAGGACCATGGCCCTGAACTGCCCAAAGTGCTGAGAAATAATCAAAAGGAAGGAAGAAGAAGAGAAAAAAGCTAAGGAGATGACATACGCTAGCACGCCAAGAAGAATGGGGAAGTGAAGACAGCACCTGCACAGATGAGCATCAGTGCAAAGATTCTGATCTGCATTACTCACACAAATGTGGTTGACACAGTGAATTCTGACTGTTACAACCAAGTCTCATTGCACTCTTAAAGGCAAACAATCTTCTTTCACTGATCATGGCTGTGGACCCTGAATGCTCCAAGGTATTCAAGGAATCAGTTATAAGAAATAACACTGTTAATCTGGACTGGAGAAGAGATCAGGAGGAATCCAAAGAGGATGAAGAAAAAGTTGAAAATGAGGAGGGATCCACCTCTTCAGACAACGGCGAGGGCCCCTGCACCTGTACACAAGCTATGAAGAGCAGGTCCAAAACCCCAAGTCCCTCCCCCCCCTCCCTGAAGAAGGAAAACCCTGGGCACAGTAAAACTGCCTTGCCAGCCCCCAAGAAGAAGCATAGGTAAAAACAATTCACCATGTTACAGAATGTACTGAAGATACTGGAAATAAATACCAATGGCTGGACGACGAAAAGGAATCTTTATGGAAATGTATTCAGAGAAATTGAAGCAGACATCATCTTAATTTCGGAACATGTGTAATTCAGAAATGAAAATCTGGAACTACGATGTGTTGATCACAACTTATTTGCAGGAGCGATTCGATGGTGCAGCTATTGCAATCAAGAAAGGGATTAAATACAAGCAAATAAGAAATCTAGAAGAATCCTACCTTGAGGTTGAACTCGACATAGGAAAGTTGGTCATTGCTACCGGATATCAACTGCCGAGGAGAGATGTGTTACCAATTCACACTCACTGGCCTATTTGGTAGAAGAGCCTCCAGGACCTTCAATGGTATAGGAAGAAGCCTGGACCTATTGCTGGACCGAAACATTGACCAGCAAATAGGCCCCGACTTCGCCACCTTTGTCGGAGGAAGAAGTGCCACAAAACCAAGACATATTTCTGGTGAATCATCAGCTGCTGTTCAATTACTTCATGGAACCAGTCCAGGTACCATGTAGTGACCATATAGGGATCCTACTCACTATCAACAGGAACCCTATACAAATTCCAGCTGTAGTCAGAAAGAACTACAGAAGGGCAGACTGGACACGGTACACACGCTTTCTCGAGGCCTATGATCCGCCCAACTTAGATGAGGCAATTCTTGAGGAGATTGACGAGGGTACTCAATAAACATCTCATCAACGCAGATAGGGTTTATATCCCTAAATACGAGTATAGGACCATCTCTACCTACAGATGGACTGAATATATGAAAGATTTATGCCGTGAGCTGAAATTATTGTATGAGATCAACATCAGGAATGCATCAGTTGACTCAATACAACGAAGTAAAGAAATAAAAAAAATGAACCAGTTGATCCTCAAACAACAATGGAGACGATGGGATGATGCAACTGATAGCCTTAATCATTAAGAACCTACCAAAGATTTTGGAATAAGATCAGATGTCTCAAAGGATCGACTGGGAAGAAGAAGATCGAACTACTAAAAGAAGATGGAAACAGCGAAACAGAAGGAAGAATTGAAGAGCTATTCCGAAGTTATTGGGAAAAAATCTTCAGTATAATTGAGGAGGAAAACAAAGACTATGATCTAGAGTTTGAAAGCAACATGATAGATGAGTTTAATGACCAATTACACAAGACGCACCCTCACCACCAGGTGGATAGACAGCGCTGCAGAGACGCCAAGATTACTGAAGAAGAACTATTCGGAGCGCTCTGCTCATTCCGTCAAAAAGCCCAGGATAATCTGGGCTTACAAAGTTAAACTTCGAAAAGGAAACCAGCCAATGTCATCAAAGGGATGAGAAGGATATTTAACGCCTGTCTGAACATGGGATACTTTCCAGATGATTTTCTTGCCTAAGCACGGAAAGGACCCAACGTTGAAGGAGAGCTACCGCCCAATTCCACTTCTAGAATTTGGTGGGAAGCTCTTCGAGAATATTCTCAAATGAAGACTGGAGGAGAACTCCCACTTCAACCTATATCAATTCGGGTTTAGAAGAAAGTGAAGTACGCACATGGTGATTAATGTCATCACAGAAAAGCTAGCCCAAGCAAAATAGGAAATAAGTTACGTGGACATTGTTTATCGGGATGTATCAAAGGCATTTGATAAGGTGTGGCAATGCGGAATGCAGTACAAGATCTTACAACTGGGCCTAAGTGAAAACTTAGAAATAACTCTCTCTGTGACTGTCATGGAGAGAGCGGCATATATCAGTTTAGGATGCATGGATGGACCAAAGTTTCCACTCACTGCAGTCCTCCCACAGGGGGGTGCCTGTCCTCCACTCTCTACTTGATTTACACCACTGTTGTCCAGCCCCTATGAGTCCCACTTGCCTCAACATTCAATTCGGCGGAATGCGCCTTGGAAAGCTCGTATGACAGCAGCAGAAATTCATAACTTTAACATCTAGGTGGCCCCGTGGAAAATCTGCATGAACCAGGAAAAGTTCAAAGTAGTCCCCATAGGCAGGAGACTACTATATGATGTCAGGGTGGGGGATAGACGCTATCCCTACACCATGGAGTGCAATGTACTCCGAATGAAGATTACTTCAACTGGGTACACAAAGCACGTCCATGAAAGAATCATCAAGGCCATAGCTGTAATCAGAACTCTATGCATGTTCAGAAATCTCTGTGAAAGCAATAAGAAAAAGATCTACTATGCACTTGTAAGATCGACGCTGTTATACACTGCTTCCGCCCTCTCGTGTGTCTCGAAGACACAAAAGAGGAAGCTACAAATGTATGTACGTAATTATAGGTACACTCAGGTGAAAAAGAAGACACCAAGAAGAACTGCACCAGGAGGCGGGATTAAGTCCCATTAATGTTGTCATAGAAGAATGGACAAGGAATATGCAGGAACTGGTTAATCAAGAATTGAATGATGATATTGTCCAAATGATTAACCAGATTTCTGAGCTACACTGGGCTTTTAGTTGGCGGACCAGAAGTGCCATTCTATGCATGAGAATAAGAATGTTTTTACCCAAACCATTGACAAATATAACCGACCAAGAAAAGAAAACCTAATAACGAAACCTCATCAATTTCTACAAGAATTTACCAATGACATCAAAGAAAAAACAAAATACACGATTTACACACACTACAAGATATACAAAAAAAGGAACCACAAAACAAGAAAATATTTAAAAGTGATAGGCTTGATCACCAGGAACTTAGCATCTCTTTGCACCTTACCACACTTGTTTCTCTTTTTACCACTTGTCTATTTTCAGCTATCTGTCCCCACACCCTTTCTTTGTCACCTACCCACTTACATCATTCACAGTTCACAGCAGGTTGCTTGGTAGAGAGCCAAAGGTGACATGTTTCTTGGATGTAAGCCTTCTGGCAAATCTGCTGAACCTTTCTGAGGCAGCTATGATTAGTACTCTTCAGGCATTTAATGGCGCACCTTTGTGTAATGTTGCACAATGCCATGAACTTCATTAAAGGAGTGGTTTATGTGAGGGAAATCATGGACTACTACATAGGAAACATCACCTTAGAGCAATCTTCATCACATTTGCCTGTGAAAGGCTCCCTCAGTTTGTGCCTGCCCGTTAGTATCACTACTGCATGAAGTCATTCATGCCACTGCTGCTCTCTTCTTATTTTGTAAGCCTAAGGTCCTGGTCCTGGCACACCCAGCACTGCCTGGGAGTGCTTATGCCTCAATGTTACTAAAAACTAGCTCTACTCCTGGCCCATCCAGGCCTGCGAGCGCAGTTGTTTCCACACCTATTTGGAACTCTTCTGCAGGTTTTACCCAGGCTCCCCTGGTATGGCTGGTGGCACAAAGACAAGGAAGCAACACCCCTGAAGCTGGTTGTGAGGCCATCTTCCCGGCTTCCTAAAGCTGTCCCCCGAAAGGAGGACACACCAATTAAGCTTGTCTCCTACACCCCTACCCAAGGGGAAATGGTGGAGCCTCCAAAGGAGAAACCCCTGCCTGCCGAAGCTTTCAAAGTAGAGTGAGAAAAAGACTTTCATAGCGAGCCCAACCTTCCTAGATGGCAACAGTGCCTTGTTCGCCCAACAGCACCTGAGAAGCATATGGCCATTCATGTGAGGCTTTTCTCCTTGAAGCTAGGCCAACTTAGAGGAGTTGCGGAAGCTCATTGGCTCCCATTAGCTAAGTGTGTGCCCCCTGTCCACTCTCCCAAGTGTGGACAGGCCCTTTCTGGGTAAACTACTTGATTAATCCCATGGGTCAAGTCTTTGTTGACCCATGGAGATAGGTGTCCTAAATGTGTATGAGTTTACACACCACATCCTGAGAATGGCTTCATTTTCCTTCCTTGATCTATTCCTGTGCTCAGCCTGATTTAGGGTGCGAGGTGGTTAATGACCTCAGTAGTGATCACTTTCCCATTCAAATATCATTTTATGGACTGATGATGATTGGTGTGAGCACAGTGGTCCTCATTTCAGAAAATGATTGATTTCCTTGTCCCATTTGCGGAGTTTATGTTTGTGGATGAGGCTGTTGAGTTCTTTTATGACAACCTCATTGCTGTATGCCTAACTACTATTCCTAGAATGTAGGACAATTTCTCACACTGACTGTTTCTGTGCTGGTAGGTTGAGTGTAAGACAACCCCCAAATAGAAGCGTTATGCCTACATGTGCTATAAGTTCCACCTGAAGGATTTCACTGTTGGTGAATTTCTTGAAGCTAGGGCTAGGTTCTGAAGCACACCCCTGCTCTTCCTGGCAGGCATAAGTGTCTTTACTTAATGGGAAGACCCCCTCTTGCAGAGGTATGGAAGTGAGTCAAAAGGATTTGGGGCAAGTTCTCATGGGAGCCCCCTCCCATTCTCCAGGAGAATGGGACCACAATCTTTGATCCCTCAATCATGGCAGAGGCATTCGTGACCGCTTTTTCCACATTCTTTAGCTGGGATGTTGCTCCGCCAGCGTTTAATTCATGTTGTGATATCACTGAAGGCTGCCGACTGGTATCATAGAGTTTTGGGAAGAGGCAGGTCTCTTCTCCTTTATTCGTTAGTTTGGGTGTTTGTTTGTTTGGTTTGGTTTTTGTGAATTTTAAAGTAGCTTAGTAAGTAGTACCAAGCTGAATTTTTAATTTCTGCACCTTACTCCCTGGTGGGAGCCAGCAGGTGGGTTCTATAAAAAAAAAAAATAAACCTGGCACTTGAGCATGGCCATCATTTTGTTTTTCTTTCATTGTCAGCTTCTTTTTTATAATTTAGGTTAGCTTGAAAATAGGCTAAATAATTTCAATGGCTATATTCTGTTGGTAATCTGTTAGTAGATACAAATTTGTCTGCTACCAATTATTTGACAATTATACCCCCTAAGCCTATCAGGGTAAGGCTAGGAAACTGAAGTCTTGATGTACCTCTCAGGTTGGTGGCATTAATAGTTCTACCCAGGGTACCACCTGAATTTTTGTCACCATGGCTCTACTACCAATCCTTCTACAGCCATGGGAGTACTCCATTTGGAGCACATGTCATGTCACACTTTAGCCATGCCACTATAAATGGATGGCTCCATCTCTAAAGAGGATGTCAGATTTCTCCCCCTCCCCCTCCCACCTTCTGTTTGAAACTGATGGGGTTCTTCCAGGGGTCTTCATGAGTGAGCTAGTTACAATACACCAGTCAGTATTGGGCAATTACGTGCTGGCCCAGTTTAGAAACTGAATCGTGATTTATTTTGACTCACAGGGTACATTGAGGGCCCTTCCGGATGTGTAATCTTCATACCCCTTAGGTTACAGTTTCTTTCAGACCAGAGCTCTTGCAAAACTAGAAGGATGTCCATCAAAATCCTCTTGTGCTGAGTTCCTAGACATTTAGGGTTTGTGCGAAATGAGTGTGCTGTTGAGTCCAACAAATCATTTCCAAGGTAACCACACTGATGTTTTGCTCTTCCCTACTCTGACATCAGGACATCCCTTCAAGATTGGTGAATGTTGTGTATCCTCATTGGCTTCAGGTCATCTTTTATCAACTGTATTCCTACTGCCCAATTAGTTCATCTAAACATTGTGGCGCAAATAACCTTTCCATCACATCTCAATCTACTTGTGTATTTACAACCTCCAGATATCTAAACATGTGACTCCCCAGATATCTAAACATGCTTCGCCCCCCAGACCAACCGCATTTACAGCCAGCAAAGGCTGGTTTGATAAATTCCAGAAACATTTTGGCCTTAAAAGCGTTTCTTTGCATGGAGAGGCTGCCTCTGCGGATCATGCAGCAGTCAAGGACTATGTGAAAAATACCTTTAACTCGCTTATAGAGGAAGGGGACTACAAGCCTGAACAGGTTTTTAATATGGATGAAACTAGTCTATTTTGGAAATGGATGCCCCTGCAAACTTTTTTTATTAAAGACGAAGCCAAAGCCCAGAAAGACTTGACACTCATCATGTGCGAAATGCTGTGGGCTTTATGATTAAGCCCAAACTTATTTATAAGTCTAAAAACCCAAGGGCCCTAAAAAATAAAAATAAAATTGTGTTGCCAGTGTACTGGATGCATAACCCTAAGGCCTGGATAACAAAGGTGCTTACATCTGATTGGTTTCATCAGTGTTTCATCCCGGAGGTGAAACTTTATCTCACAGAGAAAGGCCTTGAGTTTAAAGTCCTTCTCCTCATGGACAATGCTGGAAGGTATGCAGTTGATGTGTCTTATGATGGTGTTCAGATCGAATTCTTGCCACCAAACACCACATCACTTATTCAGCCAATGGATCAAGGCGCTTTATACACGCTCTGCCCTAGAAAACATTGTTGAAGCTATTGACTCTGAAGATAACCTCCCTGAAGGCGTACTGGCATAACTACACCATTGCTTCATGTCTGCCAAACATCCAGAAGGCCATCAATGCCCTGAAAATAGAAACTTTGAATGCAAGTTGGAAAAAATTGTGGCCAGAAGTGGTCCACGGTTACAAGGGCTTCTCTCCTGACGAAGTCCACCACTCTGCAGTTGATAAGGCTGTAAGACTGGCAAGAAGGCTCAGAGGAGATGGCTTTGGTGACATGACTGCCGGGGACATAAATGAATTAGTAGATGTACACTCACAACCATTGACAGATGATGACCTGACAGAGATGACAAAGTCTGCAAGTGAAGAAGAGAAAGAGGAACCAGGGACTGAAGAAGAAGAGGTTGGCCTAACACTCGAGCGCCTCGCAACAATGGTCAGAATGGCTAAAGAACCTCAGCAAGTGGCTCAAGAATGGGACCCCCAGATGATTCGTTCATTGCAATTTGCAAATTCAATAGAGGGAAGACAGGGCATATCGGTCGCTTCCCTCAAAAGACCTGCTGGTTCAAATATTAAACCTAGCTGGGGTCAAGGCATATGCCCCACCCCCTAACCTGAATAGAGAGACTGCTCCCAATGGGACCTGTGAGCGGAGCCTCTATTATGTTGGGGCCCCTCATTCAGAGACTACCCAGAATTTTCAAGCCTGCTGGCTTCACAACGCTTCCTTGTTATTTGCTCCACTGATGGCAGCATGTTGGCTAAGGGTAACATGATCCATCAGAGAAGAGATTTAGCTAGTGTGATTGGTAGAGAGCTGAAGGTGACCCGGTTCTCGGATGGGAGCCTTTTGGCGAATGCGTGGAATCCCTCCGAGGCGGCCATGATTAGTGCCCTTCGGACACTTGATGGCACGCCTGTGACTGTGACGCCACACTCTACCATGAACTTGGCGAAAGGAGTAGTTTATGTGAGGAACTCGTGGACTACTCCATAGAGGAAATCACCTTAGAGCTGTTCGACCATGGGGCCAGTCACGGTCAAACGTGTGATGAGAAAACAGGAAGGGGCCTCGAGACCCACCCTTACACTCTTCATCACGTTCGACTGTGACAAGCTCCCTGAGTCGGTGAGTGCCGGTTGGTATCGCTTCCGTGTGAAGGCATTTGTGCCACTGCTGTGGAGGTGCTATTACTGCCACCGCTTCGGCCATACTAATCGCTCCTGTCGATGTGCAAAGTCGGGATTACCCGAAATCTGTGTAAGTTGCTCCAAGGCCGCACACGATAAGTCCAACTCATGTGTGGTCAAGTGTGTCAATTGCGGATAGCTGCACCCCGCTTCTTTGAAGCAATGTGGTGCGTTTCACCTTGAGAAGGAAATCCTGGTCGTTCAGGTTCAAGATCGTCTCTCATTTTGCGAGGCTAAGACTCAGTCCTGGCCCACCCAGCGTTGCCCGGCTCATCATATGCCTCAATGTTGAAAAATACATCCTCTGCTCCTGGCCCTTCCAGGCTTATGAGTATGGTCGTTCCCTCACCCATTTGAAACCCTTCTGCAGGTTCTAGCCACCCCGGGCGCTCCCCTGCCCCCTCTTCCCCCAGCACGAACGTTTCCCATAAGGCTAACGGCCACGCGCCTCAACGACTCGTTAGAATCACAGGAGACCACCCCTAAAGCTGTCCCCCGAAAAGAGGACAGCACCAAAGGAGCTTCGGCTCCTTCACCCACGCCCAGTGGTGGGCTGGGTGGCTCAGAGACAATGGATCCTTGAAAAGAGGGCCCCCCGCCTAAGGTTTTGTGGTGGAGGGAGGAAAAGACTTGCATGTCGAGCCCAACCTACCCTAATAAGTCCTTGAAGACCACAGCGCATTGTCCAGCCAACAGCTCTCGGAGTTCTGCCTCCGGGAAGCGTACGTGAGGGTCTTCTCTTTGAAGAGGGCCCCCGCGTCTCCGAGCTAGGCCTGGTGGGCATATTCCTTAAATGGAATTGCCGCGGATTCCAGGCCAGCTGGCAGGAGCTGCGAGGATCATCTCCTCCCATTCCCCATTAGCTATCTTTTTGTAGGAGACCATGCTGAGCGCATGCCCCCTGCCAACCTTCCCGGGTGGATGTGCGATTTACACCCAGCATGATGTCTCCATTCTTCTCTTCACTTTAGATACCTCCTTTCAGGCAATAGCCATGCAGCTGCATGTATAGGAGGTATACTGTTATTTCCGCATACATTCCACCGCCAGCTGACTAAGACACGGGGGACTTCCGCCGCATCGTGGCATGGTTGCCAAGGCCCTTTCTCTTGCTCAGAGATCTAAATGGTAGACACCCCCTCTGGGGAGACTATTCTATTAATCCCCGGGTCAAATCCTTGCCGACCTGATCGACGAGCTTGAGATGAGTGTCCTAAGTGTGGATGAGTTTATGCATCACTGCCCGAGAGCTGCTTCATTTTCCTACCTCAATTTATCTTTGTGCTCTGGATGCACAACCTGATTTTGATTGGGGGGTGGCCGATGACCTCCATGGTAGTGATCACTTTCCCATTCAAATATCATTTTCTGGGCTGCTGCCGCCCGAGAGCCCACCCCAGTAGTGCTTGGCTTTTGATTTGCATTTCAGTAAATGACTGAATTCTCTATCTCAGTCGAGGAGTTTAGGTTGGTAGATGAAGCCATTGAGTTCTTCTCCGGCAACCTCATTGCCGCGGGCCTAACAACTATTCCTAGAAGGTCGGTCTGGCCATTTTGCACACTGACCCTTCCCATGATGGTCAGCCGAGTGTGAGACGGCCCTCAAGTAGAAGCGTTATGCCTTCTTGCGCTATAAGCGCCACCCGAACGATTTCATTGTCCGTGAATTTCGTCGAGCTAAGGCTGGGTTCCGGTATATTTCGAAGCTCGCCCACCATTCTTCTTGGCGGGCATATGTGTCTTCACTTACCGGTCTCTAGCCGAGATGCTGTCCGCCAACATTCAATGCACATCGTGATGTCAAGGAAGGCCGCAGGCTGGACTTTACCTCCAGAGGCGGCGGATAACCCTTCAATGACAGGTTTACTCTGAGTGAGTTGCGTTCCGCTCTTGCTTTGTACGCAGACCTCGCCCCTGGTCCGGACGATGTCTCATGCGACATGCTTTGATACCTGGGTGAGCAAGGCATGGTCTTTCTCTTAGATTTGTTTAACAGGATCTGGGTGGAGGGTCTCTTCCCAGATTCCTGATGAATTGCTACTGTGCGTGCCTTTCACAAACCAGGGAGAGATCACTCTACTCTGACCGGTCATGCCCAATCTCTCTAACCTCTTGCGTGTGTAAGTTGATGAAGTAATTGGTAAATGTTCTATTAGCCTTTTTTTATGGACAGTGGAGGTCATCTCTCTTCTGCACAGTGCGGCTTCCGCAAGTTCCACCCCACATCAGATGCTCTGCTCCGACTGGAAAATGCTGTCTGCGAGGCCTTCCTTCATAGACAGAACTACGCCATGGTATTTGCCGATCTGGATAAGGCCTATGATACCGCATGGCGATACAGTATCATGGAGCAGGAAGAGGGTGTCCTGCAGGGAAGTGCCCTCAGTGTCACACTCTTTGCCCTGAGCATCAACAGCATCACCTCGGTGCTGCAGGAAGAGGGTGTCCTGCAGGGAAGTGCCCTCAGTGTCACACTCTTTGCCCTGAGCATCAACAGCATCACCTCGGTGCTGCAGGAAGAGGGTGTCCTGCAGGGAAGTGCCCTCAGTGTCACACTCTTTGCCCTGAGCATCAACAGCATCACCTCGGTGCTGCAGGAAGATGTTCTCGCTACACTCTACGTGGACGACCTTTCGATCTCTTTTGGCACTGCCCAGATGCCAACTCTGGAGTGTCGATTCCAACAGGCATTGAACCACGTCTCTCACTATGCCAAAGCGCACAGGTATCGGTTTTCTTTGGCCAAGACTAAGGTGGTGCACTTCTGCCGCCATCCATGGCTCCACCCTCGACCCAAATTTGTTTCTTAATGGGGTATGCCTGAAAGTGGTTGAATCACATCCGGTTCAGACACCAATTGTGATCTATAGCGACTCCGTAGCACCCTGAGTGCGCTTGGGGCACTGCAATCTCTGCATCCCCTGGTTCATGATATCCATGAGCCACGGTTTTGGCAAGCCGGGCGGATGTTGAGATTATCTAATGCTAGGTTCCTGGACATGTTGGAATGAGGGTGCCAAAGATTCCGCAAGACTTGGGCAACTGGACCAGCGTATCGCTCTTCTTCACACTGACTACATGGCAAGAATCCAGGCAGCTCTCTGGGCTGATTGGCAAAAAGATGGGAGACGGTTGAAGGGAACTTAAAGTTGCCTGCCATTGCTCCTTGATTGTTCCCATGGGTTCTCCCCCTCAATGCCGCCAGGGCTTCAGGTTGCTTTCTGTTGTCTCTGACTTGGACACAACACCATTAGATGGAGCGCTCGTCTGTGCCCTACTGTGAATACTGCATTGTCCCCCAGACTGTTCGCCACATTCTTGTTGAATGACACAGTCCGGGCGATCTTAGTGCATGTTACCTGTTCCGGTATCGGGATCGGTGGGTTCACTACCACCTGTCCCTTGTACTCAGGATGAGTTTGTGCACATTGACTGGTGGACTTACAGGTCGGCCTTCTTCCCTTTATTTAACTAGTTGTTTTTGTAGGTTGCACCTTCCTGCGCCGGGAAGTGGCGGACCTACCCCCGACCCTGGAGCTTGCTTCCTGCATCTTGCCTTCTTCCTTTTTTATATTTTATTATTATTGTTTGTTGTTTTTTTTCAAGTTAGTATTTTACTGTAGCCTAGTACTAGGCAGTGGTAACTACGGCTACTTATGCCCAAGGAGGCAGTCGCCAGATGAGGTCTTTAAAAAAAATAATTGATATATATATATATATATATTACAGACAGGAAAGAAAACACATTGAATACCCTCCTTTAATATCTGTTAAGCAGAAGTAGCAATCTGTTGAATGGCCTTTGGCTCCCGCAATACCATTGGTATGCCAAACATGAGGCCAGGCCCTCTGCCTTTCACCCAGGTAGAAAGCGAACTTGTATACCTGACACAGCATATGTGAGGTGCCCAGCGTTTGTCCTGGCTACCCACGTAGATCCAAAGTAGAGCTCATAAAGTTCCTTCACATGTCAACTGTCTCTTGTATTGTCTCAATGTAACTGATTTACTTATATAACAGAAACTCTGGGCAATTTTTGCATTCTCTAGGCATTTTAGCTCTGTCTCCTGTAAAAAAAACCCCACTATAGTATGCGAAAAATAATATAAATAGTAACAGCAACAAATATTAAATGAAAAAGTAAAAATAGGAAGCATTTATAGTAAGCTACAAAATTATCAAGCGTTACGTAAGAGTTACCACGATTTGGACCCATATAATTAAAAAATATTGACTATACTTTCATAAATGTCATAAGTTAGGTTGACAAATACCTTAAGAACACCCCATTAAAATTATATCAAAATCTGTTTATAACTTTTAGAGTTGTCAGTTTCAGCCCAATCCTGTTTGCATTCAATTCCTATAGAACCATCAGTGTATTTAATGTAATTAAGATGGTAGTTAATGAGAAACTGAAAGGTTGCAGAAAGAGGCGGATGTTATATTCATGATTTATGCAAAAAATACCCCTAGAAAAGGTTATTCTCATTTCCTTTTTTTTTTTTATTGTTGTACAGTGTTATCTTTAGCTAACATATCTTATAATATGCAAACATTAATAAACACTTCCATGCAGAAACCAAAATCTGCCTAACCATGAGAACTATTTTTCAGTAAGCTGCACTGTCATTCACACCCTCTCCATTCCTACATCCACCCCCCATACCTCCCACTTGCCCTAATTATTAGTGAATCTTCTACCAAACCCACAGCCAGTCCAAAGCCCTCCCCCTCAAATTATATTCACAGATTTGTACCAAAGTCCCTAACCTGTCTACATCCAAGGCACCATCGCTCCCTAAACAAATATGCCAAGTTTAACTGAAGAGAACCCTGGTCATAAAGTTAATTCCCCATTAGATAAATACCCTTTCACTTTCTGAACATTATGAATTATGTCCTAGTAATAGGAATTTGATCATGATCCCTTTGACATTTCCTTGTATAAAGCAAAAACCCCCAACATTTCAGCTTATTGAAGAGCCACAAATTGAGAAAGTCCTTCCATTTTCAACGAGAAGACAGCTCAAGAACTTTTCTGAGAAATTGTATAATGACAACTTGAATGTTTATAGGAAACGTAAGTGATAATTATTTTGTTGTTTGGTTTATTTCATCTGCATTTCTAAAAGGTGAGGTTGGGATGACAGCATGGGGTTTGCAATAGCCCATCCCATTACGGCGATTGGGTACACTCGCAGGATGTACTTCCACTTGATGGCCCACCCTCTTGTACCTTGCTGCAATGACTCTCTGGAATGTGCATCACATTCTTGTGTCCTAGTATGAGAGATCTTCATGCACATTACCTGTCCCAGTATCTACTAGGACAAGCAGGGTTGCTACCACTCACTTGTTCTTTGTACTCAAAATAGTTTTGTGTACTCCTGATTCTGGTGTTTTTGGAGGAGGAGGCTGGTCTCCTCCTATCCTTATAGCTCTTGGGTGAAAGATCCACATGCAAGCACCTCAGGAGGGAGGGACAAGGCCTACCTCCTGTCCGATTATGCTATTTTTGTGTGTAGGCTTTGTTTTGTTTTTTTGTCTTAATGTAGCCTAATAAATAGATTAGCTTGATCATGGTGATGTATGCCCCTGTCCGCAGTTACCAGGAGAAATTCTCTTAAAGAAAAAACCTACTGTGTTTGGATATTGCTTTCTCATAAGCAAAACTTACAGTCCTGTGGCTTCCCAAGCCAGTGAGCGACCACTATCTGGACTTAGTAAGCTTTTATGCCTACCACTAGAAGACAGTTGAGGTATTCTTCCTGTCACACATACAGTATTAAATTATTCACAAAACTGAAAACAATTGTTATATGAAAGATTGCATATTGATACGAGGATTCAGCCATAATAAATGAAAATAATTACAGTGATTTATTAAATGCACCTTTGCTCATCATATTTGCCATAAAATATTTAACGTGTGTGGTGATCATAATAAAGTGTCAAATACCTTTCTCTATGCTTTATTCAAGTAACAAAACATCAATACAGTCTGAAAATAAAAGAGAATCTAAGTAAACAAAATAATGTGTAACCCATTAGGCAATTATACATATAAGGTTACATGCTTAGATCACCACAATGTGACATTCATAAAATAAATTGTTTTAATTAGTGTGATTGTAAGGTTAAGGAAGGGTGGGCTTGTTTTATTGCATGATGCAATACTAGCAGATTTAAAAAAAAAAGTTTTCTGACTGGGTATGAATGTGTTAGCTTATAATATTATTTGGGTGACCGGGATTGTGTAATTTTTCTGGAGGTGGTCTTTACTCAGCTATAGACCGACCAAGGTCATAAATTTTGCTGGGGCCACTAATATTTGTCCAGGGGCAGGGTGGAAAAAAATAATGACTGGGGTTAGCCAGGGCTGGGGCTGGGGTCCTGGTCAGTCTATAGGTGAAGATGAGATTTGCAAGAGTGAAGCTGTCTTGTAGTGTATGGACCTTCTAATAATAGAAGTGAAACTGAGAAACAAAGGCTCTAGAATGACAAGGTGATTGGTGTATAAAATTAGGAAAAGGTTATTAGTTACAGAATATGAATTAGCAAAGACCTTAACATCCACTTTAGTCTAGTTCCAGTTTAAAAAGGAAAGGTAGGTGGAATTCAGTAGTCTAGTACTTTTCACAATATTCCTCGCCAGGTTATTCCACTTTTGTATTTATAATAAAATTTATTGTCTGCTATCATAGTGTTAAATCTTTTGTTTACTAGTTGAAATTTATTTCTAGTATCTATTCGGTGATCTATCTCAAATGTTGTCATAATTTATATTAGTTAACATAGTATTTTAAAGACCAGTAAGTTGGCTAACAGATACTGATTTTGGAGTGAAAGTAAATTGAATACTTTTCTCTATACAATTTATTTATAAATTCAGGAATTAATTCTGACGCTAGATGAGTTCCAATAGTGTACTGTCCCTTTGCTTCTGGAGATCAGAAATGTAGATGCTCAAAGTGGTCTTTCAAGAGCTTTCTATAAAGAAGAAGGCTACAGCTTAGCTAGTGGAAATGCTACTTGCAATTACAGCAAAGTTAGCTACATTGGGTGTGGTCAGTTGTCAGATGGAATCCCATTTCAGGTTGGCTTCATGGTAGCTGCCATATGCTGTAAGATACCTGTTGGATCCCACGTTAAACTGTAGACTGAAAAAAAAAAGGACACTTAAATGAGTGCAGAGTGGTTGTAAAGCTTTACAAAATTCTTCTTATATAAGGCAAGAAAATATCTCATTTTAAAGCCAAAAATGTTTTGACATTCAGAGGACTTTGTGCCCTTCCAACTTAATCAGTCATAGGGAAGGTGAAGATGGTAGTGGTAATTGTACCACTACACTTATTGCCAAGAGAAACAGATGCGCTCTCAAGAATTAATTGGAACTCTATAAAATCTACACCTGTCTTTTTATTCATTATGATTTGCAGTGTTAGATGTAGTCCACTATTTTCATCTTATTTACATTCCCCTCTTTTCTTTCTGATCTCCTTACCTACTTTATGATCTCCTTACCTACTTTATGATATGATTAGGAATATGCATCCATCCCTTCTCTCTCATTTACTGGACATTTACAACTGGATTTGGATCAAGGGCCGCTTCCCTTCCATGTGGAGAGAGGCCATAGTCCTTCCATTCCGCAAACCAGGAAAGGACGGGACGGAGCCCACCCATTACCGCCCCATTGCTCTTACCAGTTGTCCATGTAAAGTGTTTGAGAGAATGGTCAATTTCAGACTCGTCTGGTTTTTGGAGACTCAAAATCTCATATCTCCTTCTCAATCAGGGTTCAGGAAAAAGCAGAGTACGACAGACCTGCTTGTCCGAATGGAGTCACTCGTAAGAGATGCTTTTTCAAAGAAGCAGCACGCCATCGCTGTCTTCTTTGATATTGAGAAAGCATACGATACCACCTGGAGGCGTGGTATCCTTAAACAACTCCACGATTGGGGCCTGCGGGGTTACCTCCCCAGGTTTGTCGAGCAATTTCTGATGCGACGCACACTACGCGTAAGGGTTGGAGGCACCTTATCGGATCCCGTGGACCAAGTTGAGGGTGTGCCACAGGGAAGTGTCCTCAGTGTCACCTGCTTCTCTGTGGCCATTAATAGCATTGTTAGAAATCTCCCTCCCGAGATTTCGTCGACGTTATATGTGGATGATCTGGCGCTCATTTGTTCTTCGCCCAGACTCCCATTTATCGTCCGTAAGCTACAGCGAGCTATAAGCACTGTAGCTGAAAATGCTTCCTCCAAGGGTTTCCGCTTTTCCGCAGTAAAGACCAAGGCTGTTCACTTTTATGGGAATAAGTTAGTGACATGGGACCCCCCCCCTTTTGTCACTATATGGTGTGCCTATAGATTTTGAGCCCCATTTCAAATATCTGGGGGTCATATTTGATTCAAGGCTTTCATTCTGGCACCATGTGGACGCCTTGAAAAGGTCTTGTTTAAAGAGAATGGACATAATGAAACTGTTGTCTCACACTTCTTGGGGAAGTGATCGACGTACCCTGTGGCTCCTGTATCTAGCATTGGTCTAATCAAAGCTAGACTATGGATCACAGGTGTACTCCTCTGCCTCGCCATCCATTCTCGAAAAACTAAACACTGTGCGTAACCAGGGTGTGCGCCTGGCTTCTGGAGCCTTTAAGTCCTCCCCAGTGTGGAGCCTTTACGCAGAGAACGGGGTTCTCCCCCTTCCCTATCACAGGCTCGAGTCTAATTTAAACTACCTCCTTAGACTTGAGCAACTACCGCAGACGCCAGTGTATGAGTGCATGTTCAATACACGGACAGTGGCCTCATACGATCGATCTCCATCTCTAGCTCGCCCCTTTGCTCTGCGTATGGCCGAGCACACTGCGCAACTAAGGGAGTTCTCAGTGATTCCCTTTACCATGCCAAAGACCCCCCCGTGGCTCATACCACTTGTAATGGTATGTAGGGAACTAGCTGATAGGCCCAAGTATCACCACCTGCCTGTAGTATTGAGAGCCATGTATGGCGACCACTCCTCTCAACATCGGCATAGCACTTTTGTGTTCACCGATGGGTCCAAGTCACCGGACAGAGTTGGAGCAGCTGCTGTCTTTCCATCTGAGACAGCATTGGTCCGCCTGCCAAACGCAGCCTCCACATTCACAGCGGAACTCGTTGCTATGATGGCGGCACTGACTATCATAGCTGGCAGGCCATCTGGTTCTCATACTATCTTTACAGACTCCCTTAGTTCGCTTCAAATGTTGGGTGATGTTGGTTCGAGCCATCCGTTGGTTTCCAAGATCTAGCGGTGGCTCCTACGACTATCGCCCATCCACGAGATATCCTTTTGCTGGGTGCCTAGTCACGTGGGCATCCCAGGCAATGAGAGGGCAGATGCTGCAGCCAAAGAAGCAGCATCACTGGGGACAGCTCCAGTGGCCCCAGTCCCACTCTGCGATGCATATCCTCTGATCAATGAATACGTGGTCGGCCTATGGCAGAAGAGGTGGAGTGAGCTCCCTCCCACCAAGCTCCACTCCATAAAACCCTCCGTTCACCCATGGCCACGTACAACTAGACATCGTAAAATGGAGGTTGCGCTTGTCCGTCTGAGGATAGGCCATTGCCGGCTCACCCATGAGCATTTAATGAGTGGGCTGCCCCCACCTATGTGCATTCTGTGTGGGGTACAAATATCTGTCCTCCATATATTTGTAGAATGCCCATTGCTAAGGAATCTCAGAAGGACGACTTTTCCCTTCATTACCAGAGAGATGGCCCCCCAGCAGGCTCTGCGGGGCATCTTTTCTGAGACCCATTGCTTCTTTAACGTGACTAGGATACTAACCTTCCTAAAGGAAAGCAATCTTTTAAACAAAATTTAAAATAGTTTTATATATTTATTGTTGATCTATTTATAGTTTATGTTTTTACATTTTGTTGAATATTTTAATAGTCTATTTTTTGTTAAAAGATTTTAACTCAACTGACTCAATATTGCCTATTAAACTAATTTTGGTCCCAAGGACATTTCTGCTTTTTTATGTATTTTAATATGGCAATATTTTAAAAATAATAATTTTAAATTCACTGCCCATAAGTGAATTTGGCTGCGAGATAGTCCATCTGGGCTACGCAGCTTTTAAATTCTCAATGCACTATTCATTCATTCATTCCTTACCTACTTCTGACCAGTATGGGGTTACCTATGTAGACTGGTAGCTGGAGGAGTATCACATGCTGTTGGCCTAAATGCCTGTAAAGAAGGCCAGGCTCATTGAGCTGACCTTAACTCTTTGGCTTCCAAGAGTATCTATCTCCTCTTTATTTCTCCTCTTTAGGTTTAAGGACCTCATGCCATGTCAGAAGAGAGGCTTTGGAACCTCTATGAACAATTCTTTTTAATGCTTGCAGGTTGTAAGAGACCTGGGGGTTGGGGTACAAATAATTGGAAGATAGTTTTTCTCCAATAACCCCTTCCCTGCACCTAATAAGATGATCACCTCCCCTCAGTGACTCTACAGGTTTTTGGTCAACCCCTTTTGCCTTCTTATGGCCCATTGAAGCCATAGAAGAAGCATTGTGGCCAAATAAACTTCCTCAAAGTGAGCAGCAGGGGACCTCTCAAGACCCCCTAAGGAGAACTGTGGGCAGTGAACCTCTTTGGACACTGTCCACCCTTCCTAACCTTTGAATTGTAACTTTCCTGGGTACCACCATGCAAGTTCCCTGAAACTTTCCCTGGAGACTGTGCATGATGGAGCAGGAGCCTGAGTCCCTAGTCAGGATCTTTAATGCTATTAGGAAGGATGGCCGAGAGGAGGCCCTTCTCAAGACCAGCATGGACCCCAGAGTACTCTACCCCTGATGGCTGGAACTTCACCATGGATGAAGAGTGATTCAGTGGGTTCCACCCCTGAACCAAAGGTCCTCCCAAAGCCGCACATTTATAGGGACTTGAAGGAAGGGGAGTGCTTCCTTTCCAGTGGGGCTTTGCTGATAGCTGACTCCTTTGTCATTTTGGTGATGGACCAGACTGAGGCTGACCCATCCAGCCTCAGAGCTCCTTTGTCAGTGGGAGAAAAAAGGGTGCACACCCCACCCTCCACTAAGAAGAAAAAGAACAGAAAAAATAATAGGAATGATGGATCTCCCTCAGGGGGCAATGGATTCCAGGGACTAATGGGTCTCCCTTATTAAAAAGCAGAATCAGTGTCTTATATGGGTGATCAGGGCAACCCTCCTTATCAAGAGGCTGTTAGCTGCCTTCAAACATTTCTTAGTTATTTTCTCTACCTACACTCTTCCATAACATTATAAAAGGGGTGGTCAAGGTCAAATGTGTGATGAGGAAACGGGGACGAGCCTCAAGTCCCAATCAAAGCACTTGATCACATTCAACCATGACAGGCTCCCTGAGTGTGCAGACTGGTTGATGTTACTACCATGTTAAGCATTTTATATTTAGAGCAAGTCCTTAAGGGCTCAATGCAGCCCTTTATCCAGTGGCACCTCTGGTTCTGTGTAGGATGCCAGCCTACAAGGTAGCACATTTGACTTTTTGTCACTAGGACTTTGCTCCCAATGCTTCTATAGCACTGGAAGTATTGCGCTAAGCTTTTGGGGGATATGCTGTATCACATTGGAGCTTTTCTAGTGTATACAGATGGCTCCCTATCCAAAGTGGTCTTTGGCTTTCATGCTGGGTCCTTGTTTGAAGTCTGCTGGGCTCTACCAGGCACTGCATCTGTCTTTCTGGCTGAGCTGGTTGCATTACACTGCTATCTGCACAATGTGTCTTGTTCAGAGATTGGATCATAATTTATATCAATCATAAAGCACCCTGAGTGCTCTCAAGGTACTCCCCTGGTTTGCAGTATCTGTGATGCCATGGCTTCCGCCAGCTGAGATGTTGAGATTATTTGCTCATGGGTACCTTTACATAGAGGGACTGAGAAATTAGCCAGTTGTGAGGGTGCCACACAGTGTGAAATGACTGGGTGACCAGATCATTGCTTCCTCTTTCCCATTCTGACTACCATGTAGGAATTATGTCAGCCTTTTTGGCTGCCTGGCATAGAAGATGGGAATCTGAACTTGTGCGCTATTATGCCGTGACTTTTTCCATGCCTCCCTCCCATATATTGATGCTTCAGGTCATTTTCCATCATCTTTGAATCAGGCATATTTGCAGGATGCATCACCACTTGATGGAGCACTTCTATGTAGTTTACTATGATGACTGCAAGAGCCTCTAGAATGTCTAGCACATTCTTATGATCTGCCATTCTGTGGGATCTTCACACACATTACCCAGTACCGAGATGAGCGAGTTTGCTACAACTTGGCCCTTATTCCTAGGGTGAGTTTGTGCATACTAACTCAGACTTTGCAGCAGTTGTGAGTGGATGTGTTGTCAACTTCCAGTGCATACTGTGTGTTCACAAATAACTAACTCTTTTTACTAAAAGTACTGTATTTTAAGAAAGCCTATAATAGCTGCAAAAAACAACTATCAAGTGAGAAAATAGGTGCTATTATTGCATTATATAAGGCTGGAAAATCACAGAGACAAATTGCAAAACATTTAGAGATAGCTCAAAGTACTGTGAATTTATGGGTTTCTTGACATATAAGTGATGTTTCTGGTACTCCTATTTGGAAAAGTGGTAATGGGAGACCTAGAAAGACAAATTTATGTACTGCTAAATTTATAAAATGTACTGTGTTAATGAAACCAACAATAACAGCAAAAGGAATTAAGTTTGAGGAGCATAATTTGCTTAAAGATGTATCTGAGCGCACAATTTGACATCGGCTGCGAAAGGAGGTAGGTTGGATATCTCGGCATGCTGCAAAGAACCTTTCCTGAATGCCAAAATATGCAAGAAAAGAGTTGAGTTTCGTAAAAATAACATCAATTGGACTGTTGATGATTGGAAAACAGTTCTCTTTATTGGTGAATCCTCTTTATTTACATTCAGAAGCTTTCCAAAAATGGTGCGCCACCCGCATGGCTCAGATAGGATGGATCTTAAATACACTATCAAGACAATGAAACACCCAAGTGTGATGGTTTGGGTTTCCTTTGGCTATTTTGGTAGGGGAAGTTTACTTTTTCTTCCTAAGAATACAACCATGAATGGTGAACAATATTTAGCCATGCTAAAGGAAAAACTTCCACCGGCACGGGCATTGCATGAGAAAACTTTTATGCACGATGGGGCATCAATACCTAGTCCATCCTGAGGAGTGATGACAAGTTTTTTTGTTTTGTTTCACTGATAAAAGCCAATTTTATTTGTTTGGTTCAGATAGAAAGCAACATGTAAGGCTTTGTAAAGATAAATTCTGGATAATTCAAATAGTCACAATGATACCTATGGATCAGAGTGATGAATGGATGAATGCATCAGAGTATAGTCATCATTAAGGGAAAGAGTAGTAGTGCTGTGTTTCCACCATATATGGTAGCCCAAGGGGTAGCTGCCCATTCCACATGTCAGCATAGTGTGGACATGTGAACCACTTTGGCAGGATCAAATTTACAAGTTTTGGTTGTTGTGTTTGCTAAAGTGATTGACTGTTGGTGTAGTGATGTAAATGCCTTAGGTTCAGTCGATGGAGTGATGAAATGTTTTCTGGTTTTCCATGCCAGGAATCAAAGTTGGTAAGTAGCAAGAGTGCATTGTTGTTCTTGGGGTGATTTTCAGAATGAGAATAATGATTCACCCTTAATATCAGATGTGCATTTAGGACTTTTATTTCTGTCATGTGAGACTGATTAGTGATGAAGGAAAAATCTGCTTTCTAAACTTATTCTATTTTTTCAGTTACTGGAAAGAATCATCAACTTAAACTTGTTGGTCAGCTGATACATTCTCATGGGACTACAAAAGATAAGATTGCTCAACTTAGTCTGGATTGTATGAAATCCCCTTTGTACTCGTTAAATGACCTCAATTCACTTATTGACCATGTGCAACCAAATTTAAAATATAATTGTTATGAATCAATTGGTAAGTCCCATGCTCTTGTTTTAGGCATGTTTTATTAGCACTGTAAGAATAATAAATAATATTTTAGCATTATTAACAGGAAAGTTCAATAAGGTTTAGAAAAATACAATATTGGAAGAGATTTATTCGGAAACTAGTTTTGGAAAGGTCTAGATATCCATCTTCTGTCTGGACTCCTAGTGAGAAACCTTAAATAGCTACAATCCAAATGTAAGTTTGGCTTGAGCAGAGATCTTACACATGATTGGCTGGAATAATTTGCTCACATTAATTTTCATATATATATATATATATATATATATATAGTAGCCCTCTTTTCACTAACTTAATCCATTCAGGGCCTTTGTTTGCAACCCCAAACAAATTTTTCCATTGAAATTAAGGTAAATACAATTAATCTATTTCACCTCAGAAATATTGTATTTTTACATATTTAAGTGGAGGGATTTTGTGATGAAGAATATAGAATGAAATTGAAATACATATCCTTAAATAGAAACAAATGATACTAAATTAAATAAAACAGTACTGTAATTTACCTTTGTTGTTTATACTTGCTGGTGCAGGTGGATGGTGAGGGAGGAGAGGAAGAGGTGGAAACTACTACTTCAAAGGGGAATCCGCTTCCATGAAAACACTGGATCACTCTGATTCGGGAGTTTTTCTCTTCTCTACACCTTTTTAGGTGGTTCCATTTCTGATTTGCATGCAAGAAATTTGTCATTGTCTTTGCTGTAGAATTTTTCTAAAGTAGGAAATCGCATTGTCATTCAAAATGCTAATTGACCTATTTGCCCCAACTGTGTTAGGGTGATGCTTTTCAATAGATTCCGGCACTTCACTCCACTTACTATAAATGTTCTTTATCTGATTAATGATCATCCTCCTGTAGGGCCTTCACCATTCTCATTCTGCAACGCAACAAGCTCTTTGGTGATCACTTCTCAATGATCCTCAGACAGCCCTTCCACATCAGCATCATCGACCTCCAATCCCATACTCTTGCACATGATTTCATCCACCACTTTTTCTGTTCCTCAAGCCCATCAGTCTCTCCCTGCAACACAGCTTCGCCAAAGTTCATTTCAGACTGATTGCATTGTGCAGTAAGAGAAATTCCAAGCTTTATCTATGAAGTTGATGCAGTGGAGGGTGTTAAAAGTGCTCTTTCCAAAAATTTTGTAGGGTCAAATCCATGTGTCTAGTAACCTGGAAACACCTAGCAAAACAGTACCTTAGTGTATAGCTTTTTGAAATTTGAAATCATTGTTGATCCATGGGCTGCAGTAGTGGAGTCGTATCGTACTGGGTGGAAGAAATTCAACCTTGAAGTTGTGCTCGATACTCAGGTCTTCCTCAAAACCTGGTGGATGTGCAGGAGCATTATCCATTAATAGAAGACATTTGAGAGGCAGATTCTTATTCTCAAGATATTTCTTGACAGTTGGAGCAAACACTTCAGTTAGCCAATCCATAAATAAAATACACATTACCCATGCCTATCTATTTGCCCACTACATTACAGGCAGTTTACTTTTCAACACATTATTGTACTTAAAGATATGGATTTTCAGAGTGGTAGACAAGAAGTGGCTTTATCTTACAGTCACCACTTGCATTAGCTCATGGCGAAAATGTAAGCCTGTCCTTCATTTGCTTGTGTCCAGGCAGTGCCTTAAATAATCAGTTTCATAACAATTGAATAGTTGTGAGATGTGCTCTTCACTTTCACTTCACTTTCAACAACCTTTGCAAATTTATCCACAAATTCATTTGCAGCTTTTTTTGTTTGAACTAGCAGCCTTAAAACACTATGAATTCTACTTTGTCTTGGAAAGTTTTCAAACCACCATCTACTTGCTTTAAAGTCTTCACTTTCAGCACTTGTAGTGAATGTTTTTGCCAACAAATCACTGTGTAAAACTGCGTAGCCTTTGCACCAATTATTGCTTCACTAACACTACCTCCAACCAGCTGTTTTTGATTTATCCAAACTAACAACAGTTTCTCTATTTCCTCCAGCACTTTATATCTTTGCTTTGTTAACACAGTAACTTCCTTAGCAACATCAGTCACCTTTATTGCCTCTTTTGTTTCCCAGCAGGTGGGTAGCCTGTTACACTTTGTAGCCGGAGCAGCTGCGCATCCTTCCGGCCTGAGTGCAAATTAGGGAACCCCCGTCACTGGGTTGACTTGAACTCCATCTTAGGGCCTGGCAAAGTTATTGGTGCACTTTCCCCCTCACCTCCACTCAGCACTACTTTACTATTTTATTATTATTCACTACAATTAGCATTATTGTTATTATCATTCCTATTGTTATTTATTATTATTATTTAGTATGATTTTTATATTATTTATTAGTATTTATTATGATATATTATGTATTATAATTATTTAGGATTAGTATTAATTATTATTTAATTAATATTTATTTAGTTGTATTAATTTTATTATATAGTATAATTTTGTATTATAATTATTTATAATGATTAGTATTAATTATTAGTATAGTTATTAATGTTATTTCATCATCATTTTTGAAGGCCATACATGCTTGCATATGTTGGCCTTATTTACCTAATGGTGGCTTTCTACGCTGCTTGATCTCTGGCTGTTTCTCTATTTCTAATATGTATTATTTATCATCATTCTGGTAGCCATGGGGCCTTTGGTGGACTGCAGGCCATTCTGGAATCACCTAACACCGGGTGATCACCCCCCCCTACTCCTTATGGACCCGCCTATCTCTACTTCGCTTTATTACATACCCTCTTACCCCTTTCCACACTTATTCTTCTATCCACATATGTTCAGGCTGCCCAGTACACTTTCATCCTCTTATGACCCTTAGTTGATTGGCAGTGTATACCGTGAGCTCCCTACTTGCCTCAGGGACTGAAAGCCCGATGGCTAGGGCTCTTTTAGGTACGAGGTATGCAGGGCCGTTGACTTTGCTCATGTTACTCCAGTACACATATAAGTTAGCTACACTGGCCCATCCTTTATGGTTAACATTCCAGGAAAATTTCACTTAATATGCAGGCCAGGTAGACAAAGCCCATCAATGTTGGACTGGGACCGATTAGCTGTGTAAATGATCATATTCTGCAATTTCTGATCCTATGGAGACTTTCTCTTAACCTGCCCACTCATAGGGAGGTCATAGTATCTACTTTGTATGAGGCCCCCCCTTTTTTCATTGATCATGGTGACAACTGAAAGAAATAGTGAGCCATGGAGGCGCATGCAAATCTGGCTCCGAGCGTGGCCTCGTCCTCCTTAAGTGTCAGAGAGGATGAGTGAAATTGAGGCATCCGTTTGACCAAAGACTTGACTGTGATGGGGAGTACCTGGAATGGGATCTGTGATTCCTTGGGGGTGTCAATGGCCTGAGTCTGCCCCTTTGCAAGCTTCTACTCACAGGTCTCACAAAGAGAGGAGGGACCTCCTCTTCCGCCTGGTGCCCCTCTGATAGCTAAGACGTTCTCCATCTCGGATAAGGACCTTGCTGAGACTGGTCTGTCTGGCTTAGTGGCTCCTTTCTGCGGCGGAGAGAAGCATGTTCATTCCCCCACCCCCCAAAAAGAAAGAAGAGGATTAAAGGTTCCTCTCCCTCTGCTGAGATTCTGGGGATGGACAGGTCCACTGCCATTTCTGCAAGGGACCAGTCCAAGATTGGCACATCCAGTCCCGCAGCGTCCCAGACCAAGACCAAAGTTGCAAGTGGGGTGAGCAGAGCCTCGATTACATCAGGGCTCCTCGTTGAGATACTACCTGGTGTTTTTTTAGCCTGCTGGCTATTGGCTTTCTGTTTATTGGTGCCACTGATGGCAGCATGTGGGTCAAGGGTAACATGATCTATCAGAGCAAAGGATTAGCTAGCTTGATTGGTAGAGAGCCGAAGGTGTCTCGTTTGTCTGACTGGAGCCTTCTTTCAAATGTGTCAGATCCCTCCGAAATAGTCATGATTAGTGCTCTTAGGACCTTAATGGCATGCCTGTAAGTGTGACACTTACTTTCACGAAGTATGAACTTCGTGAAAGGAGTGGTCTCTGTGAGGGAACTTGTTGACTACATACTCCATATATAACATCACTTTAGAGCTGGCTAACCATGGATGGGCGAGACCCACTGCCACTCATCGTAATGTTTGACTGTGACAGGCTCCCAGAATTGGTGCATGCTGGTTGTTATCTCTACCTTGGGAAGGCATTCAGGCTGCTGCCATGGAGGTGTTACTACTTCCACCACTGGCCAAATGAATCACTTCTGTAGATGTGCAAAGTCAGGGTTACCCAAAGTCTGTTTAAATTGCTCCAAAGCCACACACGATAAGTCGAAATCATGTGTGGCCAAAGGAGGTCAATTGCGAAGAGCAGTACCCCGCTGCTTCAAAGCAAATTGTTGCATATCTCCTGGAGAAGGAAATCATGTCTGTTCAGGCATGGATCATCTCTCGTTTCACAAGGCTGATGACTTGATCCTGGTACTCCTAAGGCTGCCTGGGACATCTTGTGCCTCAATTTTAAAAAATAGGTACCTTCCTACTGGCTCTTCCAGACATACAAGCACATTCATTTCTGCACCCATTCACCCCCAAAGTGACGCGGCAATTTGCCATCCTGGCCGCCGTGCTGATGGGATCCAGCACTCCGTCCGGCCCCAGCTTAGCCTCTCTTCCTTCCTTCAGATAGCCTGTATTTCACCCCTACTTCGTCGCTTTTCATACAACCTCTCCCACAACTTTCTCTGGTCAGCATCTAATTTCACAGGGTAGATGCTGACCTTCTCAGCCAACCGTCCCAGATCGGCCGTTTCGCCTTACGGCCACGTGCCTCCACCGAGTCGTTAGACTCACAGGAGGCAACACCCCTGAAGTTGGTCGCCAGGCCATCTTCCGGGGTTCCTTCGTTCACGCCTAGTGGTGGGCTGAGTGGCTCGGAGACGGTGGTTCCTCGAAAAGAGGGCCCCCCGCCTCTGAAGTCGCAACGCCCGCCTTATGCTTCGAGGCGGAGAGAGGAAAAGACTCGCATGGCGAGCCCAACCTTCCCCAATAAGTCCTCGAAGGCGACAGCGCCTTCAGCGCTTTGTCCGGCCAACAGCCCCCGGGGTTCTGCCTCCGGGAAGTTACGGCCATTTCCGTGAGGGTCTTCTGTTCAAAGAGGGCCCCCGCGTCTCCTCCGAGCTAGGCCTGGAGGGCATATTCCTTCAATGGAATTGCCGTGGACTCCGGGCCAACTGGGAGGAGCTGCGGAGGCTCGTCTCGTCCCGTTTCCCGTTAGCTATCTTTTTGCAGACCATGCTAGGCGCGTGCCCCCTGCCCCACCCTCCCGGGGTATAAGGGTCTTGCGATCCTACCTCCGCGGGATGGCCGGGCCGGGAGATGCGCGGTTTACACCCGGCATGATATCTCCGTTCTTCCTTTCACTTTAGATACCTCCTTTCAGGCAGTGGCTGTGCAGCTTCACCTGGATAGGAGGTATACTATCATTTCTGCGTACATTCCACCGTCAGCTGACATCGACGCGGGGGGATTTCCGCCGCGTCGTGGCACGGTTCCCGAGGCCCTTTCTCTTGCTTGGAGATCTGAACGGCAGGCATCCTCTCTGGGGAGATTACTCCATAAATCCCAGGGGACAAGTCCTTGCCGATCTGATCGAAGAGCTTGAGATGGGTGTCCCAAACGTGGATGAGTTTACGCATCACTGTCCGAGAACCGCTTTATTTTCTTGCCTTGACCTATCTTTGTGCTCTTCGGATGCACAGCCTGATTTTGATTGGGGGGTGGTCGATGACCTCCATGGTAGTGATCACTTTCCCATTCAAATATCATTTTCAGGGCAACTGCCGCCTGAGAACCCACCTCGGTGTTGCTTGGCGCGGGAGCGGTGGCCTGCATTTCAGGAAATGACTAAATTCTCTATTCCAGTCGAGGAATTTAGATCGGTAGATGAGGCCGTTGAGTTCTTCTCCGGCAACCATATCGCCGCGGGCCTGACTACTATTCCTAGAACGTCTGGCCGTTTTGCACGCCGACCACTCCCATGGTTGTCGGCCGAGTGTGAGACGGCCCTCAAACAGAAGCGTTATGCCTACATGCGCTATAAGCACCGCCCGAATGATTTCACTGTCGGTGAATTTCGTCGGGCTAGGGCTAGGTTCCGGTATATTTCGAAGCACGCCCGCCGCTCTTCTTGGCGGGCATACGTGTCTTCACTTAACGGGAAGACCCCTCTAGCAGAGGTGTGGAAGCGAGTCAAAAGGATTCGGGGCAAGTTCTCGCAGGACCCCCCTCCCGTTCTCCAGGAGAATGGGACCGCTTTTTCCGCATTCTCTAGCCGGGATACTGCTCCGCTAGCATTCAATGCACGTCGTGATGTCGCGGAAGGCCGCCGGCTGGACTTTACCTCCAGAGGCGGAGAACCCTTCCATGACCGGTTTACTGTGAGTGAGTTGCGCTCCGCTCTTGCTTTGTGCGCGGACACCGCCCATTGTCCGGACGATATTCCGTACGCCATGCTTCGACACCTGTTAGATTTGTTCAACAGGATCTGGGTGTAAGGTCTCCTCTCAGATTACTGGCGAATCGCTACTGTGCTCGCCTTTCACAAACCGGGGAGAGATCACTACTCCGGCCGGTTTCCGCCCAATCTCTCTAACCTCTTGCGTGTGCAAGTTGATGGGGAAATTGGTAAATGTTAGATTAGCCTTTTTCCTGGACAGCGGAGGCCATCTCTCTTCTGCACAGTGCGGCTTCCGCAAGTTCCACTCCATGTCGGATGCTCTGCTCCGACTGGAAAATGCTGTCTGCGAGGCCTTCCTTCGTAGACAGCACTACGCCACGGTGTTTTTCGATCTGGAGAAGGCCTATGATACCGCATGGCGATGCGGTATCATGGAGATTGTCCACACGATGGGGGCGAGGGGACGCCTACCAATGTTTATATCTGAATTTTGCGAGATCGTCGATTCCGCGTATGTGTGAGGGGAGCCCTCTCCGGCCCAAAGGAGCAGGAAGAGGGTGTCCCGCAGGAAAGTGTCCTCAGTGTCACACTCTTTGCCATGAGCATCAAGGGCATCACCTCGGTGCTGCCGGAAGATGTTCTCGCTACGCTCTATGTGAAAGACCTTTGAATCTCTTTTGGTGCGGCTCAGATGCTAACTCTGAAGCGTCGACTCCAACAGGCATTGAACCGCGTCTCTCGCTATGCCGAAGCGCACAGGTTTCGTTTTTCTTTGGCCAAGACTAAGGTGGTGCACTTCTGCCGCCATCCACGACTCCACCCCGACCCAGATTTGTTTCTTAATGGGGTGCGCCTGGATGTGGTTGAATCGCACCGTTTCCTTGGGGGGCTTTTATTCGCAGCCTTAGGGTCTCTTGTAACCGCGCCATGGATATTCTCCGTTCCGTGATGTTCAGCGCTTGGGGCGCTGATAGGGCTACTGCCCTACTTTTTTATCGATCCTTTGTTCGTTCGAAGCTCGACTACGGATGCGAGTTTTATGCATCCACAGCCGAGTGTTTATTGGGGAAGGTGGACTCGATCCACCATACCGGCCTTCGCCTTGCGACCGGTGCATTCCGCACTTCCCCCATTGAGAGCCTGTTGGTCGATGCCACTCGCTCTACGCCGCGTGCAGTGCATCACTCGCCTGTACGCGCGAGCCCGGCGCCTCCCTCAGTCGCCAACAGCTCTCACTGCATCTGCAGCTGATCTCGACGGTGCCTATGCCGCCGAGAAACGCCAGTCACAACCTAAGCCCTTTGGGTTTAGGGTCAGGAAACTCCTTCGAGAGCTAAGTATAGCTCTCGGGCCGGTGGCACCCCTGGTTCTGCCCAGGACGCCACCTTAGAGGGTACCACATTTGGCTATTTGTCGCCACGCCTCTGCTCCCAAAGCTTGTACAGCGCCGGGAGTATTGTGTTCGAGCTTTTTTGGAGCACACCTCGGGACAGTGGATCCTCCAAAGGAGGGACCCCTGCCTGCCTAAGGTTTCTAGGATGAGGGAGGAAAAGACTTGCATGGTGGATGAGCCTAACCTCCCCAGATAATTCATCTAAGGCGACACTTCCTTCTTTGGCCAACAGCACCCAAAGTTCTGCCTCTGGGAAGTGTACATCATTCTTGCGAGGTTCTTCTCTTCCAAGAGGGTTCCCGCATCTCTGAGCTAGTCCTGGAGGACATATTCATTCAATGGAATTGCAGCAGACTCCAGGCCAAATGGGAGGAGCTGCAGAGTCTCGTCTCATCCCATTTTCAATCTATTTGCATGAGACTATGGTGGGCACGTCTCCCCTGTCCACCCTCTCAGGCTATAAGGGTTTCACAACCTCACCACCACGGGATGGGGGATGTGCAGAAGAATGTGCCATTTATACCCAGCATGATGTCTCCATTCTTCTCTTTGCTTTAAATACCTCATCTCAGGCAGTAGGAGTGAGGCTGCACCTGGATAAGAGGATATTCTTATTTCTGTTTATATTCCACTGTCAGCTCACTTTGATGCACATAGTGTTGCTACTGGTGAGATTTGAACAATAGATACCCCCTCTGGGGAGACTACTCGAAAAGGTGTCCTAAATGTGCATGAGTTTACACATACTGCCCGATAACTGCTACATTTACCTGTCTCAATCTATCCCTGTGCTCTCCAGATGCACATCTTGATACCTCCATGGTAGTGATCACTTTACCATGCAAATATCATTTTCTGGACTGCTACCACCTGGGAGGCCCCCCTCCCCCCTTAGTGCTGCTTGATGTAGGTACGGTGGTCTGCATTTCAGGAAATGACTCATTTCTCTGTCCCAGTCAAGGAGTTTAGGTCACTGGATGAGGCTGTTGTGTTCTCCAGTAACCGCCTGGTTACTCTTCTCAGAATGTCTGGTTGTTTTGCATGCCGACTACTTCTGTTGTGGTCAGCCTAGTGTAAGATCTCTCTCAAAAAGAACGTTATGCCTACATGCAAAATTCACTGTCAGTGAATTTTGTTGGGCTAGGTTCCAGTATCTTTCAAGCATGCCTACCACTCTCCCTGGTGAGCATAGGTCTTCACTTAATGGGAAGAGCCCTTTAACAGATGTGTGGAAGCGAGTCAAAAGGATTCAGGGCAAGTTCTTGCAGAAACCCCTCCCATTTTCCAGGAGAATTGGACCGCAATCTCAGACCTCCCGGTCTACAATTGCTTTCTCTGCATTCTCTATCTAGGATACTGCCCTGCCAAAACATTTGATACGCATTGTGATGTTGCTGAAGGTTGCTGACTAGACTTTATCCATCAGAGTAGGATAACCCTTTCACAACATGTTTACATTGAGTGAGTTGTATTCTGCTCTCCCCTCGTGCTCGGACACTCCCCCTGTCCAGATGATGTCCCTTATGCCATGCTTCGATGACAAGGTGAGCGAGGATTGGCCTTTCTGTTAGATTTGTCCAAGATCTGGACATAAAGGTATCCTCCCAGGCTCCTGGTAATTTGCTACTGTCCTTGCCTTTTTCAAACCAGGGAGAGATCACTCTCCCCCCAGCCAGTTTCCACCCAATCTCCCTACCCTCCTCACGGTGCAATCACCTCGCAGTGAGCACCAAGGGACTTGTAAATAATCCATCCATCCCTACCCTCCTCCATGTGCAAGTTGATGGTGAAATTAGTAAATGTTAGACTAGCCTTTTTCCTGTAAAGCAGAAGCCACCTGTATTCTGCACAGTGCAGTGTCTGCAAGTTCTACTCCATGTTTGATGCTCTGCTCCAACTGGAAAATGCTGTCTGTGAGGCAGTGCCCATGTCGCCGAGAGATGCCAGTCATACTCTAAGTTCTTTGGGTTTTGCGCTAGGAAACTCAAAGAGCTTGGTGCTTCTGGTTCTGCTCAAGATGTCACCCTGGAGGGTACCACCTTTGACTATTTGTTGCCATGCCAAGCTTCCACAGCCCTGGATGCATTGTTTTATGCCTTTTTTGGGGCATACTTTGTGTCAGGCTGGTCTGTGCCTGTATATATGGATAGCTCCAAGTCCCAGGAGAGTGGTGGGTTTCCTGGCTGGATCCTCTCTGTTTGAAGTCAGTGGGGCTCTACCAGGTGCTCCGCCTCTCTTCACCCCCAAGCTGGTTCAGGAGATAACAAGTTGTGCCCGATTCAGAGACCAGATTGTGATCTATAGCAACACACAAAGCACCTTGGAATCTTCATATTCCCCGGTTCGCTGTATTTGTGATGCCACAGTTTTTGCAAGTCAAACAGATGTCAAGATTATCTTCTGTTGGGTTCTTAGCCATATGTGAATTGCAGGGAATGAATGCCCCAATTAGGGAGCCAAAGAGTGTGAGGACTGGGCAACCAGACTGGCTTTTTGCTCCTCCTCACACCTATTGCATGGCAAAGAAGATGGGAGATGGCCGAGGAGAACTTCAAGTTGTGCGCCATTGGACATATCCCCAATGCCGCAACGGCTTCAGGTTGCTTTCTGTCATCTACGAATTGGTCACACTTGCAGGACGAACAGCCATTTGATGGAACACTTTCCAGTACCTTATTGCAGCAACTGCATTGTCCCCCACCCGGATTGTTCGGCACATTCTTCTTGAATGGCCCAGTCTGAGTGATCTTCACGCATGTTACCTGTCCTGGTACCAGAATGAGCAGGGTCACTACCACTTGTACTCGAGACAGGTTTGTGTATACAGACTTGTGGACTATATGACATTTTGGAGGAGACTGGCCTCCATTTGATTTCACTCTTTGTTGTACCTCACAAGTCCCTGCACTGGGGGGGGGGGTGCTTATCCTTGTTTCTTTTTTCTTTATCTTGTTTTTTAGCCTTTGTTTCAGGGGTTTCTATTATCTTGTTTTTACTTGTTTTTTAATCTAGCCTAGTATTAGGCTGTAGCTTGATTACAGAAACTTTTGCCCTAGTAGTCAGTCGACAGATGGGCTTCTTTGAAAAAAAGTGTCATTTTGAGTAATGTCATCCACATGAACACCTGCCTTTTGTTCTGCTGTATCTCTAAATAGTACATGTCAAAACTAATTGTTAAGTACATGTTAGATATCGCAATAGACTAAAACAGTACATGTCAAAACTAATTAAGTACATGCTAAATATCGCAATGGACTAAAACTTGAAATTTTTTGTGTGTTCAAAGTAATTATTTTTACCTTGTTCTTCTCTATGCTCGCTGCAGGATCTTATCATTACAAGACATATGACCTTTCCTCTCAGTCTTTTGGTCTTTGTAAACCATGATATCTTCATCTTTCTTCTCTATGGATAACAGTGTGTTGTTCTATATTTTTTGGATTGTAACAGGAGCTCCTATATCAAACAGGCTGTCTTAATTCCAGCACAAATGCTTTTCATTTTTTATCTAGGATTATTTGCTTTTCGCCAAAGTACAATGTTTCTCATGTTGTTTCATTGCATTTTACTTGGTCATTCATTCTCTGGATCATAGCCATCTGCCAGAATGGAATGATAGATTCAACCTTTGTGCATGCAAGGTCTTGAACCTTGGACCTCACTGCATTTTCTGGTAAATTCTTAAGATTAAGAAAATACTGGTATGCTACTTCAGCCCCAGTTGCCCGCTGTGAGGTAAAATGGTTTTTGGTGAATAAATCCTTGAGGGCAATGGAAATAGTATAGGTGGTGCATGGCTTTCTAATTTAGGGAAGGAAATCTCCGTAATTACCTGCATGAGATAAAATGTCTTTTTGTAAACGATTCTCGAGTGGGACTTAAAATAGGCAGGCTATATTGAAAAGGATACGCTACCTCAGCCAGAGTTGCCCATTGTGAGGTAAAATGGTCTTTGCTGTATAAATCGTTGAGGAATGACTGATAAAAGCTAAACGGTTTACAACAATGAAACTTTCATGGAGAAATATGGTAGATAGCCCAGTTGACATGTCTGTGGCCAGTACATGGAAGTTCTAAGATATCACTTGTGCACCCACGGAGCTCCCTCATCTCCCTGCTTAATACCATTATGAAATTGTAACTTGTAGATGGTTTTAGGAATTCTGATTTTGTTATTTCTTGAAAAATGATATATTATTTTAATTATGATGATGATTAAATAATGATTATTATTATTCATTATATAGAGCTACTTAGTTTGTTGCTCTATATTGTTCAGATCAAAAGGCCGGAAATTTACAGCTCTATGCGGCAATGCTTTCCAACATTCTAGGTCAAAATAGTGGTGATTTTCAGATCAAACCTAGACCAATGGAAAATGTCATATTACTTTTGGTACAGAAGTCAGGTGGGGTGGGATAACAGGAGACCTAGTGCAGCTATGCAGACAGGCTTTGTTTGCTTCTTCTGGTAGTAATAGTTAGTGGTTGTGCATTGAGGGGGGTGAAGTGCTTTTCCCATCTTACCCACTATCCTGATTTATGCTGTTTTGGCTCTGGGTGGAGGTAAGAACTTAAAATCTCACCCAGTTGCAGCCATAGCATCATTGTTTAAGGCAAACAAGTCCAACAAGGAAAGTGCTTCCTTAACTGAAGCGAGCCTGTGTAGCATTCATAGGTGAAAACATGCAAGACTGGTGCCACTGAACTACTGCTACACAAGAAAAGCCAGGAAGACCATTTGAGACCGCACAGAGGACTTTAGGGTTGCTCAGAGGCAGGTGAAGGCTTGATCATGCCCAAGGAAATAAAGGAGAAGAGCCCACATCAGCTCTAGAAGACTTCTTTTAGATCATCCACTGATGGCTCTGTGATGATCTCCATTTTAATCACCATGATTCCCTCAAGAAAATGCTTGTACTTACTCTCAGAGGAAAAACTGGCTTGCTTTTGGTAAGAAATACTTAGCTTGGTACCCGGTCAAGTGGCAGAAGGTGTGGAGTGACAAAGCCTCATTTAGTGTTACTGGGAACGGAAGGGGTAAGGTCAGGATGAAGCGCAGGTACAGCTAAGCTACTGTGAAATCCCCTGATAGTGTTAATGTCTGGCGTGCTTTGGTGTATCAGTGTCAGGAAACTTCGTAGTCTGGGAGAACAACATTACTGTAAAGAAGTACTTGGAACTGCTCTGCATCTGTGGTCCATCTACGAGGCCACACCACCACCTCTGTGCCAAAGCTCATTCATCACCTCCAGTAGTGTATCATGAGTAAAGGACACCCCCACCAAGTATTAATTCCTTGGTGTTACCTGATGACCATTTTACCTTTTATTTTTCTGACCGCAACACTGAGTTGAGGGAGAATGAAGGTCATGTCGAGTATTATGACACTGACTGTAAAAGTTAATGAGCTTGGGGATGTGATATCCAATCACATGGTGTCTACCTTGATTGTACTAAGTTTTATATATATGGGTTTCATTGTTTGAATGATAGTGGTTTGGGGAAACAGTTTGCAACCACATGGTTTTAACCCATTAGTCGCCAGAGGGCCTTTATAAGTCCTCGATTCAGTGCTACATAATCGCCCAAGGGCTTTTATAAGTCCTTGATTCAGTGCTACATAATCGCCTAATGGTCTTTTGTGGCCTTTCACCTATAGACTCATATTTGCCGTGATATTTATGATAATTTGTCAAAAAAAAATTTGCAAACTCTTATTTTAGTGATTAAGTATCTAATTAAAATACATAATGGCTTAGGTCAGTCCTTCTTTGTTTGTAAACGGAGATTTATGAATGAGGGTAACTTGACTCCATTCTAGGCCTCACCACAACATGACCGTGAAAAGAGGCTGATTTATTACTCACATCTGTGTAAATATGCTGTTTTTGATGACTCTTCCTTATTTTTTAGTTAAATACACTTGTTTTTTAATTTTCATCCAATTAAAATGAGGAAATGCCTTAAGTTAGTATGTTATTGAAAGCACACAAACCTATTTTCTCTGGAAATTACAGTTTTATAGGTAAAAAATAGGCCCTGAACAAAGTTTTCATAAAATTTATGATATAAAATAGTCTCCCATGAAGAGTGGCACTGTTTTCTATAATTAGAAATATGTTTTAAAGTGTAACTGATTTAAAAAGCAAAAAACAAGCATGGGTGTTGATGAAAATTTGTGTAAGAACTGAGAATTAATAGGTAAAAGGTTATTAATAATTTTTAATTATATCAATAAAATAATTCTTTTCAATTAAAATGATATATTATTTGATTTATAAAATAGAATTTAAATATTTTAATTATTTTTGATAATGTGTAACATTTGTAATTTGCCCAAGGCAATTTCAAGCAAATTAGCTGGATGACTAAAGCATTTAGAGCATTGGTTATTCCTAAGAGTTTGAGTGTGTGTTGGTGTATGTGGGTGATACTAGTATGGAAGGAGAAGGAAAGCTTTTAAGTGCAAGTGGTACAAATGGATAAATTGAGAAGGGTGCTTGAAAGGTAGAGTGGGTAAGACATGTTTGCTTTTTAATCTCGCATAGTATTAAGATGTAGCATGATTATGGAGACTTGTGCCCTAGTAGGCAGTCGCCAGATGGGCTCCTAAAAGAATGATGAATGAGGGTATGCATAAAACTTCTGAGTTACTATAGGCATCTATGGAAATGGACTTGTAAAGGGAATATATGAGTAGCAAGTGTCAGTGTATGGGAATGGTTGGAAGACCCCGCAAAAAGTAGTTTAATCATGTGAATGAGTGTTTGAGAGAAGGTTGACTGAGGAGGAAGTACATATATGATAGGGGTGCATGCTATGGGCCTTCTTCCCAAGGAGGAAACCTAACTAGTTCCCACCCTACCAATAAAGGACCAATTTTGTGTGGTAAAATACTGGCTGTACTTAATAGGGCATAAAAGGGGAAGGGAGTTTTTAGTGGCATTCAAACACACCCACAATCCAATTTTGTGGCAAACCATTTAATGTTCAAGTTTTGAGCTTCAGACTTTTAAGTATATAGGGGAGGGTGAAGTTTGGTTCTTATTCCCATTTCCTAGACTTGTTTTTTCTCTTTCCAATTTTATTACATCATCTGGAAAGTTTCTGCTGCTTTTTGAAATAAAAATAATGTATATTAAGTGAATCTAATTAATTATATAGTTGTCATCTTGTTCTATAACCTTTTTTCCATTTTATTTGTTTAAAAAAAAATTCTCTTCAAAATATTTAATTACTATATAAAAAAAAAAAGAAACTAACAATGCTCCTCTCCCTAATTAGTGGAGAATTAGGACTAGGCCAGTCTAGTCAGGCTAGCGCAATTCTGTTTAACAACTTCTAATATGTTCATTTTTTGTTAAAATCTACTTAATTGGGGAAGGGGGGCATGTATTAAGATGGGGGGAACTGTATTACAAAATTGTGCCTATATAATTGAAATTTTTTTTCAAATTATATAGATAGAAATTTAATAATTAACCGCCAAATAAATGCTAAACATTCATATTGATTGCTTTAAAAGCATATAAAAATTTGGAAAAGTACTGTATTGTGGGTATATATGGATGTTCGTTTGTCCATTCAGTCGCTTCACCTCAGCCGTGGCCATTAGTTTTCATGCTCATATTCTACGTGCATGTTGTGTTCACCTTTCCGCCACTATGATCAAGACCTCACAAATGAAGATATTGAAATGGAAGAACAGTGAAGTAGATGAAACGGCAGAAACTCGTTAATTCCTTCGCTTTGAAAGGGCTTGATCAAGCAATTTAAACATATCAAAAAAGCAATTGAGACTTTTGAGTCCCAAGAATCTAACTTTGAACCAAGTTGCAAAGTTGCTGTAGATCTAATGAAATCTCAAGTTTTTTATCATGTAATTAACAATGAAAAGGAAAATTGTCCTGGAAGCAAGTGAAACCAAATGTGAGTGAGAAACATGGATTGATGAATCCACAATGAGCTGTGTATAATTGTTTATCATTCTTACAAAAAGATTTGTAAGTGATTTATTTGATATCTATGATCTAGTAAACCATTTATGCCTAAATTGTTGTTTTATTGCTCCTTCCTTATTTAAACACTTTTTTTTTTTTTTTACTGTCAAATCTCATTGTGTCTATGTATATTAGTCTCTCTCTTAACTATACCTTGCATCAGGATCGAACATATGAACCAATTAAATCCTTAAGTTGAGGTATTACTCTATTTACTTTGAGATATTCTTTTTTAATTTTTCCAAGCCCCCAATAGTTTTGAGGATGACCTAATATATCATTGAAATGTGCCACTGTCCTTTCATTGGATTAGATAAATCTAAAGAATGATTAGCCAATTGAATATGGTTGATAAACTTAAGCCTTATATTTTTAAAATGTACTATACAAGATGTTCTTTTTTCATAGGTTTGATCACCAGCCTTTTTCAAAGTACCTACCTGCCCGACAACTATGTAGCAAAGGAATTTGAATGCCATAACTTCTCAATATTGCTTCCATTGTTAAAGTCTGATGTAGATGAAGTAGAGAAACAGCTTATTCTTTGGTACTTTGAAAGCCAGATTCAAGTTGCTTTCTTAAAGTTTGTTGACAATATCGAAAAGGTAAAGTATCCAGTTGTATTCAATTTTAATTTATATTGCTCCATGATATATCCTGTTTTAACCCCCAAATTTATTTGTTTAAAAAGTTGAGATACATTTATAAAACTTTTGTTTTAAAGCTCTGTCATGATTCACGAGCATCCATGAAAATTCAAGGTATACTTGCCTTTAAAAGGCTTCTGACTGTGCATCCAAACCAAGATGTTGAGCATGTCATTCGCAAGATAATAAATAAATTTGGAGACTTAAATAAAAAGGTATGCGGAACTTCAGTCAATATAGTAACGACATGGCAGATTGAACATCCTCATCAAAGAAAAACACTAATTGCTTTCATTCGGGAGTTATTATACCAGTAAGTGAATTTTTTGCTTTGTTCAAAAAGATTAAAATAATGAGTTTCCCATATTCTTTTTATTCTGAAATGACCAATTGGTTAAGATTTTAATTTATTCCTTGATTGGGTGCTTCAAATTTATACCTGTATAATGTTCTAGAGCAGGGGTTCTCAACCAGGGCAAATTGGGCCACAGGAGAATTGCAACTCATACTAACACCCTTGCAAGTGAGTGCCCCATGTAGTGACACCTGGTGTGTGGAATGTCCTCCTAGCTCCAGTTCAATGGGTAGTTTCCTCTTAAGGCCTATCCATTTTTCCCTCTTCACCACATATCCAAAAACCTTGTTGATTATCTCTTCTGGAGTGTCAGGCACAGATTAGGCAACCATGCTATATGTCTGTTGGTTGAAAGCTTTAATCCCCCCTCCCTGCCTAACACCTGAAAAAAGGCTTATTGGTAGTAACTGTAACTCAACAGCCACTGCCAAGAAAAACTGATACTCTCTCGTTAGTCCTCATTTGTATCTATCTTAAGACTAAGAGTATCCTTTCCTCCCTTTTATTCCTCTATCTAGTTTTAAAGATCCTACAAAGGGGTGCTACACCTGGTACCTGGAGGGTGGGTAGGCAATCCCACTCCTAGTGCTCCTGAGGTTAGGTAATAGGGAGGTCATCGACCATTCTACTTCTTAGTGTACCATGCTATCACCTGAAGAAGCACTAACTCATTCTGTGATCTTGTCCCACCTTGGTGGCTGGGCTGAGAAGAATTATGGCATACCTTTGACTGGAAGAGGGGTCCCAGGTACCTCTGTAGGGAATTGATGAAAGGAACAGTGTCCCCTAACCCTGGCATGTGTGATCCATTGTGTGGAGGTCATGATGTTTCAGATTACTGTCTTTTTTTCTCAGTTATAAAAGGTTTAAAGACCTGAGGATGTGCATGCCTATTTGCAGTAACTGACAGTGCAAGGTACACTCAGCACCCTTTCCTTATAGCCTGTTACAATAAGTAAGGATATTACCTATCCCGGTACAGGGATGAGTGGGGTTGCTACTGCTTGTCCCTTGTATTCAGAACAAGTTTGTCCACTCATGAAAGTGGACTATTGGATTTCTTGAGCCGGCTGTTTCCCTGTTGGGGGTGTTCTCCAGTGATAGTACGAGCCTGATCTCCCTCCTATGTCCGAGTATGCTTTCCATTTTGTTTGTTGTCCCTATTGGTTTTGGTTATTGGCCTTATTGTTTATATATATATATATATATATATATATATATATATATATATATATAATATAGCCTAGGATGAGGCTGTTTGAAATTTTAGTGACTGCCTTTGGTGGCACTTGCTAGATACATCTGGCTTTATAAAAAAATTAAAATAGGTAATGTATTACAATTAAGGCACAATAAATTAATTCATTCACACAAAAATTAAATGTCCAAGCTATATGCATAAGAAAATATAGCATTAGGAAAATACAAAATGTTTAGTTTGACAGATTTCCATTTTTCTACTCTTCTTTCATAGTTAAATAAGAATGATAGTATTTTTGTCAAAATCCTTTTCAAATTTTATTGGAATACTACAATTTTAAGGCCCAAAATAACTTGTATCAATGAACAATTATTATTATTATAATTTAGAAAAAACAATTGTTTGGCTCAAATTCTCTACCTAAACCTTGATCATCCTTTCACCCTGCATAGACTTTTACACCTGATAGCAGGAAGAGCAGCACATACTCTTGGCCCCAGTGCCCTGGGTTAAAGTATATGTAGGTGCTCTCCCAACCTACTTCTTTGTGGACCCATCTATCCCTTATTTCCTACCCTACTCTACATTTCCCAACTTTTTTCTTGCTATTTCGGGGCTCCGGGTGGCCAAGTGCAGTTCCAACTCCCTACCTGAAGCCAGCTGAGTGGCTGGTTATAGTGTGAGTTCCAAACCTCCCGTGATGACTGTCATCAATTCTTCATTTCTTTCAGCTCATGTATGAGGTCACCACGCCATAGCCATTCTTTATGGGACAAAGAATGGGTTGTCAAGGTTCATCCTAGTTCAGATCAAGAGCCGTATACATGTGAATGGTCATTCTCGGTAACTTGACCCTGTGGAGAATTTTTTTGTACCTCTCCAAGACATTGGGTGGTGTGGTATCATTTCATGAAAGTTTTTTTTAATAAATATGCTGCAACAGAAGACAAAGTTAAACTCTCGCACATGAATGGACAGCTACCTTCAAATGCTGCCTCATCTCACTTGTGTGCCATTTTTGTATATTTTTAACCATCCACTGACTGACACCAGTGGCATAAGTCACCGCAATTAAGATTTCAGCCTTGTACTAGGTTCCTTTAAAATTCATACAAAAAAATACCAGGGTGCCAGAAGAGAGAAGACACAACTGGTAGAGGGGGCCTCCCTCACACCAAGTAGAAATGGTAATGAGGTTTCCTTACAGAATCTCACTCTTATGTGGAGCACCCCCTACCCTTTCTCATGAGTCTCTCCAAAATTCTTGTTGCAGAGAGGAGGTATCCCCTTTTCCTATAAGAGAGGCAGAAATGCCCTTAAAAGGCTTGCAAAATGGGATATCCTTATAGGGGCCATGAGTGGCAGATCCCATTGGGCCCTGTCCCCATTATTAATCCCTTAGATCATGACATTTTGGGGGACAGGGGTACTGGTCCCCCCAATTTTACTGATGGAGGCTAGTACTGACCCCCAACCTTGTGTAACAGCTCTATGCCTAGAGCCTAAGGATTGCCGAAAGAGGTTCCTCCTGAGGCAAGTGAGGACCCCAAATGGCTGCTGACCCAGATAGCAGGCTTTTCCCTGGGAAAAGATAATATGCTCAGTGGGAAATATCTTCTGAGATTAACTCAACTCCTGGGCAAACCCTCCTAACAGTACATGTGCCCCCAAGGACTTAAAGTGAAGGAGGCTTTCCTTAGGCAAATGGGTCCTTCTCAATTTGGAAATGGACTGATCAAAGGCAGGACCATCCAGCCTCTGGGTCACTTCTCTAGGTAGATAGAAGAGAGTGCAAACACCGCTCTCCTCCCAAAAGAAGAAGAAAAACTAGAACAAGAAAGCCAGCTGATCTTCTCCTTCCTGTGACAGATGGGTCCTCTGCCGTCTTGGCAGGTGGCCACGCCAAGACTAGCACATCTAGCCTAGTGGGGAGAGGAGAAAACCCCAGCCACCCTGTTAAGAGATTACATGAGTGAAACCTCATTCACATTGGGGCCCTCATTGAGGGGCTGCTGGGCATCATCTCCAAATTCAAATGATTTCTGGTTATCCATTCTATTGACAGGGGCAAGTTGTCCAATGGACAACTGCTCCATGAGTGTCATGACTTACCCCGGGTTCTCTGTAGAGAGCCAAAGAGCACCCATTTCTGGGATGGTAGCCTTCTGTTTAATGTATCCGACCCTGCCCTGCAATCACTTTTCAATCGATTGCAGGGCAGGGTGACCCCATACTCTACCATGAACTTATTCAAAGAGTGGTCATGGTTGGATGTGTGATGAGAGGAGACAGGGCACACTCATGAGAGCCACCCCTACCCTTTTCACATTTGACAGACAGAGACTGTCTTGGTGTGAGCTAGCTAGTATCACCACTGGGTAAAGACACCACTGCCATGGATGTATTAACTCTTCAACCATATGAATAAGAATTCTGATGTGCACACAAGGCTTAATCCCAAGCTTGTGTTACTTCCCCTAGTAGGCTCTGCATGCAGAAACTTTCATTTGTACAGTGAGCCAAGTGACTGAATTGTTTTACCACACCCTGCTTCTTCAAATTACCAGTAGTTGTACTCCTACACATTTCTCAAGGGTATTATTATCAATTCTTAGAGAGAAAACACCCGCTTCTATACTACCCCATTCGGAGCTAAAAACTTTTTTTTCATATCCATACTAACCATGAGTTATTTCTACATGTAGCAAACTAATCTCTCTTAAATTTTTTGTACCTCATTTTTACCATTACCTTTATGCAAAAGTACTATCATTGCTCATCCAGTCCTCAGATATTCTTCCACACAATTTGCATCTAACATTTCACATTCACCTTAGTAGTTTCTCTCTAGCAAAATTTAGCATTTCATGATTTCATTAAGAGATAGTCTCCCAATGTATAATTTGGCTTATTAAGGGAGACAGGACCTGCAATTTAAAGCTTAGATTTTTATCCTTACCACCATCCCTCCACTTGCGCTCCACCTTTGCCTATAATATCTGGTATTAGTAATCTGCCTCACTATGCTAAGCTCAACTGGAATATGAGTCCACATTCCAGTTGATCTCAACCCCAGACCATGTTGAGAGATCCAAGTGGCCATTTTGGCAGTGGAATCGAGAGTGCATAGTGCCAACAGTAAAGCATGCTGCCTGCTTTGTAATGGTATTGGGCTGCATGTCAAGTTGTGGGTCATCTCGCCGTTTGTGATGGCACCATAAATTCAGAAAAGTACAAAGCTGTCCTGAGAGATTACAGGATGCCCTCAGTCTGAGACCTCTCTAGAAATGACTGAAATTTGATTTTCCAGCAGGACAATGTCTCATGTTGCAAGTCTACACCCACTCTACAGTGGTTCCAGGGCAACAATATCATGGTAATGGACTGGTCACCTCAATCTCCAGATATGAATCTACTGGCAGGACCTGAAAGAGGCTGTAAGATGTCAGCCAGCCTCCAATGAGCAACTAAAGGTAGTCATCACCAAGGAGTACACCAGCATCACCCCCCCGTCCCCCACACCTCTCATTTGTTGGACTCTTGTGGAGAGCATTGAATCCAAGAATAAATGCTCTCATCATTGCCAAAGGATTCATCAATACTCTACTGATTTTCCTGTATCATTTTGGTGATGCTGTAATTTTCAAAGAGGTTCATTTGCTTTTGTTATATGTTGCTGAAGTTACATGTTTTGGCAAATTTTGTTGATTATTTGGGGGTATATATAGCTTATTGCTATTTATTCCTCCTTATTTTACTTATATTCATATTAATATGTACATTAAAAACTTTACCACATTTAATATATCAAATTTCCTAAAATTTCTGAGATATCCATAAACTTTGAGTTGTCACTGTATATAGATATCATATTATGCTAGTTTCATTTATTTTATTTTTGTCCTTCTCTATGCTATTAAAATATACTATTTATTCCAATTTTAATCAGGCAGGTATTTCCTCATATTTCTTCACATTTAAATATTACAAAAACAGCCATAAAACATTTAAAAAAACTAGTATTCTCCTAATTCTCTTACTGTAATACTTGACTCCTATTAACATTAGGGTTCTATAAGAACTAGTATGTTCATAAACTAGGTTCGGAAGTTTCTAGACATCCATTTTCAGGCCGGAAATATATACATTTCCAAGACTAGTTTCTGCATAAAGCACTTGCAATATACTGCTGTTCTTTTCTCTTGGTGCAAAAAAAAATCTTCATTTCATTATCATTCTTTGCCTTTTCAGACCAAATGTTAGTACACGATCCCAATATTATGGTTTGTGTTGCCTCAAAGATACTATTTTCAAGAGAGCTGATGTAGATTTGGCTGAGAATTTGATTAAACTTTACTTGGATTTCTTCATAAGTTGCACAAAATCAGTAAGTCCTTCCTATATCATAGTAAGTTTTATGACTATTTTTGACTAGAAGCATTTACATTAGCATTCTCTATATTTTACTATAAGGCAATTTTTTGGATTCATTTGTTGTTGCAAGTTGTGAAGCAAAAATCCTTTCCATAGATGTCAAAATGTTATGGATCATTGGATATACTGGAGCAATATGACCCTGTAAGGGGCACGATAATGTATATTCCTGGCCGCCATGCTGATGGGACTTAGTTTCCTGTCTGGCCCCAGCTTAGACTCTCCACATTTACTTTCTGGACCAACTCTCATCATCTCCCTCAGTGCCGGGGAGGGGTACTCCATGTAGCCTCTTACACTTGGTACCTGGAGGAGCCGCACATCTTCCCGGCCTGACCCCAAATTAGGAAAACCTCATCACTGGGTTGACTTGAACTCTGTGGGGTTGGCGGAAGTTGTGCTTCCCTCTCAGCATCCCTTTTTTCTATGACTATCCCCCTCAACCCTTTGTCTAGGCTTAAGGACCTGACCATCTAACTCATCATGATAGCTTTGGAACACCTCTATAAACAATACTTATAGATTGTAAGAGACCAGGAATTGAAGGGTGCGGTTAATAGGAAGGTCAGCTTTGCCCCTACCATTTGTGTAATGTGCTCTCGTCCTACCTGTGGCCATCCTCAGGTGCAGAAGGCTGTATAGTTTATGGTGGATGAGCTTTACTGCCTTGGTTGCCAGGCCAAATAAAAGTGTCTGGGTCTGCCACAACAGATCTTGGTCATCCTCTCTAAGGTTAGTATGACCTATTAAGGAAATCCGTCCTTTCACTGCACAGGCATAGATACCAAAATTGGTGTCCCCCCCCCCCAAAAAAAAAAAAAAAAACACGTGCTAGGCAAGAGTGACCAACATTTTCTCTTTTTTTTCTTATTGGTCACAAGCTTGGAAGTTTGGGGATTTGGCAGGGAGGGTTCAGCAAAATTTTGGACTCCATCCCTCTTGCCAAATCCTTGTCCAGTCTTGGTGTTGAGGTGGATGAAGCAAACTATGACAGGACCATTCTGACCTGTAGAAAGGGCTCTCCTCATCCCATTTTTATGGTGGTTTTCTTAAGGGAAAGTCCCCCCCCCCCCACACCCCGTGCTTTCTCAGGGGACTGCCAAGCAATCAGGTGGTTCCCCAGAATTGTCTGCTCCTGGTGAGTTGGGCTCAACAAGGCCACCCCTGTATAGGGGCAAGGTCTGTGTACCTGCCCCCTTTCTCAATGGAGGTCAGCTCGCCAGGCTCCCAGCAATGAAGATTACTGGCCATAGGCTTAGTGAGTCCCTGGTTGGGATCTCGGACACTTAGGGGGAGGGAGATGCCCCAAATCAAAGTTTGCCTCTGTGCAAGCTCCTCTTTAGGTGGCATAGACCCCTGAGGACTCACAAGGAGAGGAGGAACCTCATCCTCAAATTGGTGCCCCCCTTTCTGGCCCCAGGACTTTCTCCATTTTCGAGCACATGACTGAGGCTGTGCCATCCCAAAACATCGGGACCTCTTCAGTGGGTAGAGAAAAGAGGATGAACTCCCTCCCTTCTCATCTCCAGGCAGGACCTGAACTGGTTGCATGCCCTAGTTAGGTAGTCATTGTCAATGGGTGACACTACCTCCACAATGGTGGCCCTCAGATTCTAAAGTGTTTTGAGCAGTCTTGTTGATATCCTGCCGCCAGATAGCCCCTTAAAAAAAAAAAATTGTTGATATCCTTCTCAACAACACCTCACACAAAATAATCTAGAGGGTTGCAGTTGGTGGATCTGGGTGGCTACTACCTGGGGACCAGCACCTTACTATAAATATCTGAATTGGCCTTGAAGCCCTGGGAGAAGATGTGAGGAGGCATAGAATGAATGACCCTTGCTGTTGACCACACCCATAACCATCATTGATGCAAGAAATTTGTTTTGCTTGATTGTAGACACTTTATCCTTATTCTCAGCCTTGTCATACTGTCGTTTCACTTTGTAAATGAGGTTCCTTGCATAATTAAACAAATTCGCATTTCTCTCGGCTCAGAAGGCTGTGAGTATGGTGTAATGCTTTTTTTTATTTCAGCTGGCATTTTAAGAAACTGCATATGCTGTTACCTGTATGAAAACTAAACTTGTGAGTGTGTCCAAGGTCACTTAACCTACATCAATGGGGTCATTAGCCCTTAGATATACTTTCAACTTTGTATCACTTTAAATGAAAAGCTCTACACAGCCACAGACAAGAGAAAATGGTGCCCTCTCTCAGGTCCTCATTTGCACCTCCCTCAAATATCTAAGTCCTTTCCCCATCCATTATTTTTTCCTATCTAGTTTTAATGCCTGCTTGTTCCAAGTAATCACACTTGAGTAGTCCTGGGTGTTGGATCATATTTATTGGGATGATTAGTTTATGCCCCCAATAACCCCTTAAGACATCCCTTAAAACATTACCCTCTGCTCATCCAACCTAGCCACCAAAACAACCAGTTAACTCCATATTGCATTATTCTCTCACTACCTTCCAATCATACAAATATCCCTTGGAGAAACCCATACCACCTCCAACCTCACATACTAACACTAGCTAGAAACTGACACAGACCTTTTTAGCAACTATACTGAACAAAACCTCCAAGGCCTATCAGTTATTACACAGTTCAATGTCATAAACAAGGCCAAAATTCTTGCAACCACCAACAACAAATACATTCTGAGTGAAAACTAACACCCAATATATAACCCAAATCTTCACCAGAAATCAGATAACTACAAAAACAATTAGGAACCCCAAAACACTAACCAAACTATGACAGAAATTTTCTTCATAAGGCTTCCTTCTCACTTCTACCACAAAATAAATAATTCTGCAAAACTAGTAGGAGACTTGACAACTCAAATAGCTGTGAAGAAGATGCACCCGCAAAGCCATCTACTTGAATATAAACAAGGTTAATTTCACCAGAAATCAGCAATATAACTCCTGACCCCTCACACAACTACAAATACCTACACTAACTATCAATTGACCACAAAAAGATCCTAATTAGTCCTAGAGGGCATTTTCCTACAATAGAATTACCATGGACTCCTGGCTAAGTGAGAAGAGCTAAGGTGGCTTATCTCATCCCATTCTCAATAGCAGTCCTCAGGAGACAATGTTAGGTGCAGGCTTTAAGAGTTTTGTGCCCCTAACATCACAGGATGGGGACTGTGTAGGTTGATACGCAATTTACACCCAATTTGATGTTTCCATTCTTTAGCTCTACATACCTTTTACAGCTAATAGTAGTGTAGCTACAGTTACGCGCATATCTATTGGCAACACATCTCAAATTTTGTAATTTATGAATTTTTTTACTTTACTGAAACTGCCACGCTGTCTTCATAAACTGAGTGACTAGCCCCACATACAGGAATTTAATGTTCTGTGCCATTGTGCCCTCGATGATATCACTTAGGAAGTTTAGGTCAGTTCATGAGGTCATTGAGTTCTTCACCAGCACCCTTATATATGTAGGCCTGATACTATACCTAGAAGGTCTGGCTATTTTACACATCATTCAATCCTTGGTTTTCAGCCAACTGTTAGGTGGTCATTAGAAGTAATATGCTTATATGTGCTACAAGCACTGCCTAAATGATTTCACTTTTGGGTGAATTTTGTTGAGTGAGAGCTAGGTTCCATTATGTACTGAAACACACATGTTACTTTACTGGCTGGACATACAGGTCTTCATTTAATGAGAAGAACCCACTTGGAGAGGTGTGGAAAATGATTTGGGCAGGCTCTCATATGACACAACACCGCATCCTCCAGAAGGATGTGACTGCGATATCAGACCCCACATCCATGGCAGAGTCCTTCAGAACTGCATTATCTAACTTAGATTGTGCTCCAACATGCAGTGAACCCTTCAATAAACTGTTTATGCTAAGTGAATTGCCTTCCCCTCTCACTTTGTTCGAAGATAAAGCTTATAGTCTGGATGATATCCTGTCTGCCATGCTTTGAAACTTGGGTGACTCAGGCTTGTCCTTTCTTGTAGGCTTGTCCTTTCTTGTATCACTGTTCAACAGGATCTGGATGGAGGGTATCCTTCAGATTCCTGGTGAATGGCTACCTTGCTTGCTTTCTGCAAGCCCGGGAAAGATCACTCACCCAATTTCTCTAACTTCCGGTGTGTGCAAGTTTATGGAGAAAGTGTTTAATGTTAGATTAGTTTACTTTTAAGACAGCAAATGTCACAAGTTCCACTCCATATTGGATGCTCTGCTATGGCTTGAAAATCCTATATGCAAGGCCTTCCTTCATTGACAACCCCACTAGTGTTTTTTTTTTATCTGGAAAAAGCCTATGGAGTACAGTATCATGGAGAACCTTGGGGGCAAGGGAATGTCTCTGTATTTTCTTGTATCAATTTCTATGAGATGATTGATTCCACATGTGGGTTGGGATAGCTCTCCCCAGTCCAATAGGCTGATAAGAGGGCATCCCAGAGGCAAGTGTCCTCAGTGTCACGTTTTGCCTTGACCATGAACAGTATCACCTCAGTTATCTGAAGATCTTGTTACTCTCTATGTAGATGACCTTTGAACCTCTTTTGGTGTAGCTCAGTTACCTCCCGGGAGCATTGACTCCAACAGGCTCTGAACTGCATCTCAAGCTATGCCAAATTGTACAAGTTTGGGTTTTCTTTGCCCAATACTAAGGTGGTACACTTCTGTCTCCATATATACGAGTAGCTTGACCCTGACCCGAATTTATTCTTAAATGGGTCTTGCCTGGATGTGGTAGAATCTCACTGTCTCCTTAATCTTGTTTTTTTACCAGTGCCTTACTTTGTAGGCCCATATCTGCACCCTTAGGGTCTCTTGTGTACCTACACCATGGACATTCTGTGTTCCCTAACATTCAGCATTTGGAGTGATGACTACAGCTCCATTGTGCAGCTGAAGTTTGACTACAGATGGGAGTTTTATGCATCATAGAAGGTGGACTTGATCCACCATACTGGTCTCTGTTTTGTGACCAGTGCCTTCTGCACATCCCCTCTAGAGAATCGCCCTGTTGATGCTGCAGAAATGCCATTATGCGCTTGTACGTTTGAGCCCAATGGCTCCCATTGTATCACCAGCCACCCGAGGGAGGTTCACTCCAGGATGAGCAAGGTTGCTCCTGCTTGACCCTTTACTAGGGAGTGGTTTGTGTTAGCCCAAATGTGGGCTCAGAATTCCCTGAAGAGTTTTTGGTCTAATTTCCTAATCTGGGTGAGTAGAAACATCTGAACACGAGAGGCACACAGTTCCTAGCATCTGTCATAAACAATGCAAACAGCCCCTGTCACTATCTACGAAACCACCCACCCACCCACAGACAAATAGTAACACATGACACAGATATTGCACAAACATCCTAAATACCATACCACAACCTGCAAATGTAACACAGTATAAAAAACATATCACACACACCACCAGGCAAGCACTGAACAATCTCCCTCACAACAAAATACTCACCCCCCCCCCCCACCTGACATAAGCAGCACAGAAACGCACTTCTCACAGTAAGATAGAGTTCATTTTACATGACTTCACTGTGTATGCCACCAATCACTAAACACCGCATAAACAACAGACATACAGATCTCTGCCCACTCTGCCAAGTTAGTCTCCACACAGTCATACATCTCATAGCAGATTGCCCTAACTTGACAGCTCTCAGACAACACAACATTTCACATGTCCATCAGTTATGGTTGGATCCAGTCAGTGTATTGTCCTACCTGCATGGTGTGGGCTTGTTGGAATGACAGAGCACGGGGAACCACAACAACAACAACTGAGTGGTACCTGTCCCAATGCCTTGACACTAGTTGTTCTGCCTGTCCTGAGTCTTTGGAAAGGACTCATCCACACAGGACTACAGTTGGGTTAAGTGGGGGGGGGGGGCCTTTACTATAGTATTTAATTTAGCACCTAAGTATGTCTTGTATAGACTTTTTTTACGGGGGGCCTGTTTGTTTTGATTAACCTGCCACTATAATGGGAGGGGGTTTTTTGTGTAGTGTTTGTTGTTGCTTTTTGGGGGGTGGGGGGTAATAGTAATAATAATTTCAGACTGTTCTCACTAGCAACTGCCAGAAGAGATTGTCAAAACTATTTAAAAAATATTATTTCTTTCTGTTTGATGCAGGGAGAAGTGGATAGTCGTTTCATGAATACCATTCTGCGAGGATTAAACAGAGCATATCCCTATATTAGAAAGAAAAGAGATGCTTTCATTTTGGATCAATTAGGAATTCTCTACAAGCTTTGCCACCTTGTCCACTTTAATATCGGAACTCAAGCACTACAGCTTATCTATCAAATAGAACAAAGTACTCCAAATAAGATGACTGACAGGTAAAGAGTTATTTGAGAATAGAAAACCATTGGTTGTGGTTTTTGATGATCCTCAAACTGTCTGGCCAATCAGCCTAAGACACTAAGGAAGAATATAGTGTGTACCAGGTTTTTCCACACTGCCTTCATAGAGTATATAGAGTGGTTGATATGTGTGGTGGGTTCAGTGCAGTATTATGTAGTGATTATTTGGGGTACAGTGTTGTGTTCAGGACAGTCATCTGTGATGGTCACAGCCAGCCTTTTTTGGTGTTTCTGCTTGGCTGAGTGTTGTTCACACTGTACCTCTGGCCATTCGCACTCTATCCTCAATTGGAAGAGTTGATGTCAGGGAGTGGTGTATACAGGAGGTTGTTAATAGGGTGGATTGAGTGAAGTGGATGTGAATATGATTCTGGAAACTGGTTTGGGGTGGGAGCATTGACAGTTTATCTATATTGTACTTTATTAAAGTATCTTTGTAGGGAGTGGGTATGCTACCTATGTAGTGTAGTGGGTGATCTGTGTATGTGGAGGCAGCAGCTTTATACTTTGTGTTGCTTTAAAATTTATGGGTCTGGTTATTATTAGCTTATTATTTTGTTAACCTTATTTTAAATAATTTGCCTTCAAATCATTTTCATTTGGTTATTTAATCATAGATTAATAATTGAATTTATCATTTTCTACTTTCCAGATTTTACAGTTTAATTTATCGTAAACTGTTGAAGAGTTCATTTTCGAATAGTTCAGCTACGGGTGCATTTTTCAACATTATCTTCAAGGCATTAGCCACAGATAAAAATCTCAATAGAGTTCGAGCATTTTTCAGAAGACTTTTACAGGTACAAATAGTGATGTATGGTAGATTCTACTTAACATGTTAGCTGCTATTATTACCCACAAAAGGCTAGGTGTAAACTTTTCTTGTATCAACTGCTGGGTACGATATCTCACAACATACCTACTCAAAGTAAATTATTTTAAACTCTGTATCAAATATGCCCCATTTCAATGGCCATGTGTTAATAGCTCCACATGCTAGACCTATTAACTAATTGGTTCTTGCAAAAAATAGTTCTATTATGCAGCCAGTCTTAACCAATGGTCTTATTAAACGGAATCCACAATAATTTTAAGATTTTTTTTTTATTTGTACTTTACTTTTGCACCTGACATCTGGTGTGTATTTCAGTAAGGACAAATAGTTTAATGTAGGTTCAGAACAATGGATTGCTACCATTTGCCACAAATTTGATCCAAATTGGTTACTATTTAAACACTAACCACACCCAATATGTTTTAATCATCATTATCATCGTTATCACTTCACTAACTATAATTTAAGAAGGGGATTTTTTTTAGTATTTGAATAATAATTTCATCTTAGTTTGGTTATGACTTATGTTTTTTTTATCAAAGTTATTTCTAATAATTCTTTCATAATATAAAAAAAACAAAATGGTGAAGTTCAAAAATAAATATAAGTATCAAAATTTTGTGAATTTTTTAAAACCTAAAGAATTACAAATGGTGAAGTTCAGAAAATTTATTTTTATATATCTTCTTCTATAACTATATTTTAGCAACATGGTATTTTGAAAGGGGGAAAAATTAGTTTAAGAGTTCCTTTTTAAAATTATTATAATTGGCAAAGTTCAGAAAATTTATAAAAATTTAACCATGACTGCTTTTTTTTTAGATTTTAAATTCTAATCTTAGCACCGAAGTGCAAGCTTCCCAAGTAGGGGGGACTGGCAAAGCCATTACCTGGTTTACTTATAATAGAAAAATATTTTTTTCCATTTGTCTTAAGTTATAGCCTGGTTAAAATTATCAATAGCTTTCCCTCAAAGTGGTGGGGTTGGTGCACATGAGTGCCACTACTGCAATTGCATATTGAGCTTGCAGGACAAAATGTATGTGCACAGCTTCTTAGGTCATTAGCACATATCCAGACTTAGTTGCCTTTTACATTATGTTCCAGAAGATGTACATCTTAAAAGCATTGTTGATGCCTCCTTTTCTTTCTTCTTCATCTTTAAATTAATTATCTTCTCTGTATTATTCCTTACTTACATTGCCCCTAGCTGCTAAGCTCCATGATTTAGGGCCATTCATGCCTCAGTAGACAGTTGCTAGGAGAGACCCTCTTAAAGGGGTATCCTTTAAACTGGCAGGCTTAATGAACTACTCCAATTGGGGGAGTTCTGCCAGGGCTCCATGTATCTGCAGGTTGTCTCAGCGGTGCTTATGTTTGAGAATATTGTGAATGTGTTGGTTCCTGGTTGCAGTGGGAACAAATGTGCGTATCAGTCATGTCAGTGCAGTATTTGTATGTTTTGGGTGGTGATGGCACTGGAGCTTTGCCAGGTAAGCCATATGTGACATTGGAGGCATGTTTCTTCTCAGTCAATATCTGGTGGAACTGAATTATCGTTTTGGTTTGTACTCAGCCACTCTATAATGTTTTATGTGTGGGTATAAGGATAAGTCTAGTTTGTGTGAGGTGGGAGATGATAGGAGTCTTGCATCTAATAGTTTTGGTGGCTTAGATTTTGCATATTAAAAATTCCCTTTTGCTGGAATCAATATCCTGTGTAGACTACACCTCATACCTGAAAGAGGGGCAGATCCTCCCAGCCTGGTCCACAGTTTGTTTGAACTCTTTATCTCATATCTAGATTAAAATCCTGAATCACTACCTCTTACTGAAGCAGAAAAACAGGCTTTGGAAAGGCTATAAATTATGCTCTTTATCACCTACAGGTTGCAAGAGACCAGGCTTGAGGTGTCCTGAGCTTTGGGGCATGAATAATGGGTAGCTTTCAAACTGGTGGCGCCTCTGGTTCTGCCCAGGACGCCACCCTGGATGGTACCACCTTTGACTATTTGTCGCCATGCCTCTGCTCCCAAAGCTTCCTCAGCACTGGTAGTATTGCGTTCAGCTTTTAGGAGCACACTTCGTGTCTTGCTGGATCCACGCCTGTGTATACTGATTGCTCCAAGTCCCAGGAGGGTGTAGGTTTCCATGTCTTATTTCCTCTGTTCGAAGTTAGCAGGGTTCTATTAGACACTGTCTCTTCACGGCCAAACTGGTTGCAATACACCACATGCGATAATGGGTCATGCCTGGTTTAGACACTGGCTTGTGATCTATAACAACTCTCAAACCGATTTGAGTGCTCTCAGGTGATTAGAATCTCCACAGCCCCTTGTTTGCAATATCCATGACACCATTTGTCAGACATCCTTTTCCAAAGATTCATCGCTCTCTCTCTTTAAAACATTCCTCATTGTTTTCAATGCAAGCATCTTTCCTTTTATACATTTTCTTTTCAACAAAATAATTATGAAGTCATCCAAAAATTTTGTTTTACTAAGAGATATGTTAATTAAATCGAATATATTATTGCCATTTTGTTTACAACTTTTCCCCATTTTATTGGTTTGAAAAAGGTTAAACAAAATTTTTTAGAAAAAGAGAATAGCTATGCCAAAAACTTGAGGTAACAACTTACCTTTCCCTAATGAGCCACAAATGAGCACAAGGTTAGCCTAATTATGCTATTAACTAGTCTATTGCTTAAAATAAATAAGTAAATTGTTGCAGGAATTAACTTATTAAAACAGAGTAATTATAGCCTAATCCTCATGTGTCCCTCATTAGTTCCAAAATTTGTGTATACCATTTCTTATCTTTCCAAAGAATTTTTGTGAGAGGGGGAAGGGCAAATCAATAAAATGGGAAAGGGTTAAGAATAGTTTATGGACCCTACCATTTTAGAAACTGGCAAGAATGGAGAATCAGTGGCAAGTTTCTGTGCTAGGAGAAACATACGTGGCTAATGCCTTCTTTCACTATAAAGATCTACATGATTATAATGCATTGAGCAAAGAAGAGTGCAAGATTGTGATAGATGTGCTTCTTAGAAAGAAAGAATGAGTCTCATGATGGATTAGAGCATTATTGAATGCTATCAGTTTGAGGTTGAAATAAATGTATAAGAAAGTTGTACGAGAGAGAGTATGCTGGTACCAACATTAATTTTTTAATTAAGTGGTATCTGGTATGTAAAGTGTTAAGGGCCATTTAAAAGATGAATTGTTGTGAAGAGTCAATGTATTGATGGAAGGCTTATACTTCAGAATGAATTCTGACCGCATGAGAGGATGCCCTTGCAAGTGGAAACTGTTACTGTAACCCCTGGTACCTGGACTAGTGGCAGATCCTACCAGGCCCCAATACCCACAGAAGTCTCAAACTGGACTTTATTCCTTTTAGACTTTTACCCTTTTTACACCACTTCCTTTATGAGCCTCTTCTCACCTCTTCACTTGACCAGGGGGTACTATCCTGACATCTGGAAAATTGTACACCCTCCCAACCTCAATTCCTGTAGGATGATCTGTAGCTATATTTCTTCCACACATTTTCACATTCTCTATCTTCACTTTTTTTACAGATCTTTCTTCAAATATGCCCTCTGTGGTATTTAGCCTTAAGTTTGAGGGGATGAAAGTGCCCCATCACTATGATCACTATGAATGGCCAATGGTATGGTAGAAAGGATGGGAGGCTTTGTTTTAAGCATAAAGGGGTGGGGTATGGCAGGTAATTTTTGTGGCATTGATGTGTGAGGGGACCCTTTTTTGCCATATGGTTTATGTTGAACTAATGCCACTACTACTTCTGCATATTCCTTAGTCCCATTGTTTGTATTTATTACACTTGTTTCTCACCATGCTTGCAATACCTTAATTCACTAAAACCCAAACTAAAAATAAACAACCCATTTTTCAATAGATCAGTCAATACCATTCAGCCCACATTGTCACATCCATTTTATTCATGATATCCGAAGCTCTCAAGATCAACTCTTCAATTTCTGGAATGAATGTACTCTTTAGTAGTACCAAATACATCCTTGAGCCCCCTGAAAATAATGAAGATTTAAGAAAGAAGGATTCAAAACTGGTAAGTTTCAAACTTATATCTGAAGTTCCTCTGGCAAGCTATTTTTTTTATCATTATAGCTTATGTTTTTGTAAAAATTAGTTTTGTTTAGCCATAGGTTTTACCTCCGATACCTATCACAAAGGAAATCCAAAGTTTTAATTGCATTCTTCACCATTCAATCAAAAGATGATGCTCACTTGACTAACTTTTGCTTTACTTCAATATTCTTATCCTGAAAGAGTAAAAACAATTTAAAAAGAATCTTAATTGTTTCAGAAACTGAACTCCAAATCATTGCAAAATCAAGGGATTTTGCACACAAACATTTACAATCCTGTGGCAAGAAATCCCTTGTATGCTGGTGCACATTTATCTCCAATTTGGGAATTCAATATATTTAAGGTGAGTTAAAACAAAATTTAACTCGTTCCTTAGAATCCAGACATTTAATACTACTCCTCCAGTAATGTCAGATGCATTAGTCTCTCTTTCTTTTTCTTTTTTTCGGAGAATTTCTATCTGTACCTTGTTGAGAAGCGCACAAGTGGCTGCCCCATGCAAGCCATACATGGCACCTGGCGTGGCACTAGCCCTCAATAGTTTCAGACTAGATTGAGAATCCTCTGGTTTTATTTCTTGGCCAACACACTACTCAATCAGCCTTCTTCCATCTTTTCTTGTTAGCATCATTCACCTTTGAGTATGTATATATTGGGTTAATTACGTGCCCTCCGGGCCCAAATGCCTACAATAAGATTTGCAGCTATACCTATTTCTTCCACACACATTCATTTTCTTTACAAATTACAGTTGCTTTTGGCCATCCTCCCGGCCTGAGTGCAAATTAGGGATGCCTTCCCTGTCACTGGGTTGAATTGACCTCTCCGATGGGGCCTGGGAAAGTGGCTGGTATGCTTTTCCCTCGCACCCTCTCACCACTAGTTTACCTTTTTATTATTAGTTATTATTTTTTTAGCATTATTATTATCATCATTATTATTATTTAGTAGTAGTATTTATTTAGTTTTATTTTATTAATAGTGTTAATTATGATAATTATCACTTAATATTTATTTTGTATTCTATATTATGGCAATCCCCCCTCAAACATTTTTGCCCTCACTTTGTACCAGAAGGACTGTTCCCACCTGGGCAGAGATTGGTCTGGTAGTCATGGTGCCTTGGTGGACTACATGCCATCCTGGGATCACCCACTCTACTCATTAGTGAACTCTCGTATATGTACTTCTCTTTATTACATACCCCCTTACCTTTTTCCACACTTGCTCTATCCACAGAGGTTCTGGTTGCCCGACGCACTTTCGTCCTCTCATGAGCCTTAGTCACGTGGCATTGTATACTGTGAGGGCCGAAAATCCGCTGGTTTGGGGAAGTATTAGGTACGAAATGGCTGGGCTGTCGGCTCTGCTCACCTTCCTCTAGTACACATAAAAGGTGGCTACATCAGCACCATCCTTTATAATCACCCCGTAAGGGACGCGGCGATTTGCCATCCTGGCCGCCGTGCTGACGGGACTCAGCACCCCATCCGGCCCCAGCTTAGCCTCTCTTCCTTCCTTCAAAACACTTGTTTCCTCTCTTTTCACACAACCTCTCCCACAACTTTCTCTGGTCAGCCTCTAATTTCACAGGGTAGATGCTGACCTTCCTTTCAGCCAACCGTCCCGCTGAGGGGGTGGGGGACAATGTTCCCTAACCCCTGAGCTCTGGTCTGGGGTGGCTTTTTTTTAACAACCTGCTTCATCCCCACCCATACCTTTCTCACATCCCTTTTCCTCTCCTCTTCACAATCTATATATTTTACGTGTGTCTAAGGTGGAGCCGCCATGCCGATGGACTGCCAGGCCACCAGGCGGGAGGGGTGGTCCCAAATGGCGGCGCCTGGCTCTGCCGGGCTTGTATGGCTGGGCTGTCGGCTCTGCTCACCTTCCTCTAGTACACATAAAAGGTGGCTACATCAGCACCATCCTTTATAATCACCCCGTAAGGGACGCGGCGATTTGCCATCCTGGCCGCCGTGCTGACGGGACTCAGCACCCCATCCGGCCCCAGCTTAGCCTCTCTTCCTTCCTTCAAAACACTTGTTTCCTCTCTTTTCACACAACCTCTCCCACAACTTTCTCTGGTCAGCCTCTAATTTCACAGGGTAGATGCTGACCTTCCTTTCAGCCAACCGTCCCGCTGAGGGGGTGGGGGACAATGTTCCCTAACCCCTGAGCTCTGGTCTGGGGTGGCTTTTTTTTAACAACCTGCTTCATCCCCACCCATACCTTCCTCACATCCCTTTTCCTCTCCTCTTCACAATCTATATATTTTACGTGTGTCTAAGGTGGAGCCGCCATGCCGATGGACTGCCAGGCCACCAGGCGGGAGGGGTGGTCCCAAATGGCGGCGCCTGGCTCTGCCGGGCTTGTATGCACCTCTCGCAGTGCGGGCTACTGCGAGAGGTGTGCGCGATTGCATCCCGTGTAAAAAAGAGGGTCACCATGCCCAATGATGAAGATAAAAAAAAAAAAACCTCATCCCCCAACTTCCCCTCAAACATCAACGGAGCCACCCTCGGGCAGCTCCAGCAAAAAAATGGAGGTCTGCCCCCCCTGTGCTTGCACAGGGGACCCTCCATATTTCTCTAACCGGAGAGGAGGCTTACTCCTCTCCTTCGCCTAAGGGTGCAGGGGACTCCCCCTCACCCCCTTCTCTGGAGGTGCTTTCGGGCACCTCCCTTTTTCCAGCGGCAGTCCCCTCTTTTCTTTCCAAGGGAACTGCCACCAAAGCCAGCAGGCAGCCCTTAGCCAGCCGCTCCACATCGAAGCGGCTCGGTAGGGCAAACCGTCTTAGGGGGGAGAGGGAAGCCACGCCCCTTCGGTTGCTTCCCTCAAAAGACCTGCTGGCAAGGATATTAAACCTTGCCGGGGTTAAGGCTTGTGCCTCCCCACAAATGACTCTTGACGCTGCCAACGGGACCTGCGATATCCTGGGAGGGGATGGCCAACTGGAGGCCCCTCCTGTGATAGACATGGTCCTTGAGGAGAGCCAGCCTCAGACGGTAGGGCCTTGCATGGGGGGGAATCCGGGCTCGGCGTCAAGTACCGAACCTGAATCCGCCCCTATGCAAGGTCCTTCTCAAACGGCTGGGGCCTCCGAAGCAGTACAAGGAGGGGAGGGATCTCCTCTGACCGGTGCCCCTGCGACCACCAGGACCTTTTCCATTTCGGAGAAGGACCTGGCTGAGGCCAGTCCATCTGGCCTAGGGGCTTCTGTTGGCGGAGGAGAGAAGCGGGTTCATTCCCCGCACTCATCTCCTAAAAAGAAATAAAAGACAAGAAAGACTAAGAAGACTCGGGGCTCCTCTCCATCCGCGGGGGCCGTGGGGACGGATGGGTCTGCTGCGACTCTGGCAAGCGACCAAGCCAAGATCGGCACATCCGCCCCCTCTGCCCCCCGGTTGCGGAGCCCCTGACTAAGACTATTACCAAGAGTGCACAGGGCGGAGCCTCGATGACATTGGGGCCCCTCATTCAGAGGTTACCTGGCGTTTTCGAGCCCGCTGGCTTCAAACGCTTCCTCGTTATTCGCTCCACTGATGGCACCATGTTGTCCAAGGGCAACATGATCCATCAGAGGAGAGGATTAGCTAGTGCAATTGGTAGAGAGCCGAAGGTGACCCGTTTCTTGGACGGGAGCCTTCTGGCGAATCCCGCCGAGGCGGCCAAGATAAGTGCTCTTCGGACACTTCATGGCACCCCGGTGAGTTACGCCGCACTCTACCATGAATTTTGTGAAAGGAGTAGTTTATGCGAGGGTACTCGTTGACTACTCCATTGAGGACATCACCCTAGAGCTGGCCGACCATGGGGCGGTCAAGGTCGAACGTGTGATGAGAAAACAGGGAGGGGCCTCGAGACCCACCCCTACACTCTTCGTCACGTTCGACTCTGACAAGCTTCCTGAGTCGGTGCGTGCTGGTTGGTACCGCTACCATGTGAAGGCATTCGTGCCACTGCCGCGGCGGTGCTATTACTGTCACCGCTTCGCTCATGTAGACGTGCAAAGTCGGGGTCACCCGAAGTCTGTGTAAATTGCTCCAAGGTCGCACACGATAAGTCCAAATCGTGTGTGGCCAAGTGTGTCAATTGCGGAGAGCCGCACCCTGCTTCTTCGAAGCAATGATGTGTATATCTCCTTGAGAAAGAAATCCTGGCCGTTCAGGCCTAGGATAGACTCTCATTCCGCGAGGCTAAGGACTTGGTCCTGGCGCGCCCGGCTCTGCGTGGGACGTCATATGCCTCAGTAGTTAGAAAGGCACCCTCTGCTCCTGGCCCATCCAGGCCAACGAGCACGGTTGTTTCCGCGCCCATTCGGAGCCCTTCTGCAGGCGCTCCCCTGGTAAAGCTGGCGGCAAAAAGGGTTCATACCCAGCCCCGGCTAAAACCAGGGCTCCCCCCTCTTCCACCAGCGTGACCCTTTCCCGCAAGGCGAAACGGCCACGCGCCTCCACCGAGTCGTTAGACTCACAGGAGGCAACACCCCTGAAGATGGTCGCTAGGCCATCTTCGGGGGTTCCTAAAGCTGTTCCCCGAAAGGAGGACAGCAACAAAGGAGCTTCGGCTCCTTCGCCCACGCCCCGAGGTGGGGCGAGTGGCTCGGAGACGGTGGTTCCTCGAAAAGAGGCCCCCCCGCCTCCGAAGCCGCAACGCCCGCCTAAGGTTTCGAGGCGGAGGGAGGAAAAGACTCGCATGGCGAGCCCAACCTCGAAGGCGACAGCGCCTCCAGCGCTTTGTCCGGCCAACAGTGCCCGGGGTTCTTCCCCCGGGAAGCGTACGGCCATTCCCGTGAGGGTCTTCAATTCGAGGAGGGCCCCCGCGTCTCCTCCGAGCTAGGTCTGGAGGGCATATTCCTTCAATGGAATTGCTGTGGACTCCGGGCCAACTGGGAGGAGCTGTGGAGGCTCGTCTCGTCCCGTTCCCCGTTAGCTATTTTTTTGCAGGAGACCATGCTAGGCGCGTGCCCCGTGCCTACCCTCCCGGGGTATAAGGGTCTTGCGACCCCACCACCGCGGGATGGCTGGGCTGGGGGATGCGCGGTTTACACCCGGCATGATGTCTCCGTTCTTCCTTTCTCTTTAGATACCTCCTTTCAGGCAGTGGCTGTGCAGCTGCACCTGGATAGGAGGTATACTATCATTTCTGCGTACATTCCACCGTCAGCTGACTTCGACGCGGGGGCTTCCGCCGCGTCGTGGCACGGTTGCCGAGGCCCTATCTCTTGCTTGGAGATCTGAACGGCAGGCATCCTCTCTGGGGAGATTACTCCATAAATCCCAGGCAACAAGTCCTTGCCGATCTGATCGAAGAGCTTGAGATGGGTGTCCTAAACGTGGATGAGTTTACGCAAAACTGTCCGAGAACCGCTTCATTTTCTTGCCTCGACCTATCTTTGTGCTCTTCGGATGCACAGCCTGTTTTTGATTGGGAGGTGGTCGATGACCTCCATTGTAGTGATCACTTTCCCATTCAAATATCATTTTCAGGGCAACTGCCGCCTGAGAGACCACCTCGGTGGTGCTTGGCGTGGGCTCGGTGGCCTGCATTTCAGGAAATGACTGAATTCTCTATCTCAGTCGAGGAGTTTAGGTCGGTAGATGAAGCCGTTGAGTTCTTCTCCGGCAACCTCATCGCCGTAGGGCTGACTACCTACCTAGGACGTCTGGTCGTTTTGCACACCGACCACTCCCATGGTGGTCGGCCGAGTGTAAGACGGCCCTCAAACAGAAGCGTTATGCCTACATGCGCTATAAGCGCCACCCGAACGATTTCACTATCGCTGAATTTCGTCGGGCTAGGGCTAGGTTCCGGTATATTTCGAAGCACGCCCGCTGCTCTTCTTGGCGGGCATACGTGTCTTGACTTAACGGGAAGACCCCTTTAGCTGAGGTGTGGAAGCGAGTCAAAAGGATTCGGGGCAAGTTCTCGCAGGACCCCCCTGCCGTTCTCCAGGAGAATGGGACCGCAATCTCGGACCCCGCGTCCGTGGCGGAATCCTTAGCGACCGCTTTTTCCGCATTCTCTAGCCGTGATGCTGCTCCGCCAGCATTCAATGCACGTCGTGATGTCGCGGAAGGCCGCCGGCTGGACTTTACCTGCAGAGGCGGAGAATCCATCAACGACAAGTTTACTGTGAGTGAGTTGCGTTCCGCTCTCGCTTCGTGCGCGGACACCGCCCATGGTCCGGACGATGTCCCGTACGCCATGCTTCGACACCTGGGTGAGCGAGGCATGGCCTTTCTGTTAGATTTGTTCAACAGTATGTGGGTGGAAGGTCTTCTCCCAGACTCTGGCGAATCCCTACTGGGCTCGCCTTTCGCAAGCCGTGGAGAGATCACTCTACTCCGACCGGTTTCCGCCCAATCTCTCTAACCTCTTGCGTGTGCAAGTTGATGGAGAAATTGGTAAATGTTAGATTAGCCTATTTCCTGGACAGCGGAGGCCATCTGTCTTCTGCACAGTGCGGCTTCCGTAAGTTCCACTCCACGTCGGATGCTCTGCTCCGACTGGAAAATGCCGTCTGCGAGGCTTTCCTTCGTAGACAGCACTACGCCACGGTGTTTTTTTGATCTGGAGAAGGCCTATGATACCGCATGGCGATACGGTATCATGGAGACTCTCCACACGATATGGACGAGGGGACGCCTCCCAATGTTTATATCTGAATTTTTGCGAGATCGTCGATTCCGCGTACGGGTGGGGGGGGCCCTCTCCTGCCCAAAGGAGCAGGAAGAGGGTGTCCCGCAGGGAAGTGTCCTCAGTGTCGCACTCTTTGCCCTGAGCATCAACGGCATCACCTCGGTGCTGCCGGAAGATGTTCTCGCTACGCTCTACGTGGACGACCTTTCGATCTCTTTTGGCGCGGCCCAGATGCCAACTCTGGAGCGTCGACTCCAACAGGCATTGAACCGCGTCTCTCGCTATGCCGAAGCGCACAGGCTTCGGTTTTCTTTGGCCAAGACTAAGGTGGTGCACTTCTGCCGCCACCCACGGCTTCACCCCGACCCAGATTTGTTTCTTAATGGCGTGCGCCTGGATGTGGTTGAGTCGCACCGTTTCCTTGGTCTTGTATTCGACCGACGCCTCACCTGGGAGGCTGATATTCGCAGCCTTAGGGTCTCTTGTACCCGCGCCATGGACATTCTCCGTTCCGTGACGTTCAGCGCTTGGGGCGCTGATATGGCTACTGCCTTACTTTTTTATCGATCCTTTGTTCGCTCGAAGCTCGACTACGGATGCGAGTTTTATGCATCCGCAGCCGAGCGTTTATTGCGGAAGGTGGATTCGATCCACCACACCGGCCTTCGCCTTGCGACCGGTGCCTTCCGCACTTCCCCCATTGAGAGCCTGTTGGTCGATGCTGGGGAGATGCCACTCGCTCTGCGCCGCGTGCAGTGCATCACTCGCCTGTACGCGCGAGCCCGGCGCCTCCCTCAGTCGCCAACAGCTCTCACTGCATCCGCAGCTGATCTCGATGGTGCCTATGCCGCCGAGAGACGCCAGTCATACCCTAAGCCCTTTGGGTTTAGGGCCAGGAAACTCCTTCGAGATGTAGATATAGCTCTCGGGCCGGTGGCGCCCCTGGTTCTGCCCAGGACGCCACCCTGGAGGGTACCCCATTTTGCTATTTGTCGCCACGCCTCTGCTCCCAAAGCTTGTACTGCGCCGGGAGTATTGCGTTCGACCTTTTTGGAGCACACATCGTGTCACCCTGGTACCGTGCCAGTGTATACGGATGGCTCCAAGTCCCAAGAGGGGGTCGGCTTCCACGCCGTATTCCCTCTTTTTGAAGTCAGCGGGGCTCTACCAGACGCTGCGTCTGTCTTCACGGCCGAGCTGGTAGCAATACACCACTCGGTGCGGGAGATTACGCGACGTGCCCGGTTCTGAGAGCGGATTGTGATCTATAGCGACTCACAAAGCGCCCTGAGTGCTCTCAGGGCATTGGAATCTCCGCATCCCCTGGTTCGCGAAATCCGTGACGCCACGGTTTTGGCGAGCCGGGCAGATGTCGAGATTATCTTCTGCTGTGTTCCTGGACATGTAGGAATTGCGGGGAATGAGGGCACCAAAGAGTCCGCGAGGACTCTGCGACCGGACCAGCGTTTCGCTCTTCCTCACACTGACTACATGGCAGGAATACGGGCAGCTCTTCGGACTGCTTGGCAAAGAAGATGGGAGACGGTCGAAAGGAATTTAAAGTTGCGTGCCATTGCACCGCGACTGTTCCCATGGACCTATCCCCCAATGCCGCGGCGGCTTCAGGTTGCTTTCTGTCGTCTCCGAATCGGCCACACTCGTGTGACGCATTGCTATTTGATGGAGCGCTCGCCTGCGCCCTATTGCAACGACTGCGTCGTCCCCCAGACTGTTCGGCACATTCTTGTCGAATGTCCCAGTCTGGGTGATCTTCGCGCACGACACCTGTCCCGGTACCGGGATGGGCGGGGTCGCTACCGCCTGTCCCTTGTACTCGGGACGAGTGCGTGCACTCTGACTTGTGGACTTATTGACTTTTGGGGGGAGGCCGGCCTTCTCCTTTTCATTTAACCCGGTTTAATTGTTGTTGTTGTTTTGGTTATTACTTTGTTATTGTTATTGTTGTTTCCTGTTCAATTTTTTAAAGTAGCCTAGAACTAGGCTGTTTGTTTACGGCAACTTATGCCTAAGTCGGCAGTCGCCAGATAGCCCCTTAATTAAAAAAAAATAAAATCCTTTATAATCAAAGATCCAGGACAATTTCGGTGGGTTGGCAAAGCACATCACATCTGAACTGAAACAGATTATGTGTAAATGATCTCTTTTTCTACAAATATGGTGACAATAGAAGGCAATAGTGGGACTGTGCATTAGGTACGGCCTCACCCTCCCTAGGTGTCAGGGAGGATGAGGTAACACCAGACACCCCCTTCAACATGTGGATGGCTTTCCCTCCATCCACATGTAGTCTGTCCAACCTATGGGCCCCCTTCTTGTAGTGGAGGTTCATTCCCCACTCTCCTCTCCTAAAAAAAGAAAGAAAGAAGAGGACTAAGGGGTTCTCTTCCTTTGCTGGAGCACCGGGGATGGACGAGTCTGCTGCCGCTTTGGTTAATGACTAGCCCAACATCGATATGTCTCCCCCCAAGGCTCCCTCGGGTGTCCTCCAAGACCAAAGTCGCAAGTGCCCTGAGCAATGCTTCAATACCATCTGGGCTCTTTATTCAGAGATTACCTGCATATTCGAGCTCTCTGCCTTCAAACACGAGTTATTCGCTCAACTGATGGCAGTATGTTGGTCAATGGCAACATGATCAAGCAGAGGAGGGCACTAGATCTAGGTTGATTGGTAGTAAAGGTTCAATGTCTAGCATGTAATGAGAAATCATGGAGGGGCGTCGAGACCCACCCCTATACTCTTCATCACATTCGACTGTGACAGGCTCCCTATTTCGATGAGTGCCGATTATTATCACTACAGCGTGAATGCAGTTGTGCCACTGCTGGAGAGGTGCTACTATTGCCACTACCTCGACTATATGAATCACTCCATGAATATATGCAAAGTTAGGTTTACCGATGTCTGTGTCAGTTTCTACAAGGCCATACATGATAAGTCCATATCGTATATGACCAAGTGTGTCGATTACGGAGAGCAGCACCATGCTTCTTTGAGGCATTGTGGTGTGTATCTCCTGGAGAAGGAAATACTGGCCATTCAGGCTACAAATTGTCTCCCCTTTCATGAGGTTAAGGACTTGGTCCTCACACGCCTAGCTCTCCTTGGGATGTCTAATGACTCAATTTTTAAAAAGGCACCCTCTGCTGCTGGCCCCTCCACACCTACAGGCACGGTTGTTTCTGCATCCATTCAGAAAATTTGTGTGGGTTATAATCACCCCAAGCGCCCATATAATTCCTCGAAGTTGACAGCGCCTTTAGCACCTTGTTCAACCAATAGCAACGAGTTCTGCCTCCAGGAAGTGTACCACCATTCCTGTGAGGGCCTTTTATTTCCAAGATAGCCTCCGCATCTCCTCCGAGCTAGGCCTGGCGGGCATATTCCTTCAATGGAATTGCCGCAGACTCCGGGGCCAACTGAGGGGAGCTGCAGGGGCTCGTCTCCTCCCATTCCCTGTTAGCTATCCTTTTACAGGATGCAATATTGGGTGCATGCCCCTGCCCACCCTCCTGGTGGATAAAGGTTTGTAACTTGAACACTACAGAGGGTTACCTGGCAGGAAGATGTGCCATTTCAACCTGGTAATAGCAATGCAGTTGCACCTGGATAGGAGGTATACTGTTATTTCTGCGTACATTCCACCCAGCCGACTTTGATGCTGGGGACTTCCTTGGCATCATTGCACAGTTGCCGAGGCCCTTTCTCTTGCTCAGGGATTTGAACAGTAGATACCCCCTCTGGGCATACTACTCGATCAATCACATGAGCCAAGTCCTTGCTGAGCTGGAGATAGGTGTCCTACATATGGATGAGTTCACGCATCACTGCCCAAGAACCTCTTCATTTTCCTGTCTCAATCTATAACTGTGCGCTCCAGATGCACATTCTGATTTGGGGTGGGAGGTAGTAGAGTTCCTCCATGGTAGTGATCACTATCCTATTCAAATATCATTTTCTGGAGCGCTGCCGCCTGAGACACACTCACGTTGCTCCACATTTCAGGAAATGACTGATTTCTCTGGCCCAGTCAATGAGTTTAGTTCGGTGGATGAGGCCATTGAGTTTTTCTCTGGTAACCTTATCGCCGTGGGCCTGGCTACTATTCCTAGAATATCTGGCCGGCTTGCACACAGACTGCTTCCGTGTACGTCAGTCGAGTGTGAGACGGCTCGCTAACAAGCGTTATGCCTACATGCACAATAATAATCGCCTGAACGATTTCACTGCCAGGGAATTTCGTCAAGCAACGGCTAGTTTCCAGTATGTTCTGCAGCATGCCCGCCTCTCTTCCTGGCGGGCATATGTCTCTTCTCTTAACTAAAAGAGCTGTGAAAGAGAGTCAAAAGGATTCAGGCCCTAGTTCTCGCAAGAGCTACCTCCCGTTCTTCAGGAGAATGGGACCACAATTTTTAGTCAGCATGCTGCTCCGCCAGCATTCACTGCACCTCGTGATGTCGCTAAAGGTCGCCGATTGGACTTTATCTCCAGAGGCAGAGAACACTTCAACTACATTTACATTGAGTGAATTGCATTCTGCTCTCGCTTCTTGCTTGGACACCGCCCTGTGCTCCGGACGATGTCCCGTATTCCTCCATCTTTCGCCACCTAGGTGAGCTAAGTATGGGATTTATGTTAGATTTGTTCAATAGGATCTGGGCAGAGGGGTATCATCCCCGAAATTCCTGGCGAATTGCTACTTTGTTGGCTTTTCCACCCCGGCCGGGTTCCACCCAATCTCTCTAACCTCCTGCATGTGCAAGTTAATGGAGAAATTGGTAAATGTTAGATTAGTCCTTTTTTCTGGACAGCGGAGGCCACCGGTCTTCTGCACAGTGCGTTTTCCGCAAGTTAAACTCCACGTCGGATGCGCTGCTCCGACTGGGATGGCGATACGATATCATGGCCAGGGGACGCCTCCCAATCTTTATATCTGAATTTTTTGCAAGATCGTCGATTCCGCGTACGGGTGGTGGAGCCCTCTGCGGCCCAATGGAGCAGGAAGAGGGTGTCCAGCAGGGAAGTGTCCTCAGTGTCACACTCTTTGCCCTGAGCATCAAAGGCTTAACCTCGGTGTTGCCGAACTTTCGATCTCTTTTGGCGCGGCCTAGATGCCAACTCTGGAGCATCGACTCCAACAGCCATTGAATCGCGTCTCTCGATATACCGAAGACCACATTGTGTCGGTTTTCCTTGTTCAAGACTAAGGTGGTGCACTTATGTCGCCATCCACGGCTCCACCTTGACCCAGACTTGTTTCTAAATGGTTTCCACATGTAAGTTGACTCGCACCGTTTCCATGGTCTTGATTTGACCGACGCCTCAACTTGGAGGTTCATATTCGCAGCCTTATGGTCTCTTGTACCCGCGCCATGGACATTCTTGGATCTGTGACGTTCAGCGCCTGGGGTGCTGATAGGGCGATTAGTGCCTTCTGCACGTACCCCATTGAGAGCCTACTTGTCGATGCTGTGGAGATGCCACTCGCTCTGCGCCGTGCATAGTGTATTATTCCCCTGTACGCGCGAGACCGGTTCCTCTCTCAGTCGCCAACAGTTGTCACTGCATCCGCAGCTGATCTCGATGTTGCCTTGCCGCCGAGAGCTCGATATAGTTCTCGGGCCGGTGGTGCCCCTGGTTCTGACCTTCGATTATTTGTCCCCACGCCTCTGCTCCCAAAGCTTCTACAGCGCCGGTAGTATTGCCTTCGGCCTTTTTGGAGCACACTCTGTGTCACGTTGGTTCTGTGGCAGTGTATACGGATTACTCTAAGTCTCAACAGTGGGTGGGTTTCCATGCCGTATCCCCTATGTTTGAAGTCAGTGGGGAACTGCCTGGCGCTGCGTCTTTCTTCACGGCCGAGCTGGTTGCATTACACGGGAAATAACGCAACGTGCCCGGTTCGGAGACTGGATTGTTATCGATAAGGACTCACAAAGCGCCCTGAGTGCTCTCGGGGCATTGGAATCTCCGCATCTCCTGGTTCGCGATATCCGTGACGCCACGGTTTTGCAAACCTGGTGGATGTCGAGATTATCTTCTGCTGGGTTCCTGGACATGTAGGAATTTGCCTGGAATGAGGGCGCTCTTCCTCACACCGATTCCATGGTAAGAATAAGGGCAGCTTAGCAAATATGATTGGAGATGGTCGAGGGGAACTTAAAGTTACGTGCCCTTACGCCCTGACTGTTCCCATGGACCTAGCCCCCCCCCCCCTACAATGCCGCCACGGCTTGAGGTTGCTTTCTGTCATCTCCGAATTGGAGACATTCGTGGGACGCACCGCCATTTTATGGAGCGCTCGCCTACGCCTTATTGTGACAACTGCGTTGTCCCCCAGACTGTTCGGCACATTCTTGTTGAATGTTCCAGTATGGGTGATCTTCGCCGTACCGGGACAGGTTTTTTGTATTAGTTACTTACATAGTTCTTTGTTTTTTAATCTAACCTGCTACTAGGCTGGGGTGCGAGTACGGCAACTTTTGCCCCAGTACGCCGTCACCAGATGGGCTCTCAAAGTTGTTTTTTTTAAAAGAGCAAAGATTAGGTCTATGAGTCATTAGCTGACCAATATTCCAAATGCAAAATACTGAATCCTGTTATAGTGAATACTTTCCTTTTTCAGAAACATTTCCACCCATCCGTATCTTTATTTTACTCCACACTCGCACGTCAAGAATATATTAAATATTCGGGAGATCCACTTCAAGATTACACTCTGGGCAGATTTCTGGATAGATTTACTGTTAGAAATCCCAAGAAACCCAGCGCCTTGAAATCCAGTAAGCTTACTTAAGTTTTCAGTCACTGGCCATTCAAAAGTATTGATATGATATATAGGTGGTTGGAAGTTGGTCACCTTTCAAAACATTTTTCTCCAATCCAGAGAAAGCTACTATTTTTGGAGGTTCCTACGAACCCACTGGAATCCGAACTCTTTCTATCAATAATGAACGATTCAAAAACTTGAACGAAAGTCAAATTGCTCCTGATGAACTTGTATTTCACAGGTAAGTCCACGTTTGAATATTTTAACACTTGTACTCTGCAAGGAGACCTCGTTGCCTTATAAAACAAAGTAGTTCTATAGAGGTATTCCCCCCCCCCTCCCCTTGTCTATAGAACCCCAACCCATACAAAGGAAGTTAAATGACAAACTGAATTCAAAGTAGTGAAAATTCAAATGAAAATGGAGAGTTGCTTCCACATCCTAATCATTCGCACATTCAGCACCTCATGATAAAAAAAGAAGAATTTTGGCATCAAGCTTTTCCTGGTTTGGTTTTTAACTTCATTCTGTAATTAATGTTGCTTTAATTGTTCTTTGACCTTCAACGAAATCTATTACCAGCATACCTGTATCCCCCAAATTACCATCATTAGTGCTGTCAACATTTTTTTCTTTCCGTCGTTGTGCCCACTTGACCTTCTCTAGCCATTGCTTTTTTCATAGTAATACTCCATTGTTTCATCAGCAGAAATTATTTAGTGCAAAACTTCAACCGAATTGACATCCCATCTGTTTAAGATTTCAATCAATTCAGAGGTTGGTCATAGGTATAAGTTGATCTATTCTTTGGTTTTGCTTTTGTTTGTTTGTGTAGTGTTTATTGTTCTGTTTTATAAGTAGCGGAATAATATGCTAAAAATTGGTTATGGCATCTTATGCCATTGGTGGAAGTAGCCAAATAAGTGCCATTAAACAAAAGCAGATATTACTGAAAAGCTGTCTGACCAAATAGTGTTCATGGTCAGATGTGTGATGATAAAATAGTAGTGGGGATTCGACACCCACCCCTACACTTCATCACGTTCAATCGGCACAGTTTCCCCGAGTCATTGCATACCTGTTGGTATCGCTGCTGCATTAAAGCATTTGTACCACTTCTTAGACCATACAAATTGAACTTGCAGACCTACCAAATCTGCCAAAACTACTCAAAGCAATGCCTGATAAATCTGTATTATGTAATGCCACTTGTGAGGAACTTCACCCTGCTTCCTCGAATCAATGTAGCTCGTATCTTTTCAAGAAGAAGCTTCTCCTAGCCATTTAGATGGCAGACTGACTTTTTCAGACATACCATTGAATTTATCCTGTTGAATCATTTGCAATCAATCTGGGACTTAATAGGCCTCTCAAGTTAAGAATGTAGCCCTTACAGGCCTATAAGCACAGTTGCTTCTGTGTCCATTCAAAACCCCGAAGTTAGTCATGAGTGACCATCTTCTGAGACTTCCACCCCCCCCCCTTCCCAGGGGACTTTCCTGTTTAGTCTGTTAAACCCCCGTAAGAAGCTGGTTCTGCCGGCCCCGTGTTCACCCCTCACAGAGCGGGCTACTGCGGGGGGTGATTAGCGTTTGCTTCCTATATAATTAATAGGGTTCCCATGCCCGATGATGAGAATTTAAAAAATGAAACACTGCCCTTTCACCATCGACGGAGCCGCCTTCGGGCAGCTCCTCTAAGAAAATGGAGGTCTTCCCCCACCCTGTGCTCTCGCAAAGGACCCCCTCCCCAATCTCTTTAACCGGAGAGGAGGCTTGCTCCTATCTTTTGCCTACAGGTGTACGGGACACTTCCCCTCACCCCCTTTGGAAGTGCCCTCCGGTGCTTCCTTCTTTCCAGCGGTCCTAAGGACCAACCCCTTTAGGGGGAGGAGGGAACACGGGGCCCGTCGGCCTCTTCCCTCCAAAGACCTGCAGGCTCGAATTTTGAGCCTAGAGGGCGTCACGGTACGTGCCCCCGTCTCTTACACGGCTAAAGACGATGGAACCTGTGATGTCCTGCGGGGGGGAGGGTGCACATGGAGGCCTCCCCTGAGGCGACCCAGCCCCAGACGGGAGGACCTTCCATGGGGACGAACCTAGGTTCGGTGCCAAGCACTGAACCCGAGTCCGTCCCTGTTCAAGGTCCTCCTCAGATGGCTGGGGTCTCCAAGGCTTTACAAAGAGAGGAGGGATCTCCTTCTCCGGCTGGTGCCCCTGTGAAAGCCAAGACCTTCTCCATCTCGGAGAAGGATCTTGCTGAGGCCAGTCCATCTGGCCTTGGCGCTCCTGTCGGTGGAGGGGAGAAGAGGGTTCATTATTCGCCCGCTTCTCATAAAAAGAAAAAGAATAGAAAAAAGACTCGGGGAGGGGGGGGGGGCTGCAGGAACAGATGGGTGTGCTGTCACTTCGGTAAGCAACCAAGCCAAGATAAACACGTCCGGCCCGTTGCTTCCCTTGGTGCGGACTCCCTGACAAAGACCAAAAGTGCAAGTGTTCAGAGCGGAGCCTCGATTACGTCGGGGCCTCTCATTCAGAGACTACCTGGCGTTTTCGACCCCGCTGGCTTCAAACGATTCCTTGTTATTTGCTCCACTAATGGCAGCATGTTGGCTAAGGGTAACATGATCCATCAGAGGAGAGCCGAAGGTGACCCGTTTCTCGGACGGGAGCCTTCTGGCGAATGCGTCGAATCCCTCCGAGGCGGCCATGCTTAGTGCCCTTCGGACACTTGATGGCACGCCGATGAGTGTAACGGCGCACTCTACCATGAACTTGGTGAAAGTAGTAGTTTATGCGAGGTAACTCGTTGATTACTCTATAGATAACATCACATTAGAGCTGGCCGACCATGAGGCGGTCAAGGTCGAGCCTGTGATGAGACAAGCTTCCTGAGTCGGTGCATGCCGGTTTGTCTCGCTCCCGCGTGAAGTCATTCGTGCCACTGCCTCGGAGGTGCTACTACTGCCACCGCTTTGACCATACGAATCGTTCTTGTAGACGTGCAAAGTCGGGGTCACCCGAAGTCTGTGTAAGTTGCCCCAAGGCCGCTCATGATAAGTCCAAATCATGTGTGGCTAAGTGTGTCAATTGCGGAGAGCCGCACCCCGCTTCTTCGAAGCAATGAGGTGCTTATCTCTGTGAGATGGAAATCCTGGTCGTTCAGGCACAGGATCGTCTCTCATTTCGCTCCCGGCCCTGGACTTTGTCCTGGCGCCCCAGACGCTGTCTGGTACATTTTATGCCTCAATATTAAGAAATACACCCTCTGCGTTAGCCCCCTGACTGTCCCCATGGACCTACCCCCCAATGCCGCGACGGTTTCAGGTTGCTTTCTGTCGTCTCCGAATTGGAGACATTCGTGGGACGCACCGCCATTTTATGGAGCGCTCGCCTGCACCATATTGTGATGATTGCGTTGTCCCCGAGACTGTTCGGCACATTCTTGTTGAATGTCCCAGTCTGGGTGATCTTCGCACATGCTACCTGTCCTGGTCCCAGGATGAGCGGGGTCGCTACCTCTTGTCCCTTGTACTAGGGACGGGTTCATTCAGACTGATTTGTTAACTTTATGACTTTTTGGAGGAGGCCGGCCTCATCCAGTTTATTTAATTGGATTTTTTTGTAGGTTGCACTTCCTGCCATTTTCCTTTTTTTTATTGTTATTGGTTTTTGGCGGGGGGTGGGGGTTACATATTGTTATTTTAATGTCGTGACTACGGCGACTTATGCCCAAGTAGGAGGTCGCCAGATGGGCTCCTAAAGTTTAAAAAAAAAATAGCCTGTTAAACTTCGTACCTGGAGGAGCTAAATGGCCTAGGGAAGTTGGTTCGCTTCCTCCTCATTCCCCATCTGCATTCTTTTTTTTTTTCTCTCCTTTGTGTAGGTTGAAGGACCTGACCTGCTACCACATGCTTTTTCTGATGAAAGGCTTTGGAACCTCTGTAAACAGCGCCCACATGTCGCGAGAGACCACAGCTTCAGGGATACTAAGCATTGTGGTGCGATTATACGAAGATCGGTTTTGCCCCTTACCTCCATGTAGTGGGCTGACCACTTCTCTGTGGCCATAAGGCTGTCCTGCTTATGGCTGGCTATAGTGCCTTGTTAGTTGCCAAGCCAACTAAAAGTCTCAGGCCCCATCTCTGTGTCAGCTACAACAGATCGAGATCCTGTTGACAATTTGTGGAAATCCACCCTCTCGCTTTACCTCCCCGGCTGCTCATTTGGGAGCTACAGCCTATAAGGATTGTCGTAGAATTCCCCCCCTTTTTGTTCTATCTCTAAGGGTGCTAAGAGTGTCTAATATATTGATATTATAAGAATATCTTAACGAACTGAGCCGTTACGAAACACGTAAGGATATATATAAGAGAAACGACCACTAATTCACAAAGTAATCTTATATTTTACCTTTAGCAATTGAATACATAACATTTATACATTAACTACAGCAATACTCTGAATATTATCCTAAACAAGAATTAATTAAATTAGTTTACCCACAAAAATTGGTTAACGTTTTCTCTACACAAAACAATAATATAAGAATTAGGCTTACGGACTCATGTGGAGTTTAAAGGGCCTCAAGAATGTTATTGACTGGACGCGTGCCGCCGGCCAGATGTAGATGAGCGAGATCACACGGTCGTTTCGGCGAGGGTGGCAGCTGAGGGGTCCACACGTTCTTCCGGGGGGGGGGGGGGGTTCTTCAAGGATGAGAACCAATACGGTGTTTTATGCAACACCTAGGCAGTCGTGGTCTCTGGCGAGAGTGAGTCGAACTTGGTTCTTAAATCAAGCTAACTTGGAGTGCGGTGTGACCACCGAGTAACGAGCTCGAGGAGGAGCTTTTCTCCTTCGTTACTTATTTCCTTATGGACGAGGACTGAACTCGGGGAGGGTCTTCAAGGGCGAGGATAACGGAGGGGGGTTCCTCTGGCGAGAATAAATTACTTAACGTTCGGTTTGGTAACCCGGAACTAGCTCGAGGATGAGCTTTTTCTTAATTCCAGTCTTCCTCAAGGGCGAGTATAACGGAGGGGGATTTCTCTGACGAGAATAGGTTGAACTTGGTTCCTCACCAAGTTAACTTAAGAGTTCGGTGTGGCCACCGAATAACGGGCTCGAGGGGGGAGCCTTTTCCTTCTTCTTTTCTTAATTCCTCAAGGACGAGGAATACCCCTGGTGTTTAAGGTGCACCAGGATATGAGGAGTCTCTCTGGCGAGAGTAAGTTGAACTTACCAAAGTTAACTTATCGTTTGGTTTGATAACCAGGGACTTAGCTCGAGGATGTGCTTCTTCTTAGCCCCTTAAGGTAGTTAGCCCTGCCTCTCTTGCAGGGTACTTCTTGGTCTGGCGAGCCAAGTACACTACCTCTCCAGTCTCGGTAGCTCGGTTTTGGATCCGAGGACTTCGTCACCGAGAGACTGACGTATACTACCCCGATTTTCCTCAGAGTTCCTCATTTATACCTCGTCACCCCACTGGGGGAGTGGTAAGGGGAAGAGGGGCTTGAGGACAGCCCCAGGAGAGTTCTTTTTCCAATCGGTTTTTCACACGAAGTCAAACATCGGCTCCTCGTTAGCCTTCGAGATTGGGCGAAACACGTCTCCAATTTCTTATTTGATGTGAAACTGGATCTCACTCTCCTGGGGGAGTTCTTACATTTTGACCTTTAGGGTCTTTCATGGCACCGAGTTGTGCCACACTGCGGTTAAGCACTGAACCCGCCGATGCCTTCGACGGATGTCTTTGCGGTAACCGCCTTGTGACTGCACCAAGAGTGAACGGGAGGGGGGGGGGGACCATTCCCCTACAAGGATCAACCCTCCACTGGGCACCTTGTAGTTATGTAATGTACATTGCTGTGCGGGTGCGAACACCACTCCTTAACGCACCCAGCGTATAAAGCTGAAAAGTTCAAAAACCTGATATAAGATAGGTGAGAGCCGGTGGCTGTGGGATAAAGCCCACCGATCGATTTCTAATTGTTGACAATTTAGCAAATTTCTTCCGTGTTTGTCAACTCTCAAAATTTCCGATTATTTTCTATCAGTGAAACCACGCTAAGGATGGGCGAGGGATTTGATGGCACCACTGACCGGAGGGTCTCTCATTTTTTGCAGCACAGTTGTTTCCCTTTAGCCTTGTTTGGTCTTACCCTTGGGCAGCTCCACATCTGAATATAACTCCCCCCTCCCTTACTTGCTGCTTTCTCATGGACAGCTTGAACTTTATTCTAGTGGAGATGGGGTTTTCCCCTCTCCTATGTCTAGAGGTAAGGCAGCTTCCCTTTCACTCCTTTCTTTGGAGTCACCCCCAGACAAGCCCATGGTTGGACAGGCCAACCCCCATATAGGTGCAACGGTTTGCAGGGTCTGTCAAGCCATGGCCCCCACGGTTCCAGCAAATAGTCCCTTTAACCCCCACTACTAACGTCCTCTCACTCTCAACATTGCTTGGGAACTGAATGAAAGTTAAGGAGACTTTGCTAATTTTCCTTATTTTATTTACTTCCCCGACTACCAAAGATTATGCATACAGAAAACAATATTTACAACAAGAATTTCAGGATAAACAGCGATGTTAAATCTACATATGTAGATACAACAAAATAGCAAGATGCTTATTATGCACAGGCCTCTCAAAAAAAATAGCAAACAAAACAAATGGTTACTCCTCTGTTCAAAGCAAACAAAATAGTGCAGCCCAAAAAATTGTGTTACTGTGCAAAATGGGTTTCTATTCCTTTTAATCTAGCTGGCATGATTGATTGGTTATAATGATGCCATGCCAGTGTATACAGATGGATCCAAGTCCCAAGAGGAGTTTGGTTTGCACGCCGTATCCGCTTTGTTTGAAGTAGTGGGCTTCTGCCAGGTCCTGCGTCTGTCTTCACGGCCGAGCTGGTTGTAATACACCTCTCGAGGCGGGACATAAGGCAACGTGCCCTGTTCAGAGACCGGATTGTTATCTATAGTGACTAACAAAGCACCCTGAGTGCGTGCTCTCGGGGCACTGGAATCTTCATGCACTTTGGTGCGCGGTATCCGTGACGCGACAGGCGATGTCATGATTTTCTTGTGCTGGGTTCCTGGACATGAGAGAATTGTGGAGAGTGAGGACGGCAAAGACTGTGAGAACTCGGTGACCAAACTAGCGCTTACTTCTTTCTCACAGACTACATGGCAGGAATCAGGTTAGCACTCTGGGCTGCCCTTGATGGAACGATCGCCTGCACGTTATTGCGACGACTGAGTTGTCTCCAGACTGTTCGTCACATTCTTGTTGAATGTCCCAGTCTGGGTGATCTTCGCGCACGTTCCATGTCTCCCTATTGGGACGAGCGGGGCCCCTACCGCTTATCCTTTATGCTCGGGACGAGTTCGTGTAAACTGACTTGTGGACTATCTAACTTGTTGTTTGGAGGAGGCTGGCCTCTTCCATTTTCTATTTTACTGTTTGTTGTAGGTCGTATGTTCTTGCGCTGGCGTGAGGCCCGTTTTCCCCCGACGCTGGAGCGTGCTTCATTCTTCTTGTTTTTTGGGGGAGGAACTTTGTTTGTCTTTTTATCTTTTTTAGTTGGTTTTGTTTGTTTTTTAATCTAGCGCCATTACGGCGAATTTTCCCTAGTAGGCACTCGCCAGATGTGCTGCTTAAAAAACACATTGGAGTATGCCTTCTGCTTCTTTTTGGTCGCTTGATCTTTTACCCCCCCCAATCAATCTTTCTATTCCATTGGGTGTTCCAATACCATAAATTTTGCCTTCTGAAGTTTTAGTTCAGTAATTTCACTGAGAGAAGTTTTACTGTAAGGTTTTTATCTACAAACAAAGACTTGCAAGGGGAACAATTTAGCGAGTGTTCCCAGTTGACTTATTTTTTGAAAATTTTAATAAACTCAATGTAGATCTCCGTTAATTGTTTGCTCTTGTTTCAGGTATTATGCCAAGTATCAAAAGATGCCTACAAAGGTAAAAAATGAAGATGAAGAGGACCAGGATGAGGATGAGGATGATGTGCTTGATGCATATCTGGCAAAGAAGTTTAACATTGATATGAAATCTGAGGAGAAATCTGAAGCCATTGATTTTGCCAAAAATGCAGTTGCGCAGCAGTACTTCAAAGATGACGATAATGCATCAGGTAAACTAGGAATTTTGAGGCTTGGCTTCCTACTCTTTTTTTACGTCTGTATATATCAATTATTATATATAGGCATGCACTTTTTTCATCCTTCTTAAGGTATGGATGATTTGGATCGGAGTGATATGGACAATGAGGAAGATGAATATGATATGGACAATGAGGAAGATGAATATGATATGGACAATGAGGAAGATGAATATGATATGGTCAAAGAGGAAAGTGAAGATGATATAGACGACGACATGAGCTTTCAAAGCGACGAGGAAAACGACTTCAAGGTTGAAACTAATACGAAAGGCGATCTCTCAGGAGCAATGGATGGCGATTCATTTTCAGGTAAGATCATCTACAAGTGAGGTTGTCAAAGGATCCCGCTTGATACGTTTGGGAGCGATTGTTGTTAGTTATTGATTGGGCACCGACCCAACTTTGTATGAAAATTCTCTATTGGGCGGAGGGGCGTGGTACCCTGTTATCTTGTTACACTTGGTATCCGGAGGAACTGCCCGTCCTCCCGGCCTAAGTGCAAATTAGGGAGGTCTCCGTTGCTCAGTTGATTTGAACACACTCATGGTGTCTTGGAAATTTTGGTGCACTTTCCCCTTGCCCCCTATCAGCACTTCTTTACCTTTGTATTATTATTATTATTGTTATTATAGTTTATTATTATTTATTATGGCTATACCCGCACTTTGTACTAGGAGGACTTTCCCACATAGACACAGTTTGGTCTGCTATCCATGGTGCCTTGGTGGACTCCCTGTGATCCTGGGCTCACCTAGCGCCAAGATGCGATAATAATAGGTGATCGATCATCCACCCTACTCATTCATGGACCCGTCTATCTCTACTTCTCTATTACATACCCTCCTACCCCCTTTCCACACTCGCTCTTCTATCCATAGAGATTCTGGCTGCCCGGCGCACTTTCATCCTCTTATGGGTCCTTACTCGAGTCCGGGCCATGGATCGAGTATGTGTAAATAAGCACATTCTGGAATGTTCTGATCTATGGAGACTTTTCTCTTAACCTTGCAAGGCTTTGGGAGGTAATAGTTTCTACTTTCCATGTGCTCTTTTTCTTTTTCTGATACCATAGTTACAATAGAATGTGGGAATGTGAATGGAAATCCGCCTCTAAGCATGGCCTTACTGTCCCTAGGTTTTGGAGAGGATGAGGTAACACAACACCTACCTTCAACCCATGGAGAGGCTTTCCTCTCACCATCTACATGAAGCAAAAGGGCTTTCCCTTTGTCATCGTGGTAGCCGCTCTCGGGAAGCTCCACCTCTGTAAAGGAAGTGTTTTCTCAGGGGTCCCTCCATCTCTGTTTTATCGGAGCAAGTTTACTCTTCTCATAGGCCAAGGGTGCTGGATTTTTTTCCTCACCCCCTTCGGTGGAGTTGCCCATGGACGGCTCCATGTCTCGACCCATTTCCTATCACAAGGAACTGCCAAGAGAGCAGGTAGGCGGCCCAAAATCTGCCCGATGGGGCCACCTACCTTAGGGGGGCAAGGAAAAACGGGGCACTCCTATAATCATGACATTGCGGTAGGTCTGTGATACTTTGTGGGGGATGGCCACATAGACGCCCTGCCTGAGATAGACTTGGGCCCGGAGCTCGGTACCAAATAGCGATACGTTATACTTTGTGGGGGATGGCCACATAAAGGCCCTGCCTGAGATAGACTTGGGCCCGGAGCTCGGTGCCAAATACCGAAGCTGAGTCCGGTCTTGTGCAAGCTTCTCGTCAGGCGGCTCGCCTCCCCCCCCCCGCTCACTCTCAAGTAGAGAAGAGACCTCCCCCCATCCTTGACAACCAAGCCCTTCTCCATCTCGGAGAAGGATCTTGCTGAGGCTGGTCCATCGGGCCTAGTAGTGTCTTGCGGCGGTTTACTCCCCTCCCTACTACTAAAATGTACAAGAAGTTAAATAGGAATAGGTGTCCATCTCTCTCCGCGGGGGCTGTAGGGAAGGTTGGGTCAGCTGCCGTCTTTAAGCGACCACGCCAAAATTGGCACGCCCGTCCCCAAGGTGCCTTCCGTCCGGTGAGGAGGCATTGACAAAAATCAAAGTTTCAAGTGCGCTGAGCCGACCCTCGATTACGTCGGGGCCCATCATTCAGAGAATTCCAGGCGTTTTCGAGCCCAATGGCTTCTAACTCTTTATGATTATTCACTCAACGGATGACAGCATGTTATCCAAAGACAACATTATCCATCAGATGAGACCCGTAACTAGCTTGATAGGTGACCCGTTTCTCGGACGGGAGCCTTCTGGCGAATGGGTCGGACCTTTTCCAGGCGGCACTGATTACTGGCCTTCGCATACTTAATAGCTTGTCGGTGAGTGTGACGACGCATTCCACCGTCGTCACACTACCCCTCGTGGACGACTCCTTAGAAAGCATCACTTTATAGCTGGCCGACCAAAGAGCGTTCAATGTCAACGTGTGATAAGAAAACAGGGAGGGGCCTCTTCGTCACGTTCGACCGTGACATGCTCCGTGAGTTGATGCGTGCAAGTTGGTATCGCTACGTCGTGAAGGCATTCGTGCCACTGCTTCGGCCATACGAATCGCTCCTGTAGACGTGCAAAGTGGAGTTACCTGAAATCTGTATAAGTTGCTTCAATGCTGTACACAATAAGGCCAAATGTGTCAATTGCGGAGAGCCGCATCCCGCTTCTTCGAAGCAATGTGATGCGTATCTCCTTGAGAAGGAAATCCTGGCTGTTCAGGCCCATTTCTCGAGGCTAAGGACTTGGTTCTGGCTCGCCCGGCGCTGCCTGGGACGTCTTATGCCTTACTTATATAAAAGGCACCCTCTACTCCAGGCCTACGAGCACAGTCTTTGTCGCGCCCATTCGGAACCCTTCTGCGGGTTCTACCAACCCCGGGCGCCTTCCTGGTAGAGCTGGCTGCACAAAGCGTTCACACCTTGCCCCGGTTAAAACCAGCCTCCACCCCTCCCCCAGCGTGTCCTGATAGCGAGACGAACTGGGTCGTTACCTCTTGCGCCTTGTACTCGGACGGTTTCCTCCGTTCTCTTTAACCCTTGGGGGTGTCGATTGCATGCCTAGACGCTGCAAGTAAGCGGCCTCCCTCCGGTGCCGGAGTTGGGGTTCCTTTTTTCTTTATCGCGTTTTTGTTTTAGATATTTTTAATGTAGCTTAATTAAAAGGCTGAATTAATTTTGGCGACATGCCCTTATTGGCACTTGCCAGATGGGTAAAAAAAGATGTAAAGTGTGTGCTGGTTACATTGATCTGGAGAATGTTTATGATTGTGTAGATAGATAAGTGTTATGGCAGGCGCTAAGAATGTATGGAGTGAATGGGAAACTATTGGATGGTGTGAAGAGTATTTATTTTGGAAATAATTGATATCCAAGTGTGTGGTGTCACATTGTGGGTGACAGTGGTACAGATGGTTCAGATTGCGACCCCAATGTTTTAATGGTAGGAGTCTGTGAGGCAATTTGAGCATTTATGAATATTGAGGGTTTAAGTGTGGAATGCGCCATGGGGTTGCATGAGACTATGTTAGTGCCATCGCTGATGTATGGAGGGAGAATGAAAGATCTTCTCGAGTGAGAGCAATTTAAATTGGACATGTGAGGGATGCGTGAGTTTCGAAAGGTAGACAGAGTGAGGAATGAGTGGGTAAGAATGAGGTTGTGATTGAAAGTGTTGAGTTAGTATTGGCATATAAGAAGAATGAATGGTGATAATATAAAAGTGTGAATTTCATGGAATGAGAAGGGTTGGAATATCGCGTAAAAGGTAGATTGTTTATGCGAATGTGTGTTTGAGAGAGGAATGGCTGACCGAGGATGAAAAGGTGATATTATGTATGACAGGTGTGCATGGATGTGGGTTTGTGATGGGTCTTCCCATGGAAGAACGATGTCTAGACGAGATTCAACGGCACAGACCCACCCCATAGGAACGTTCATTTTGGCATGGGTAAATGATAGGCTGGCATTGTGCTTATTAGGGCATAAGGGGAGGGGGGGGGCGTTGAAGTCTTCCTTTAATTACGAAAGTGTGAGGGTCAGTGTCTGTTTTTAATCTACTAAAAACGCTCTTGTTTACAGACGGTGACCTTGGTTTGGAAGATGACGAGGACACACTGCTCAAAGATAAAATGGCACCTATTGCTAATAAACCTATGAAGGTATGAAAGATTTCTACCCATTTTTAATTCGAATTCATATTATGAAATCATTTGATCTAGAAAATGGCAACATTTACAATTTGCATTTACCTTAAAAAAATATTCAATATTTCAATTGATTTATGTACAGAGGGTAGGTAGAGTATTGGGTGTGTTTATTTTGCCTCTTGTCTATCTTTTATGTTTTTCAGATGGGAAAAGGATTGTCATTGAAGAGTTTCAAATCCGATTTGGTCGATGTCGAAGAATTCAATAATCTCCTCGCGAAAAATGCATATAATGACCCCTTGGCCGGAACCTCTGAAGCACTCTTTTACAAAAATACGTCGGGTATGGAGTATTTGTAACCTTTTTTTTATAAAGCGTGCTTGGAGTAACTCAGAGGATAGAACCCCTGATATGACTAAACTTATTGGCTAAGTTATGACTGAGTATTGATTGGTCGAGCAAGAATATTAGAGGTGATTGATGACAATATTTTTAAAGGAGTTTTCAACGAATCTGCATATGTCAATCGAGATAGTGCCCTCACCAAACCTCGTGTTATCACCCCATTTGGTATTTTATAGGAGAGGAATGACGTCACCCTTTAGTGGACTACTATTTGTGTATCAATGCAGTGCATGTAGAGCCCATATAGGGGAAAAGTCGTTCTCCTTATCACCGAGGAATCAAAGTAGTTTCCTCAGTGTTTTGGTCGGGAGAATTTGACTCTTGGAATGAATTAGAATCGTGGTTTGATATCCAAATGCTCGCCTCCCCTTCTAAGGTCTTAAATAATCATTAATTTTCACCGAATGGGGGTAATGAAAGCACTTGAATAATTATTTTTCAGTGAATGGGATTAGCCAGGGCTTTCTTTGGCTGGCATGCTTTCCTCGCCCGCCTTTTCGCTCCCTCCATCTTCATTTTCTTACATCTCTGCTGACATTTTTCCTGGAGATACCTTCATTGGTTTTCGCTTTAACTTACCCCACCCACTCCCCTTGTTTGGGTCGGGAAATTCGTTAGTCCGATTAGTCTATAATTGAGATTACGTCGCTTTGGGAAACAAATTTGTCCACCTTTGTCCACAAGAGAACCTAAAAGGCTTCGGTCTAAGATTACTTTTTTTGGGGGGGATGATGCGCGTCAATCTCGATTTTATGTGGAAAAAAAAAATACTATCGTCGTAATTGGTAACCACTTCCTTACCACAAACTGTGATGGGTGGCTTTGTGCTTGATAGTGGTGAGTAGTTTTATAGTAGCGTTGATACTCGCTTACCCAATTTTGTGGCAAAGCGGTGATGATTATTATTTAAAAGAAACTGATTTGGAGATTGTTTCTAATTAAAGACTCTTGGTATGTTGCAGATCTCAAACAACTAAATTGGGAAAGGAAGAGCGGATTGCTCACCAGTGATCCCAATTTCAAGAAATCCTTCAGTTCCAAGAGGAAGTCAAATTCCGACACCAAATTTAAAAGGAAAAAATGGCGTAAATAATCGTGTGCACACAAAATAAATGTCGGGGTTTATTTATCCCTATTTACGTAAATATTTCATTATTTCCCTAACAGCAATTTCACTTCTACCTTAATGGAACCTTGTGTATTTCTGTCACTGCTGCGCACACGTTTAGTTTTCAGACATTCATCTCATCTGGGACATTACATGTCCCAGATGAGATGAATGGTGGCAAAACTAACGTGTTGAAACTTTTAAAAATCGAACATTGTAGCAATTCTTTGATTGCTGGAGTTAAATCTTTACATCCCTCAATTTAATGCCCGCTCAGGAAAACAAATATTACATCGATTATGGAGGTATGTTGAATTTAATGGTAAAAATCTAAGAATACATAAAATAATGTGTTTGCGTTAGCAAGGTTATTAGATTTATGAAAGGCTGTGTACATCAGGGGTCATCACCGAGTTATGGCAGTGGTTCGATTGATTATGTATCTATATCGCTTCTACTCCCCATCCACTTCGTTAGTTATGGTGTTGATTATGAAACTGAATCATTGATATCAAAGTATAGAAGATGACTCACGTGAATGTGAATTTTACAAGACCTTTTTTTTGCCCCTTGTTTCCCAGTAGAGCCCACACTAGGCTACTGGCTAACCCTGCCTTGAGGCAGGTCCTCACTCTAAAGCTCGTCGGATTGACGCTGTTAGTGTAATTCCAAGCGAGTTATTCTGCTTGCCATTGTAGGCATATGCCTCAATGATTGGAGATTTCTCCTCTTTCAAAATGGAGTAGAGATCGCCTCTAGGTCCGAGACTCTTATCGGGGAGCCCCCAATCTGATTAGAGATGCCTCCTGTTCCTGTTGACCCTGCTGTCGAAAACGAACTAAGGGTAACTGATTGGGGATACCTCCTTTTTCTCCCGTTTGGACAGGGGTAAAATGCAAGTCCCAGGAGAACCGCTGAACCTTCCAGCACCCACACAGTCCTTGAAGTAATCTACAATCAGCTAGGCGTCGGTGTTAACAAACTGATAGAGCTGAGCCATGGTTAATTCAGCCGTCTTCTTTAAACATACCGACCTGGAAAAAATATATATTTAAAAGTATTGCAAAAGAATTATAGCCGAAGCTTGCCCTGCTCTCTAACCGCGAGAAAGGCAACATTAGTCTGCACACAAATTGACACAGGTGGGAACAAGAACACCTGAGGAGATCATAACGGAAATGGAGAAGAACCACGGATGGGCTGAAGTGGTCAATCCAAACAAGACGGATTAAGATATTTCAGCATGGTGACGCGCCAACACATTTCGCAAGAGACTTACCATCTTTTACGTGCTTCTCATGCTACAAATAGAGGACTATCCAACCAGAGAATACCCATAAAAACAACGATCTGTTCCGAATGTTGCCAAGAAGGACAAGGATGCGCTACGTTTCCCATGAGAGGAACTGCATTAATTTCTCAGGGTGCAAGAGAACTATGAGCATGCCGTTTGCTGCGCCCACATGAAAAGGAAGATAGAGCCACCACAGTCTTGACGCACGTAGCTGCTGCCAAAACAGCCGCAAAGCAGCCACAGATTGTCCCCAATTAACGGACACAACGCACACCAAGCTGCTCGAGTGCATCTGGCTCGCACATGATGGGCTACGCAGCACTGAGCTCCAAAAGATATTGGGAAAAAAATGGCATATAAGCCCTCAAACCTCGTTCGGACAAACTTCTATCCGTACACCTAGGAAGAGACGCCAGTTGTATCCACTGACTGAGAAACTATGGATGATATGGAACAAATACGCCCCTTCCAAATATAACTAAGGTGAAGGCCGCGCAAGAAGACACCCAGCATATCAAGACGTCAAACAAATAAACATCGTGAGACACAAAAATACCTCACGGGCAAAGTTATCCATCCCTGAAATGTTGTCAATGGCTTAGGCAAAGGGTTGTTCAACTAGTACTGCGTCTCTGCAACGGAGAAGGAAATATTCAAGTCTCGAATAACTCTCAGAAACAGTTATTCGAGATTTCGATGCGGTGTGGGTTGTAGTACGCGGAAGGAATGGAAATGATGAATCTGTCTTGTCCTATCCTCAGGACATAGAGGCAGGCACTGGGTACCAACCTTGACCTGTTCGAGAAGAATCGCTTGGACCTCAACGCCACTCCGAGAGCGAGAGTTGCTGGCTACGCACTAGTAGACAGCTGACGCCAGACCTGCTTGACAAAGGCGGATCGGACAGGATAAAAATGGTGTTTCCGACATCCCCGTGCCATGGGTCAGCTACAAAGCCAGTTATGTTACACTTGCGATTTTTTTTTTTATCTCGAGAGGTTTACGTATGTGATAGAAAAGGTCCCGCCAAACAAACAATGTTCTACTATTCCAGCTCATGTAAATTGTAATTTAAATGTATTTTCCATTGTGTTGAGATGGAATTGTAAAGAATCTAGATCTCTCCTCTCCTCTCCTGCGCGCGGACCACGAGTCTGAGATCGTCAAGCTCCGAAGTTCAAAATGAGTGGGCTCGAGAAGAAGAGAACATCTCGGTGGTCACAATGACTAAGGTTGTCAAGGAGGAGGGCGGTAAGAGCTTGAGGTGCGTGGAAAGGCCTATGCCTATCCGACCCTATGTGATAACGTCGGGAACGCTGTCTTTGCTTTCTCAACGACTTGGAGTCATGGCAATCGAATTCTCTTTTTTTTTTTCTGATAAAAAAGCCGCGGTCGATCCGGTCGGTCATCAACAAGCTGAACGACCGCGCGGTAAGCTTTGGCCAGGACGTCTCGGAGGTCCGCTACGTGTCTACGACCAATCACCCGACCTCCATATGATGTTCGGCGTCGTGGCTTCTAATAGCGAGAGGATGCCGCCGGTGTGATTAACGACCGGTTACTGGCTCACCGCGGCTGAATACAGGGACATCTTGGCCACGAAACCCACTTCCCTGGGCGAGAAAGGTCACGAAGAAGGCGGACTAAGTCTTTCAATAGGATGGTGCCCCGACCCACACGGCCAAGACCGTGCAAGAGTGGATGTAATCGAACATGAACTTCTGGTCTAAGGACTTTTGGACGCCGTAGTCACCAGACCTCAATCCTCTCTATCACACCGTGTGGGCGCAAGTGTAAGGCAAAGTCCGCCACAGCAACGTCGACGAGCTGAAGTCCTCCGTCAACCGGATGTGGGCCAGCACGATGAAGGACTTCATCTGCAACGTGCGCACGGTCTTCAGGTCTCGCCTGGAGCCCGTGCTCTCCGCGGAGAGCGGTCACATTGATTAATATTATAATTTAAACACATAGTTATATGTTAAAATAATTTTTATAAAGTGTCTAACTGCATCGAAACTATCATTGTGGCCTTTGTTGAGAGCGTCGTACCGAGTGTAACACTACTTTTGCAATACTCAGTACATAGTACATGGATAGGATGCGATGCTTGTATTGCCTTAGCCCTCAGGGTAGTATTAGTGTAGGGAAATCGTCACTCCCCCGTTCTCTCTCAGTGGAGACACGGGACGGTAAACGCAAAGACATCCGGGCCCGGCACCGTGGGTCAAACTCGTAACCACAGCCCCTTGCCACTGGTCTCTATGAAAAGCCGAACGGTTTTAAACTGCAAGATCTTCCCTACGAGAGTATATTCAATTTCACCTCGTGTAAGAAATTGGAGACGAGTTTCTCTCAAGCTCGAAGGCCAACGGGAGACGAGATAAGACTTGGTGAGAAAAACCGTTGGAATAAGAACCCTCCACAAGCCCCCCCCCCCTCCTACCCCTCCCCCAGTGGGGTGACGAGGTATAAATAACAAACACTTGTGAAAAATGTGGTAGAATACGTGAGTCTCCAGGCTACGAAGTCCCCGGCTTGAGGCCGGGCTACCAAGACTGGACAGGTAGAATACGTGAGTCGCCAGACTACGAAGTCCCCTGCAAGAGAGGCAGGGCTACCAAGGGGGCTAAGAAGCAGCTCATCTTCGAACTAGTCCCTGGTTATCAAACCGAACGTTAAGTTAACTTGTTCAAGTTCAACTTACTCTCGTCAGAGAGACTCCTCATATCCTGGTGCATCTTAAAGCCCAGGGATATTCCTCGCCCTTGAGGAATTACGAAAAGAAGAGGAAAAAGGTTCCCTCTCGAGCCCGTTACCAGGTCGCTAACACCAAACTCATAAGTTAACTTGGTTGAGGAACCAAGTTCAACTTATTCTCTTCAGATACCCCCCCCCCCTTCTATCCTGGTGTTTCCCAAACACCGAGATAGGCCTCGCCCTTGAGGAAGACTGGAACTAAGAAGAAGCTCATCCTAAAAATTCCAGCGTTCGTGAGGAGCTAGTCGCCCATTAACCGCGCGCTGAGGCTGTCGCCAGATAGGCTCCTAAAATTAAAAGTAAAAAAATCCTTGGGGCCCCTTTCTGTCCTTGATGGTGATGTCAAAATACACTACTTTCACTCTTCCTGTTCATCCCCTCAACGAGTATCTGCCCCTGGTACTGACGTGCTTGTTAACGATTGTCATTCTGATTTTAATGACCCGTAAGGGGCACGGTGATCTGCTTTCCTGGCCGCCGTGCTGACGGGACTCAGCGGCCCGTCCGGTCCAGCTTAGCCTATTCTTTCTGACAGCCTGTCTCCTTACCCTGCTTCCATACAACCTCTCCCACAACATTCTCTGGTCAGCCTCTAATTTCATAGGGTAGATACCGACCAGCTTCCACTCACCCAACAATCCCGAATCGGGGCTGAGGGGGGAGGGGACAACGCCCCCTCATCCATGAGATCCGGTTTTGAGTAGTGGGTTTTTATCAACCTGCTTTATACCCACCCACACCTTCCTCACATTACCTTTCTTTCTCCTTTCACTGCCTATCCATTTTTACGCCATATCGATGGGCTGCCAGGTCACTAGGCGGGAGGAGTGGTCTCAAATGGCGGCAGTGGTTCTGCCGGCCCCGTGTTCACCCCTCGCAGATCGGGCTACTGCGTGGGGACGGATTCGTGCACATTGATTTTACGACTTTTTGGAGGATGCCGGCCTCCTCCACTTTATTTGACTTTGTTGTCGGTCGCATGCTTTTGCGCCGGGCGGAGGCAGGCCTACCCCCGACGCTGGAGCGTTCCTCCTTCTTGTTACGTTGTATCGTTGTTACCTTTTTATCGTTGTTAGTTGCTAATTACATAGTTTTTTTTAATATAGCCTAGTCCTATGCTTTAATGAGTACGACGACATATGCCCAAGTAGGCAGTCGCCACATGGGCTCCTAAGAATTTTTTTAAAATTCTGATTTTAATGGAGATTTTATTACCCGTGTTTGGGACCTCGTTCCCGATTAAATGAGCTGATTTAAACTACTTCCTCTGATTCCAATGTGAAAGAGTATGGAGAGTTTGCGTCGTGTGTGATAAAATGTGTGCATGAAAGATGTCATCGGACAATGGAAGAGAATCGTGTGTGGTAGGTTCATTAGGCGATGATTTGTAAGGAGAGTAAGTGGTGGGGGTTGAAGCCTTACGGCTCGAGAGTTAAATAATCTGCCATAACAAAACGCCAATGTCCTGGTCAAGAATGTTATGGTTGAGCTGGAGTCTAAAACAGTTGTTTAGGTGTGTGTATAGGTAGGGATCTATTTACCTCCTACATTTTTATATGGCACCGATGATGCTTACACACAATCATGTAGTGAAGTGATGATTATAAGAATGAACTGATTAGAGACAAGGTGTAAATTTGAGATGCTGAAGTAGCTGCCAATCAGCCAAGGATCTCTCAAGTATACAAAAAAAAATGCCTGGTTGCTGATGACGAAGAATTCACTCGTGATGAAATCAAAGATATCCACTCATTTCCTGTGACTCATAAACATCAAAAGGACCTTTTATGTGTCATATTTAGTTCTCTCTTCGCCGGAGGATCCTTTCCGATGTCACTTGGATCTCCGCGAAGTGCTCTGTATTTACTATACACGTGGTCCCTCCTCTTTCCCTGGCGTGTTTGAATCCTTGGAGTGAAAATGTAGGCTAAATTCGTGAGGCCGCTCTTCTCTTGCATGAGCAACGCTTGGAAATATTTGCCAAAATCGAAAAAAATTACTCTAGAAACAATAGGCCTTTGGCGAATAGAAATATTGTTTTTGTTAATCAAAAATTATTAATTTTGCTGCGAGGGTTCATCAAGCCATTACCCCTTCTCCCCACCCGGCAAGAGGGTCCAAACCTCACACCTCTAATGGCTAATGCTCGTTGTAGAAATTTGTTGGGGGAGGGGGGGCTTGGCAATATCCGTCCTTTTCTATCTTTTTTACTATTGTTGTTTTTTTCTCCATTCGCGTTTTTCTTTTGTTTTTCATTCTTTCAAAGCCTCGAAAACCCAACTCCAGTGGGTGGAGTACTGAGAGAAGTACGTATAGGAATGAGGGATGGGTTCAATCTACATATGTTGACATATGCTGATGACCTGGTGTTGGTGGCTGACAGTGAGAGGGATTTGGAAGTGTTGGTTGTGGCTTTGGAACCTGTGTGCGAGAGGAGGTGAATAAAAGTGAATGTAGAAACGAAGAAGGTGTTGATATAAGAAAGTGAGAATGGGATTGGTTGAGATATTCGAGTTCGTGGTGTCGACCTGGAACAAGTGTGAAGTTTGAAGTGGTTAGGATGCATTGCAAGAGAAAGTGGGATAGATGAAGCAGATTGCGACCGCAAGGTTTTGAACGGTCATAAATTCTCTGGGTGATTTGAGCGTGAGTGAATGATCTGTGAGTGTGGAATGGGTCAGGAAGCTGAATGAGAGTAGGTTGGGGTCAACGCTGGTATCTGGGAGTGAGAGTGTGGTGTGGAAGGAGAAGGAAAGATCTCGAGCGAGAACAGAACAAAGTGACAGTTTGAGAGAGATGTTTGGTGTGCGAAAGATGGAACGGGGAAACGACTGGGTGAGAGATGTTTATGATGTGAAGGAGGGTGTGATTGAAGTCGTTGACTGGGAAGAGGGGGGGAGCGAGGTGGTATGGACATTTTCGAATGGATAGAACTAGAGTTGCAAAGAGTGAATGATTATGTAAATGTGTGGGAGAGAAAAAGGGGTGACCGAGGAGCAAGTGGATGATATTGTGCAAGAAAGGGAAGGGGGTGTAATTGGAACCTTCTGCGCATGGAAGAACCCTGAATGCCGAAGTGGGACCCATCATTATGGAGTGCCGTCAACGGGGACAAAAATATTAGGTGGCCCTGTGGTTTATAGGGCCTAAGGGGGTGGGGGTGACGTTGAATCGCGTCGAATCACCTTAACTCCACCACTTTAGGATAAATTCCTTTCTAGAAGCATTTTTGTGGAGTTGCCCTTGTTGTTGTTTTTTAATTCCTTCAAAGGGAAGCTGGGCTAATGGCTGCCATGTTTTTGTTATTATCGAGTTTTATTTTTCATTTTAGAGGAGAACGAGAAAAGGCCGTTACGAGAGGTTAATATCCCCCAAATCTTTCCACAATTAAAGTATTTTTTCAGTATTCCCCCCCCCCCATACACACACACACTCTCCTCACACACACACACACACACCACCCAGAAACACGTTGTTCTGGGCGACGTTCTTGCAAAGTTATTTATCACAGGACAGATTTGGCATTGTTCCACCCTTTTCCGCACGGAATCAATGCCAACTCACAATTTCTCCTTTAAATTTCTCTATCCCGTTACACGTTTATATATTCTATCTACTCTTCACAAACGCACGGGAACTACAATGCGTGGATAAAGCTGTATTCCTGACCTACTTGTTTATTTAACGAAATATCCATTCCGCACGTGAACGGCTACCTGAATCCGCACGTTTTTCTAGCCCAAATCTTTCCTTTACCACCGATGGAAACGAACAAAATATCCACTTAGAGTTTGTTTGTTTTTCAAATTAATCTTTGTTATTCCTCTCATTATTGGAAAAATCTCTGGGAGAGAGAGGGAGAGAGAGAGAGAGAGAGTGCAAAAGCCTTCGTATTGATCAGCCGGGTCAGCGCAAAGGACTGGCTGTGCTCGGTGCTCGTGCACCGAAACATCTGATTCATTTTGTGACGCAAAAACGGAAATAATAATAATAATAAAAAAAATCAACACAGTACTTATTTCCTAATGGTAATTTCATGGCTACATAAAGCCTGGAGATGCGAAACCTCGAGCGATATTAAAGGAATTCAAGGACTCAGGGAACAAATAGCGATAATTTGAAAACAAATTTTCCCCGGCTCGGGTGATTTAATTGTGGCAATTAATTTTATTTATTTTCACACATGAATACAACTTATTATGTTATTTGCAAGAGATCTTTCCGCTGGGGGTGGGGGGGTGGAGGGGGGGGGGGGTCGTAGATGCTACTAATCTAGATAAGAAGCGGTCTTTAATGAGGTCAGAGGGCACTTGGGAAAAAGGGAGGACAAGATCGGGAAAAAGGTGGGGAAAGAGGGGAAAAATACCCTTTTGCCGGCCCTTTCACGCACCCAAACACTCACTCTCTTCACAATCTACTTCCATCTTTTCTTCTTACACCTCGCCAAAGGGGGGTCTCGTATAAACTGTTACACATATATGGTACCTGGAGGAACGGGACGCCATTCAGGCCCCAGTGACCCCCGTCAGTCTTAAACTAGATTGAGACTACCATGGTTTAATTCCTTCTAGACTCTTTCATTTTACCTCTTTCTCGACACTTTCTTTACAAGCTTCTGCTGGTGTCTGATTTCCTAGGCTGGTCGCCGACCAGCTTTCGTCTATTCATCGCTAGTCAAGGCCGGGAACAGAGATGGGGGGGGATCAACCCACTCTCTTTCCTCCGGTTGGGGTGGTAAGTTTTAACATCTTTGCTTTCTTCTCACTCTTTTTCCTTTCTACTGACCCCTATCCCCCTATCTTGATTTTCATTATCTATTATTATGCACACTAGCAAAGGGATGTCAGGTGACATGAGGTACTTGCGTGCCCTCCCGCCCCCAGAACTCTTAGTTTATCCTCCCGGCTTCAATTCTTGCAGATGGATCTCCGGCTAGATATCTACAGTACCGTTCAAAAAGATCAGAACCTTTGTATTTCTATCATCACATCTTCCATAACATTCGCCAGAAAAAAAAATCAGGGCTTCCAAAATTGGTGACGAAACCCATCTGCTATGAAACAGCATTTATCAGCGGATGAGTAATTTTCTAGAAATCTCGAAGTGTCTCAAATGATCCAAAACGCTTGGGTTTTTGCAAAGAGAATTGGCATTGTTTCCATAGCAACTAACTTCAATTGGATCTCGTTGTCCAAGTAACAAACCTAAGAACCCTTTCACGCATCTATGCATCTATATGAGCTGATTGTAAAGCTGCACCGCCAAAATAGTCTTTCGATTGGAGCCATTGCAGAGACTGTTTGTGCAAGGCTGGTAAATCGACCGGTAGGCCAAGAAAGAACTCAAAAAGGGAAGACCGAGCCATTACCTAAATTGGGAGTTTTTTAATGTGCTTATTTGGTGGCTGCCACAAAGTGCATAGTCGCCAAAATTTCAAACTTAGCCTGATCTTAGTCTATATTATAAAAATACAAAAAGCTAATAACACAAAAAACAACAAAGAAAAGAAATAGAAAGTGAAAAACAAAATGAAAAGCATGTTCAGGTAGGTAGGGCTTCTGCCAAATACCCTGCACTTCAGATACTCCGGGTGGGAAATGCTATCTGCGAGGTCTTCCTTTCTAGACAGCACTACGCCAATCACCTCGAAACTTTCTTCTCTTCTCATCGCAATCTGCTTCATCTGTTACACTATCTTTCACGATACATCCTAGATACCCAACACTTCGCACTTGTTTAAGGGTTGCACCTCGGTCTCGAATGTCACACTTCACCCCATCCTAACCGACACCCATCACCAATTCCATCCACCACTCGTCTCAAATAATTTCAGGACTTCTCTTTCTCAGCTTTAATTCTATAGTTACAGGCTCCATGCACTACAACCACGCACAATTTCACCGATGCAAATTGCAACTTTACCCTCATATTTCTCGAGCTCACACATTCATACCCAACCATTTTTTCATGCTACTCCTCACTCAAAAGCTCTGCCACACCATTTTTTTTTTACTCCTAACACTTTGACCTACACTTTAATCACCTTCTATCTCACACAAACACTTCACTGCCCTTCATGTTTGTCTCACAGGGGGCAAGCATCTGCACTCCGTTTTAAACACGTCTACCAACTCCTTCCACTTTTCTTCATCACATTTCACACACGCACTTGGTTCATACAGTAGGTTTTAATCGGCTTGATTAAACATGGGCCGCGACATCCCTGCCGATTACTGCCATTACGTGTTGCGATCGCAGGAAGAAAACTTTCGGATGCGCTGGTTCCCAGGCCAACGGCCTAAATCTGGTTTTAGTTGCCTTTAACGACACGCGCACGAAGGCGGTATGCGCACTCCTCCTTCCTCATATGAGGGCTGAATATTGCCAACGTTCGAACACTGTTACATTCAACTTTTTAAGGATTTTACACCATTTCACCCATATCTGAGTCTGTCCCGAAAGAATGAGTAGAACAAATAAATCAAAAATTTATCAATATAACTACCCTCGACTTCAATGCATTTGCGCCACTTATCCCTGAGGCTTCGAATTCCCAACAACCAGAAATCTCCCGACTGCTGTTCAATCCACTCCTGGACGGTGAGCTGGACATCTTCATCGTGCCCAAACCGGCATCCACGCAGTGCAGCCCTGAGCTGGCAGAATAAAAAGTAGTCGCTAAGGGCCAGATCTGGACTGTAGGGGGGATGGTTGAGCTCCTCGAATCCGCACTCGCGCAGGGCAGTTTGTGCAACTCTGGCCTTGTGGATTTTGACGACGTTGAAGTCGATCATGGGGCGTGAGGTTTTTAGGGACCCAACGGGCAGAGACCTTGGTCATGGCCAGATTGTCGTGAATGATGTTAATAACACTTCCATGTGATATTCCAAGTTCTCGCTCGATTTCTTCGACCTTCACCCGTCCATTTTCGAGAATGATCCTCTCCACACGGGCCACATTGTCCTCGTTGGTCACGTCTGACTGGCTTCCTGGACGGGGGTCATCTTCAAGGAACTCACGAAAATGGCGGAACTCCCTATTCCAGCGAGCAGTGGTTGCATAGGAAGGGGCGGTGTGGGTGTACACTGCAACCATGCGTTCATAGATCTCTTTTGCATTCTTGCCTTCCTTGGTCAAAAATTTGATCACTGCGCGGTGCTCAACCTTCTCCATTGTTCAAAAATTTGTGACTGACGATCTGTGATCAGCTACTGCTTCTTAAATACACGAGGAAGGAGCGTGCGGCTGCAGGTCCTGACTTGTTCTAACTTGTCCTAACACCCCCACAAACAGCCATCCCCCTTCCTCTGTTTTGCCCTACCGATTCGCAAAACTTATTGCCCGCCCCTCGTACATGTCCTAATTTGAAGTTTAATAAAATCAAGAATAATTTTGTGATCATAATGAAACTTCCAGAAGTTATTGGTAATAGTTGTTAGTTCTTTGTCTTATAGTGGCTAATTGATTCACTTATTATTTTAGAAGTTATGCTAGTTTTAGTAAATCAGTCATTTTTCCCTAGAAACGGAAAGCGTAAAAAGTTTGGCTAATAAAAGTGATTTTTGGAATGCTTGATTCTTAGCAAAATTTTCGCCAAAATCCTGAAGTAACGAATTTACTAGCATCATAGTCATTCGTAGGCTATAAAAGAAGAAAATTTCTCTAGCAAAAATCATTATTAAGAAATTTTTCAAATTGAAAACATTGAAGCTCCTGGAAATGAGTGGACGAAAGAAAAGTTTGTAGTAACATTCTTGAGATGCAATTCTTCAGTGGTTTCAACACAACGAAGGATGACACGTTAAGGAACTCAAGACGTACCATCACGACGAGTGCTATGCAGACTAATTAAAAAAACTCCGAGACACCGGTACTGTACAAGATGGACGAAAAGGGCGTGTTGGCAGAAAAGGCGTAGAACAACATAAAATTGAAGAGTTGCGTCAAAACGTCGAACGGTCAACGCAGAAATCATTGAAAAGAAGATCAGAACAAGTGGGATTGTCAAAAAGTGCAACATACAATGTAATGAAGAATAAACTGAAACTTAACCAATACAAGATTCAGGTTGTGCAAAAATTAGAAGACAACGATTTCGCGAAAAGAAAATCATATGCAGAAGAATTTAGACGAAAATTTGGGGAAGTTGATCTATCGCCCGTGATAATGTCTGACGAAGCGCACTTTCATCTCGGCGGATACAATAATAAGCATAACAACAGAATACGCTCGGATAACAACCCAGAAGCTATGCACCAGAAAGAGATGCTTCCTGCAAAGACCACTGTGAGGTGTGCGATAACACCTCAGAAGATCATTGGACCGTATTTTAATTAGAATGATAACGGAAATTCAGTCACTGTGAATGGCGAAAGATACCGACACATGCTTGAAGAATATTTTTTACCGAACTTTCGAAGGCTTCGAAATGGACGACAACTGTTTTTCCAGCAAGATGCTGCAACCTCACATACATCGAATGAAACAATGCAGTTGTTAAGACGAAACTTCAGAGAAAAAATAATTTCTCGAAACAGTGAATTTAAGTGGCCTCCAAGATCCCCGATCTCTTATTATGGGGATATTTAGAAGATCGAGTTTACCGTAATAATCCTAGAAGTATCCCAAAACTAAAAAAAAATATCGCTGAAGAAATTAATAACATCGATGAAGAACTTTTGAAAAAAGTGATGAGAGCAACTTCGTCACGAGTAAATAAATGTTAAGAGAAGAATGGTAAGTATTTGAAAAGAAGAATCTTCCAATAAATTAAGTTATTATGATAATTATGAAAACTGATTATTAGTCTTATTTTTTTGTTAATTTTAAGTAAATCAAATTAGTTAAAATAAAATTGGTTTTAATAGTCGATGAATATATGAAAGTTCAGCGAAATTTAAAAAAAAATCAATGCTTCAATAAAACTGGCATAACTTCTACAAAAATAAATGAATCAATTAGCCATTTTACAACCAAACACTCACAACTTCTGAAAGTTTCATTATGATCACAAAATTATTTTTTACTTTATTAAGCTTCAAATGTAGGACATGTAAAAAAAAAACTGACTGTACTTTCATCTAGAAGTCCAGCCTCTATCTACGAACAAACTTCATCAGACCGCAACAATGGTACCAAAGTCAACGCGCGTAGGTACGAGCCCTCTTTTAAAAACTTGCCTGGGAGAAATGTCCTCCATGGGTTTCTATCTTTTCCTAAATAAAATGATCTTCCACTTTCTCACTAATGACTACAACGCCATTCGTAGTCTAAATAAACAGAACGCAATCTACATATTCGTCATAGAAAAGGCAATTAACGGGTGAATCCATTCAAGTTCTTTAACTGTTGGGCTTTAATCGCATTCAGAGGAGAAAACTTTATTTCACTTTGAGGAGAATTCCAAGAGATGTTTCGCATCTGGCTTAAAACAGGTAAATTAACCTCCTCAGCTTGAGACTGGTATTCATCGTGATTGGTTGTCCGGTCGCCGCTCTGAGATTAATGGAGCGAGTTTCTCTTCGCCGAGTGAAGGCCGAAGCCATTCTAGTCGTGCCGTTCTGAGATCGGTAATCCGCCTATGTACGCTCAACGTCACCTGTCGGGCCTAAGTTGGAATCTCAATAGATCTTTGGCGCTACACAATTCGTTATATAGTAGACTTGCGTCGTAATTCGGAGGATTATTATTGTAGTCGTACCATATAAATATGTAGACATGGCATTATATCCCATACAAAATTTGGGTATTCGTTTTGACTAATCCGATTTTTAATAAAATGGAAGGATTCTGATTCGAATTCAGAAGGAGTAAATCAGGATATATGAGGCAAATATATAAGGAAAGCATTGTACAAAATTCCGCGTCTAACAAAGCGTCTGTCATCAGATCCAACTAAATTAAATTTACGTTTGTTGGTGAAATGAATTATCCAATCTTCATCCCTCCAAACAAAATGAGCTTCAGCATATTCGAGTCTCGCCTTCTGGTTCTTCTTACTTTTGATTGTGTCGTTGTATGACATTACATTATATCAATACCATATTATACCTATCAGGGAGGGACCAATAACTTGAAAGCGAACCTCCAAAAAGGACGGAAAACCACGAGTTCAGACGGGCTGAGTAGCGAGAGAGTGCAACGAGGTCAGGTAAATTGTGGACAATGGCAAAGCTCAAGGTTTTTTAAAGAGACATGTACAAAAATATAATTTTATTTACACAAAATAATGAGAGAATTGATAGGCAAAATTACCTCAGAGAATTAACGGGTCAAATCACATCAGTAAATGAAAGGGAGAATTGCAGTTATAAATCAGGCTATGAAGTTAGAACTTAAGGTATTCCCGGAGGAGACTATTCAAATGGGGGGGGGGATTAACTCAATTAGGTTACTAAACGGGGGAGAGGGGTTGGCTTACGGATGTCTTCTGCATGTGAGGTGAGGCCACTCGGACTTCAGAGCAGGAGGTTGGAGTGATGACGGTTCTCCAAAAGCAAAGGGGGGGGGGGTAACTTCCGGTCCAGGGGAGAGTATTTCGACTACCCGAAATGAGGAGGGCTTCGACAGGAGTTGATGAAAGAAGTCGGGAAAATCACTCGGGGTGATCGTTCAGTGGAATTACCTCCTGGCTGGGGGCTAATTCCAAATACACAAAATAGTCCAGCTGTCACTTTGCTTTGTTGCTAGCACTTGACTTGGAACCATGGGGAAATCTTCAGGGTACTGGCGAGACTTCTCAACTCTGTGTCTCTTCCGGGGAGTCAAGCGTTATTTATGTCCGAGGCTCTCCCCGGAGTTGGGGGTTAGCGAGAAACAACTCTACTCTCGAAGGGCCTCGAATCTTCTTGCAGAGCTATTTTAGCCCGCATAAAGGTGAATCGTGGGGGACTCGATTCGAGGCTACCGCTTGTGGAAGGGGGGGGGGGTAGGCTTACCACTTTAGGCCTAGCCGTGCCTTCTGCTGCACATGGGAGTTCCTTTCTGCTAAAGATCTTCCACGTGGGGATTCCCTCACAGATTGGTTTGTTACTGGAGAAGGGATTTTAAACCAGATGCAATGAGTTGACGGTACATTGTGAAACGGTTTATTTCTTTGCCACTATTGATCCTAATTTTTCGAGAAATTCCTGCTGCAGCCTCGAAGGAATCCTTTATAGAGAAGCGCCTAATAACTCAATCTTCTCAGACGGTTGTTATGCTGGATCGAAGGACATTTGCAGGAGATTTTTAGCTTTGTTTGAATTGTATAACCTCAGAACGCGTGAAATCGCACTCTTTTAAACCTTCCTACCTCTCTTGAAATCGTAGAAAGAGTTCTTCCCGAAGTCATCAAGCAAACAATTCTCTGATGCAGTTTAGGAGTCACTTTCACGTGCGGTGGCATCTTTGCAGAGCGAGTAAGACAACAATGACGGTTCTACAATTCTTACCTCCTGAGCCAAATGTTGTCCTTATGATTTCAAGAAACTTTTAAAATGCTCATGAAAAAATCGTTCTCTTATTTTGCACGTGTCAATATTTCATTTTGGTTTATTTAGTATAATTTCTTCAATATACGAGTATGATTGTATCATATGAAATCTTCATAAAATATATTAAATACATACACCCTTATGAACCATGGAAATTTCATTTACTCACTCATAATTTTTTTCAAAATATTTAATAAAGGAAAATTGTTCTCTTCCATTAAGGAGGACCCAAGAAATGTTTCATTACGTAATCTATAAAAGGGCAATTATTTTCCTCTTTCTCTCTCTCTTAAACATAAACTTCTTCGATAAAACTTTACAGCGTTTTTTTTTTGGCGAAAGTATTGGGCAACTCATCACAGCTATAATGTGCGGAATAATTGATTTAGGCAGATTTAGGAGTGTGGGTTAAAGGATTTTGATCCGTTCCTCAAGCAATAATTACCCCCCTCCCCCCCACACACACACCTACCTACCCCGCAAGTCCGCACATGACACATTGTTGACGATTAAATGTTCGACGAAGTTGAGTTTGGGTGAGTTGTTCTAAGTATTTGATGATCTTTCAGCACTTCCTAACCAATGCACTTGGGTGTTTTGCTGCAACGTCATACTGAAAGACTGCATAAACCAAAATTCAGACGGAGACTTGGGGGATAACCTAACAATGCATCGATGTTGCAGGAGCGAATGACTGATGTCGTTTCCTAAATAGGTTTCTTAAATGAATAATTCAGCCAAGGGTTAAGGAAATTATTTTCGGGGTGAATTTATTTATTTATTCATATATTTATATTTTTTTATACTTAAAAATGACATTACCATCAAAGTGGTTAGTAAGATCTTATTGGTTTAAATAGCAGTGGAATTGGAAATGTTTTCTGTTCGCTTATGGTTTTAGAATTTTAATCCTTAATACTTTTTTATATTTTGAGTTCTGCACTATTTTTATTCCTATTGATTTACTATAAGATTTTGATCGTATCTTAGGTAATTTTCTTCTCTTACGTTTCTTTTTCAAGGTTGTCTCTAATCAGATAAAAAAGATCTTGGTAATTTTAATTCTTTTTTCTATCTTTTTTTAACTCCAAAAAGACCATTTTCTACTGTATTTATATTATTTTGATTCTTTGAGTTTCAACCGAGATAATAATTATTATAGATCCAGGAGGACTTGAATTTTGTCCAGGAGGAGCGAAATTTTCTGAATTAACGGTACAAATAGGTTAAGAACCACTATCCTAAATCATCACGTGACCGACTCCAAAATTTAGAGTAGGGGACAGAGAGTCAGGATGCAAATAATCTATGATCTCCTTCCAGATATAAACCCGATTGAAATTCAAAAAGATTTTGATGCGTTTAATAGGTGAAGTTTTTCTGTGGCCTGCGAGTCTAGTCGCGGGCGACTCTACACCTCACTATGTCAGTCGGTCTCCGTTTAGCTTTTTTTTTGTTTTTTGTAATGACACTGTAATTATTCGGCCGATTCTAACGAAATTTGAAGCCTTATGTTGTTAAATTCTCTTTCGAATGATATAATTTCCAAGGTCCTCCCAAGTTTAGCCTGGTAATTATTTTGTTTTGGTAATAACATCATAACTATTCGGCCGATTCCAACGAAATTTGAAACCCTTATGTTGTTTTACATTATCTTTCGAATAATATAATTGCCAAAGTCCTTCCAAGGTTAGTCCTGGAATTATTGCAAGTTTTGAAGATCGTAAGGTCATAAATCAGATAAGTGAGAGCTCGTGACTTTTTGGTTAGAAGAACTTGTTTAATCAGTCCATTGATTAGATTTGATGACCAATGCTCCTTTTTTGTCTCGGGATATTGATCAATAAAAACAAAGATCTTGCAATGGAGTCAATGGTAAATTGATTTCTTAAGTAAAGCGTATTAATGCTCGCCAGTTTGCGGTTGCAGCTTTTATTTCTTGCACGCGTAATTGCTTTTATCAGCGGTCATCTTTCCGAATTTCTTCCACACGGACTCGACGCAAGAAAGTTCACCACGAGACGTGGAGCGACGGAGCAACTAAGGCTTCGCCAGGTCGTGACCAGGCGATTTTATTTCTTTCGAAATCTGAGACGTCTACTTTTGATTAGAAAGTACAGGGTGTTCATGAAGCCTCTAATATGAGTTGAAAGAATTATTACAAAAAAAATGTGTGACATTGAGGATACTTTCTACGTGGCACCCTCTTCCTGCTCCATTGGGCCGGAGAGTCCTCCCCCACCTGTACGCGGAATCGACGATCTCGCAAAAATTCAGATATAAAGATTAGGAGGCGTCCCCTCACCCTCACCCCCATCTCGTGGAGAGTCTCCATGATACCGTATCGTCATGTGGTATCATAGGCCTTCTATAGATAGAAAAACACCGTGGCGTAGTGCTGTCTCCTAAGGAAAGCCTCGCAGACGGCATTTTCCAGTCGGAGCAGAGCATCCGACGTGGAGTGGAACTTGCGGAAGCCGCACTGTGCAGAACACAGATGGCCTCCGCTGTCCAGGAAATAGGCTAATCTAACATTTACCAATTTCTCCATCAACTTGCACACGCAGGATGTTAGAGAGATTGGGCGGAAACCTGTCGGAGTAGAGTGATCTCTCCCCGGTTTGCGAAAGGCGAGCACAGTAGCGATTCGCCAGGAGTCTGAGAGAAGACCCTCCACCCAGATCCTGTTGAACAAATCTAACAGAAAGGCCATGCCTCGCTCACCTAGGTGTCGAAGCATGGCTCACGAGATGTCTGGACCATGGGCGGTGTCCGCTCACAAAGCGAGAGCGGAACGCAACTCACTCACAGTAAACCTGTCGTTGAAGGGTTCTCCGCCTCTAAAGGTAAAGTCCAGTCGGCGGCCTTCTGCGATATAACAACTCGCATTGAATACTTGGGAAGCAGCATTCCGGCAAGATAATTCAGAAAAAGCTGTCGCGAAGAATTCCGACACGGTCGCAAGGTCCGAGTGTGCGATCCTATTCACCTGGATAACGGGAGAGTGTCTTGCGAGAACTTGCCCTGAATCCTTTTGACTCGCTTCCACAAATCTGCTAGAGGGGTCTTTTCCGTTAAGTGAAGACACGTAAACCTGCAAAGAAGAGTGGTGGACGTGCTTTGAAATATATCGGAACCTAACCATAGCTCGACGAAATTCACCGACAGTGAAGTCGTTCAGGCGGTGCTTATAGCGCATGTAGGCATAACGCTTCTGTTTGAGGGCCGTCTCACACTCGGCTGACCACCACTGGAGCGATCGGCGTGAAAAACGGCCAGATATTCTAAGAAGTTGCCGGAGAATAACCCAACGGCCTTATCTACTGACCTAAACTCCTTGCTGAGACCTTGAAATCAGTGATTTCCTTAAATGCGGACCACCACGCCTGGCCAAACACATGGACTGGGCTCTCGGGCGGCAGCGGCCCCAAAAATTATATTTGAGTGGGAAAGTGATCACTACCATGGAGGTCATCGACCACCCCGACTCAAAATTAGACTGTGCATCCGGGGAGCACAAAGATAGATCGAGGCAAGCAAATGAAGCAGTTCTCGTGAATGTGATGCGTAAACTTATCCACATTTAGGACACCCATCTCCAGCTCGTCGATCAAGTTGGTAAGGACTTGACTCCTGGGATTAGTCGAGTAGTCTTCCCAGAGGGGAATTTACAGTTCAAATCTCAGAGCAAGAGTAAAGGCCTCGGCAACCGTGCTTCGACGCAGCAGAAGTTTCCTACGTTGTAGTCGTCTGACGGCAGAATGCACGGGGAAATAACAGTATACCTCCTATCCAGGTTCAGGTGCACCGTTACTGACTGAAAGGAGGCAGCGTACGGGAATAGTACGCTTTCCGGAGGCAGAACTCCGGGCGCTGTTGTCCGGACAATGCGGTGAAGGCGCTGTCACGTATCACCTTCGAGGAATTATCGGAGAAGGTTGGGCTCGCCATGCGTGTCTTTTCCTCCCTCTCCTCACTCCGCCTCGAAACTTTAGGCAGACGGGGTGGCTTCGGAGGCGGTGCTCTCTCTTTGGGAGGAGCCACGGTCTCCGACCCACTCAGCCTACCACTTGTTGTAGAGGAAGGAGCCGAAGCTTCTTTAGTGCTGTCCTCCTTTAGGGGGCAGCTTTAGGAATCCCGGAAGATGGCCTCACAACCAACTTCAGCTGTGTTGCTTCCTGTGAGTCTAACGACTCGGTGGAGGCGATCGGCCGTTTCACCTTACAGGAAACGGTCACGCTTGGAGAATGAGAGGGAGCCTGAATTTTTGCTGGTGCTGGTTGTGACCCCTTTATGCCGCTACCTCTACCAGTGGGGCGCCCGGAGTGGGTAGAACCTGAGGAAGAGTTCCGGATTGGCGCAGAAACCACCGTGCTTGTAGGACTGGAGAGGCCAAGAGCAGAGGGTGTCTTTCTCAACATTGAAGCATAAGACGTCTCAGGCAGAGGCAAGCGCGCCAGGACCAAGACCTTAGCCTCGCGAAATTAGAGACGATCCAGGGCCTGAACGGCCATGCTTTCCTTCTCAAGGAGATACGAACCACATTGCTTCGAAGAAGCTGGTTGTGACTCTCCGCAATTGACACACTTGGCCACACACGGTTTGGACTTATCGTGTGCTGCCTTGGAGCAACTTACCCAGACTTTTGGTAATTCCGACTTTGCGTGTCTACAGGAGCGATTAGTATGGCCAAATCGGTGACAGTAGTAGCGCCTCCGTGGAAGTGACACGAATGCCTTCACGCAGTAACAATACCAACCGGCACGCACCGACTCAGAGAGCTTGTCACAGTCGAACGTGACGAAGAGTGTAGGGGTGGGTCTCGAGGCCTCTCCCTGTTTTCTTATCACATGTTTGACCTTAACCGCTTCACGATCGGCCAGCTCTTTAAGTGAAGCAACAGCAATTTGGTCGAAAGATCATTTCAAAACAGATTTTAAAAAGTCGAAACTTTTTTCCTCAAAAATAACTAATCAAATTATTTATGTTTACCCTAATACAAATAAATACAGAGGGAGGTCAAAAAAGCGGTAGGGCACAGGCAGAAGCGGCACCCCAAATTGTCTACACTGACCCCTGACAGGGTCTTAATCATTAAGCGTTATTATTGAGAAAGTTAATGTAACCTACGAGGGAATGGACACTTATTAATTTAAAAATGTTTTTGAAATAGTTTTATAATTGGTGAAGTTGGGATGTGAACATAACAGGAAGATATATAGCCGGTATGTGGTGGTATGGCTCGAAAAGCCGCGCAACTCTTCTGAACTATCTTATCGTTGTACAACAAAGGCAGGTGGTGCCCGAGGGGAAATAGAAAGAAAGAGAGAAAAAGAAGAGAAACCGAAAAATAGAGACTAAAAATATATCAAATGATACGAAAATATATAAAATAATGATATCAATAATACTAAAATATAATACAAAATTAGTACAAACGAGACAATTAAGTACAGGGTGCTATGGGTAAGTTGTTGCAGTTGGCAACCCTGAATTCTGCGCATACGTATTGTATGGCATCTATTCTCTCTTATTTCTTTCATAGTAGATTCAGTTGTGTATCGTCTGAGAAAGAAGCAACACCATGACTGAATATAATCCTCCAAATATTTGGAAAAGGCAAGGTATGCTGCTTGGGATTCACGCCGAGAGCTCCAATGCGAAGATCTACGAGCGCTTGGGTGGTCACCTGAGGGCGGTGCAGATGATCAGGAAAGCGATGGATGAGTCAGGATGTGATAAGGAAGGTGCGGCGTCTTGGAAACCTCACTCGAATCCTTCTGACACGAAAAGAACATCCAAGTTTATCGTGAAGAACATTAGGCAATCAATGACAACGATCCCAGCAAGACAATGAGGTCCATATCCAGGAATAAAGGAGTTTCAGAGTCTCTCATCAGGAAGTTTGTGCATGAGGACATCCTCTATTCCCAACACAAGATGAGAAAGGGTCAGTTCTGTGGCAGAAGATGAAGGACAGGTGGAAGGAACGTGTTGCGAACAAACGGCGGAAGCGTCCCTTAAAGACAGGCAGGCTTTGGTTCTTCTCAGGCGAGAAGAATTTCTGCGAGGATCCGGTGTTGAAATACGAGGATGGGGGGACAGTTCGCTTGCGGCGCCCCACAAAGATGTAGCGAAGTCATGGAGACCGAGTTCTCGGTCCACATCATGGTGTTTGGGTTGTGGGTAGTGAGGGACACATTAGGCCCCCGTGTATCTTCCCGGGGGGCTACATCAAGTGATTAGAAGAGTTGGTGTAGCATTGTATCTATGGGATGGCCTTTGGTCGTACGGATGGTAGCCAGACTCTGTTCTACCTACTGGATAATGAAATTTGCATAAAGATCAGAATGACAATCGCTGGCAAGCTCGAGGGCACTATAGATCGATCTTCGGTATAGGGTGAGAAACCAAAGAACCATTTGTAACCTGTTCCGCGTCAAGAGTGTGTGGATATGGATATCCTAGACTTCTTTAAATATAGATGAATCATTCATGTTATCGAGGAGGAAGGAAACTTTTTTTTTTCCACTTCCCGTTAACACGAAACTAGTACTACAGCGTAATGGTGCTTTTTGGGGTCATACCATTCGGTCTTCCGAAAAATTCACCTTCATTCAAAACATCATTATTTTGGCGGAAAAAGAAGAAGAAGAAAGAAAGAAACCCTCACTTTGCCGGCAAACACACATCAGCAACCTTCAATCAGTTTTGTTTCGGTGATGTTGGAAGGAAGCGTTTTCGAGTTCATATATTTTTTTAACCCAATGGCGTGCAACGTTATAGTTTTTAACGAATTAACGTTCGACGTTACAAATTTTAGCCATTAACGTACAAAATTATATTTTTGTAGCATTAACTTTCAAAGTTATATATTTTTTAACCCATTTACATTCAACGTGATATTCTTTTACCCATTAACGTTAAACGTTATAATTTGCTAACTAATTACCATTCGACGGTATATTTTTTTACCAAGTAACGTTCAACGCTATATTTTTACCTACCCATTAGCGCTCAACGTTATATATTTATAACCCATTAAGATTCGACATTATAATTTTTAACCCAATGACGTTCTTTATATATTTATAACCCATATACGTTCGTTATATTTTTTACCCATTAATGTTCACTGTTATAAGTTCTCAAAACCATTGACATTCATCGTTATGATTTTCTAAACCCATTTATGTTCATCGCTATATTTTTAGCCAGGAAGGTTCAATGTTATAATTTTTAAGCCATTAACGTTCAATGTTATATTTTTTAACAATTAACGTTTGATGTTATAATTTTAACCCATCAACGTTCAATGTATATTTTTCTATTTGTTAAGTGCCTTAACAAAGGAAAGTAACTATAGTATAGTTAGATGAAACGGAAAGCCTGCCTCTCACTTCTATACTTAGGAAAACAAAACACATTTGCATATAATTCGATAGACAGATCGATAGATAATAGATAGACGGACACGAATGAAACTCTTAGCAGTTCATAAAGGTTACATTTTGTTTTCAAAGCTCAGCTGAGTTTATCCCAGTATTTCATGTATACCCCAACTTTGTAATTGACCATAGACGATGCAACAGCAATTTTTTGCCGTCTATGCGTGCCATAACCCAAACAATGCTAAAAGCTAAGATTTTCTCAATATCCCACTCTCAGGTTTAATAATTATTTTAATTAACCTTTCTACCTTTCTCGATGGTATTGCTGCAATAATCATGTAAACAAAATAACGAAAACACTGCTGAGAAAAAAAAATGCTTAGGAATCTGTTATACTATTAAATAAAAAATTCTATTCGCCGGTTCCCCCCACTTCTAAGATAGGTTGTAAGCCCGCCCACCGGTCGAAAAAATTAGAAAATAAACAGAGTTGGATAGCAACCTGCCCTTCTTATGTTAACATAGGTAGATCCACTTACAAAACTTGTGACCCCCCTCCCAAGTAATATAGGATTGGAAGACTTGCATTAAACTAGCCCATAGCTCCTCCTTAAGAAATATTCTATTGGTAAACCCCTTTGGAGGCAAGCGCCCTCCTTCCCCATATAAAAACCCTTGTAGCTTTAGATTAAGGAATTCTGAGCACATCTTGTATTCTGAATAAAGCTAAAGCCCTACAGCTCCTTTTGCTCTCCGCTACTGAGTCGTACCGGGTTTCGAAGACGGACGAGCAAAACGTTGTCCCCACTCAGGGCAACACAAGCATTAGGTTGAATTGCTGTGATCACTGAGGATCATCGCCCTCTTCTATGATCAAACCCCTTGCAAGAATCATCATTTAACGTCAAATTGCACCGTGTACCAAACTACAGGCAGTTCTTTCTCACCAAGAAGGATTCCATTGCGCCGACTGCCTGATCACCTTGACTTTGTGCCCCATCTACCGACGGAGGGTCGTTGGCGTCATAGCCGTAGTTACAAGGCCAGAAGAAGGGGTACACAATCGCGTCAATACATTAACAATCAACGCTATAATTTTTAACCTAATAACATTAAACTTGTATTTTTAATACAACCCACAACGTTATATTTTTAACCAATTAACGTTCAACGTTAATTGTTTTTACCACATTAAAGTTCCACGTTATAAAACATTGGCACATTAACGCGTAACGTTGTAATTTGTTAATCTATTAACGTTCAGTGTTATATATTTTTAACTAATTAACGTTATAATTTTTAATCTATTAACGTTTGGCGCTATAATTTTTAACTCATTAATGTTCGATGTAATAATTAATTTTACCCATTAACGTTCAACTGTATATATTTTTAGCCTGCTAGCGTTCAACGATATAAAATTTTAACAAATTAACGCTCTACTTTATATTTTTTACCCATTAAAGTTGATCGTTATAATTTTTAACCCTTTAACGTTCAACATAGTCAATGGTACAGTTAAAACTAAAATAATAATTTGTATTAAATGTGTTTACATAAAACTATAAAAACAATAGAGCGCTAATGGGTTTAATAGTAGACACTTGAGAGTAACTCTTCCAGTGGGTTTTGTGATTATTGGGGTCCATTTCAGGTGCCATAACCAATATTTTAAGAAACCTTAACCAACAGAGACACCAGAATTGGGGACCAGGAGATATTCTATAACTATTTCAAAGGACATACGAGGATGGATGATTATATCTTCAGTTATTATTATTTAATTAAAGCTACAAGGCGAAAACCAGCGTGGCATCTCGTCCTTAAAGTTTTTAGAATGGTTTTAGAAAGAAACTGGTGTTAGGCAAAGTGAGAATGTGTAAGTTATAGTGTAAAGATGGGATTACTTTAGAAGCTCCGGATCAGCAATGCGCCCAACTCTCCTGGATCTGCCCGAACTCTGCAATGAAGGAAGATGACCCAGTGGGGTAAATTTGTTATTTATATAACTTGTTCTTGTAATCTATAATGTTAACGTCAGTTATAGTATTAATATATTTACTCGTAGATTTAATGGAATGTCATTAATTAAAGCGTTATTTTAAAAGACTGAAAATAACCAAAAACACTTTATTGCATTGTTTTTAGTATTCTTGCTAAGACAAGCTTCACGATATATATATATATATATATATATATATATATATATATATATATATATATATATATATATATATATATATATATATATATATATATATATATATATATATATACATATATATCAGCGAAACGAGGTCTCGGGACTCCGAGTGCATGTGCACTGAAAATTTCGTTTCATTTCAACCCTGACTCATGAAACTGTACAAACTTCCTATCCCGCATTAGTCCTTATGTATGAGTATGGGAAGAGCGAAATTCGCCTGTTGCTTCATTAATCTCCCTTCTCTCCCAACTTCCATCCCCCGTGCTCCGGTGGTGCAATGTACGCTGTTCGGTGACGTGAATCACAGGGAGCCACAACGTATCCCCCGATTCCTTCAGGAGAAAATTTAGGGGACTAATAAATCGTTTTCTAATCAAAAACGTTGGGGAGCTGAGGATCTCTTTGGACAATGACCGGTTAACAATTCGAGTCTTTATTTCCTCTTCTTGCCCTGATTAACAGCCTGCAAGTTCTACTGAGGTGGCCACCAGTCTTTTAATTAAGCATACTGCGAACAGACGAGGAAGTTAACCTTCTCAGCCGAACTACGGCATAATCATAACACCAATGACAGGACGAAAACTTTTCAATGAATGTTAGCTCTTTTACGTTGGACCCGAAAAAAACCTGCGCAGGTCTTGTCCACCACTAAGTGCACTTGCACTTTAAAAAATATATTTGTATTATTCTGAGAGATGGAGTTTTATTGCAGATTCCGCCTTCCTTGCCAGAGCACAAAGAAATAGAGTTAATATTGCTCACTCGTCCATTGATTCAAGATTCCTGGCCAAATGTCTCTCTTTATTCGATGTTATTTCTTAATAAAAGTAATTTTCTCTCCCTCTCTCTCAGCCCTACCTGCAGGGAATTCCTAAGTCCAATTACAAGTATTTGCTTTTATTTAAAAGGCTTCATTTATTTCTGGTAGAGAAAGTGGTGTAAACAAAGTGAAAATGTGTGGAAAGTACATACTGCCTGAGTAGCTTTATGTGGAAACTACTTAGGAAATAAGGATTACAGGCGATTCGCAATTGTCATCAATCTGCTCCCGTTTCACTTGAGAGCTCGAGAGAAAGAGGAATGTATATTTTTTTTCTTTTTTTCCTCTTACAAGTGTAAGCTGAGGAACAAGCATGTACAAAAGTAGGCTGTACCCATATACAGGACCGACCTATGAGCGCGGGAGAAGGGGAAGGGGAAGGCGAAGAGCGCGGGCGAGCGCAAAGCCTCTCGGAACCGTGGTGACTCCGTGAGAGCTTCCGACTGCTGCAGTATTCAGTTTGTGCCTGAGCGCCGTGTGCTTTGTGTCTGTGGTTACTCGTGCCAAAAAGTGTTTTACGCCGTTCTCGTCACCGGAAACAAAATCAGGGCAAAAGAAGGTAAAAGAGAAGAAGCATTGCCCAAATTTTCGTTGTAGTTTTTTTCACAACCGACCATTCGCTACACCTAAGGGCCATAAATACTAAATTCTCTCTCTTCTTACTTTCGCATCTACTCTCTTTTCTTTCTCTCTTCCTCTCTCGTTACAGAGTGTAGAAAAATATAACTTGAAGTGCAATGCAATTAAGTGGTCTTCGAAGGGATAGGAATGAACAACAAAAGATTTGTTTTGATCCAGAGCTGACTGCGATCTGCTGATTTCTTCCGCATTTGCCGAATTCAGTTAACGGCAGCATTTCCAAATTTTGACATCGTTTCACCCTGATTTTGAGATTAAACAAGTGCCTGCGGTCATTGAAAGAAACAAAGGAGTCTCAATCAAACTTTTTGGTGTGTGCTGTGCTTTTTCGCAAATGAAATTAGGTTTACTCTTGAAAATTTGTTTTCATACTGAAACCTAAATTATTGCACTCGTGTAACTAAAAAAAAAAAATCATCATGGCTCAATGTGAATACTAAAGTTTGGGTAGGCCTCCTTTACTGGCATTCTGTTTGTCTTTCCATCTGTACTTCCTTCATTTGTAAATAATTAAGTAAAATAAGATATAATTCCAAGTTCATAAATCCCCAAAGTAAAATTGGGTGTCTTTAAGAATGAAAGTTCAATTCGTTTGATAATTTTGGATCTCATTTCGTGTGGTTTTCACCGTTTCCATCCCAACCTGTCAGAGCGAGCGAGCCAGCGTTAACTAGCCAGTTTTGTCCCATTTCTTGGAAAAGCTATTTTAATCGGAGCTCCATTTTAAAGTACATGACCCCGCTACCTGGGGGAACAGCACACCCTGCCCTACTGCCCTCAGCAGTCTCAAAATAGAATGATTTTTTATTATTATTTACCATGTCTGCATTCTACACCTTCTCCCTCTCCAATTTTTCATTTCCTTATCTATTCTTCTACGCACCCATAAGGGGGTTTCAGGTGATATCTTGGGGCTTGTGTGCGCCCCAGTCCTGCGGGTGGATCTACACACATTTTCTACTCTTCTACCTTCGCCACTTTCATATCTCCTTACATTTTCTGCGAGATGTCCTCGTGGCTATTGCGCTTTACATTAGAGGACAAAGAATAAAAGTTATTGTTTGGAGGGGGGAGGGGGCATATGCCCTAGTATCTTCTCAACAGGAACTCATTCCTTGTTCTTTCTGTACCCGCTTATGCCGTGCCTTGTAATTTCCCCTTTGGCTAAAAATGTCGACCAAAGAGAGAGAATAAGAAGAAGGAAGGAAAAGTCTTCGAATATAGAATCAACGAAATAAGAGGAAGAATACCGTGTGGAAACGACAACACCGTATTCAGCAGCAAAAGTCGATTATATTACAAATATTAGACACAAACCCATATAACTTGAATAGAAGTATTTATGGGCTTCTTTCGGAAGGGGGGGGGGCGTCTAACGTGCGCGTAAATTCTGGCTTGATGACCGAGGAAGTAAACAAAGCAAAGAGACGGTTGAGGACACAGTTCACTCAAACAAAGGAAAATAACAAGGACATTGAAGAACCTGTTTGGGCGAAAGAGTCGAAGTTCGGGTGTAAAAAGGTACATTGACTTAGCCCTGATTCTTTGTCCATTCTTAGTATGGACCTACAGTAGTTAGCATCCAGCGATTTACCATATTTGGCGGTTTAGCTTTTCTTAGCAAGTAAGCTGCATTTCACCTCGGCTAAGTCTTCAAACTCGCGCTTTTGTTCATTCTGCCTTGATATGATGAGTCCTTTTCATTCCTCATTCACCAAATTTTGCTGATCATAGTTTTTTTGTCAGTTCTCCCAACTACGAGCGAAAGAGGGTGTTAAGCCCTTAAAAAACAACAAATAAACGTAAATGTGTGGGTTGACTGACTGTCACCGAATGGCCCCGTTTCTTTGAATTTCCGGGGCATCGCGAGATCGATAATTTTTGCGACGCGGTTCGGGCCACATAACATAACATAACATAATTTCACAGATGACAAAAGCCACAAGGGCCTATCAAAGGTCATCCGCATCCGTCAAAACCCACCCACAAAAAGCACCATCACCAGGGGAAGACAAAATCAAAGTCCCCCACAATATAATATAACGGATGACAAAAGCCACAAGGGCTCATCATGGGTCATCCGAGTCAAACGGCCTCTTTTTTTAAGGGACCCAAACTCCCAGGAAAACTACATCGAGAGGATTGCGTCCACAAACAAGGGTATCACCAATCAAGGCTTTTCAAGAACTAAATCATGCAGCTATAGATATATACAAACAATATTAATATATACAAAACTTAGGAACCATCACAACCTTCCCTCCCCATAAACTCATCCAACCTACTCTTAAATACATTTAGATTTGGACTACCTACTACCCTCCACGGAAATTTGTTCCATAAGTCTACCACTCTATTGGTGAAAAAATATTTTCTTAAATCCAACCTACACCCTTGCTTTTTAATTTTCAAGTGGTGACCTCTACTCCGATTTCCATCATGTAACTCAAAAAACTGGCTAACATCCAATTTATCTATCCCAGAAATTTTTTTAAAGAGCTCAATCATATCTCCTCTCACACACCTCCTTTCGAATGAGAACATATTTAATACCCTCAGTCTATCTATATACTCAAGGTGCCTCAAGGAAGGAATAATCTTTGTTGCCCTCCGTTGCACTGACTCGAGAAGGTTAATATTGTGTCTAAAATGTGGGGACCATGCCTGTATACAGTACTCTAGATGTGGCCTAACATAAGAGTTTAAGAATAACCTCTTTACTTTTGTAACTGACATTTCTCTTAATGAAACCCAGCACTCCATTTGCCCTATTTCTTGCTTCAATACACTGCTTAGAAAACCTTAATGACTTATCTATTACTACTCCTAGATCTTTCTCATCCTCTACTGAGCTCAGCCAATGCCCATCCATTTCATAGTTAAATCCTCTATTATCTTTTCCCATGTTAATAACTTTGCACTTATCAAGGTTGAAAGTCCTTTGCCACTTATGTGCACAGGATAACAATTTATTTAAATCCCCCTGCACTTTAAAATTATCATCAATATCTTTAACTACAGCTGCTAATTTGGTATCATCCGCAAAAATTGACACTTTATTATTAACTGCCTCCCCAAGATCGTTTATATAGATAACAAATAATAATGGACCGAGAACTGATCCCTGAGGAACCCCACTGATAACATCCTTCCACTCTGACTTTACACCATTTATCACTACCCTTTGCTTTCTGTCTTTCAGCCACTCAGCTATCCAATTTGAAACACCCCTACATATTCCAATAATTTTTAATTTATGAACTAGTCTCCTATGTGGTACCTTATCAAATGCTTTACTAAAATCCAAGTAAATTACATCTACATTCTCTCCCTTATCTACTTGATCTGTTACAAACTCCAGAAAGTCTAGTAAATTAGTCAAACATGATCTACCTGATCTAAACCCATGCTGAGCATCGCTGATTAACCCCTCCCTCTCTAGATGTTCGCAAATACCTTTGTTAACTATTTTCTCAAGAATTTTACCGACTACAGGAGTTAGGCTAACTGATCTAAAGTTATTTGGATCCTCTTTACTACCCTTCTTGAAAATGGGGACTACATTCGCTCTCTTCCAATCATCGGGTATTTCTCCATATTCCAGTGACCTAGTATACAACTTCTCCAGAGCGATTGATATACTTTCTACCCCTTATTTAAGTATTCTAGAATTAATATTATCAGGGCCGTAGGCCTTGGTAGCATCTAACTCACCTATTAGTCCTTTTATCATCCTCCGATCCACACTAATGGTAGTAAACGCGGATTAATCCAAATTTCCACTAAATATTAAAAAGATTTTAGGCTGAAATTGTTCATTCTGATTGGGAAACAGAAACTGGTGTGACTAACGTGGGAATTTGCACTCGCATGTAGATAGAAAGGGGGATGGGAAGGAACAGATATGAGAAAAATGTAGATAAATAAAACAAGAATAGTGAGAAAATATGACTATGATGCGCATTGCAAAATTGCACAATATCTTGTCTGTCATGATCAATTGAACGAGGCCCTTGTAAACTCTTTCCCCAAATACCTTGGTGACTGTCGTCACACACGCGCGCGCGCTCACACATACACAAACACACGCAAACAGTGGAGCAGGATAGGCTTCACAGTAAGCAGATTACCTCCATAAATTCATTCCGAATCTATCGTGGCAAAGTAGAGACATTACGTGAATAACAGGCTCTGTTTACACTGGTAGGTCGCCATGTTTTTGTGATATTTTTCTCTCTCTCGAAATTTAAAGCGAAATAGCAACGAGGCTGCATCACGCAGAAAATTACTAAAAAATTTGGAAATAAAGTCGGGAAGATGGACTCGAAAATAGTGCAAGATCTATATGAAAGATGGCACTTTTGAACTATTAACACTAAGGGTTAATCCGATTAAATGCCGTTGTATATCTCAAGTTTAATTCGAATAACTAATATTTTAGGAAATGTGTCCACTTCCATCCACAATTTTAAAGTCTAAACCTTCTGAAAACTGGTAGTTTAACTTTGGCGATCGAACCGCTGCTAGTCCTTTGGCGAACAAGACAAAAGAAGCAAAATGTGATTGTTCCAAGGGATTCCCTGCGAGTATAGCAAAATAATTGCATTGTTTTCCGAAACTGTGTTTATAAATATCAATTCTCTTTTATGTTGATGAAATATTGCGTGGTTTCAGGAACTCTGAATAATCACAAATACAAAATATAGTTTTCAGTGTGTGTGTGTGTTATTGATGTAGGAGACTTTATATATGTCCTTATTGAACAATCAGATTGTTAGTGAATTATGGTACTCTCATTTCGATTTGTGGTTATACTCTGGGCTATAATAGATTTCAAGTTCGTACCTTTGAACAGGTGTTCACTTGAACATACATGTTCGTATGGGTTTTCAAATGTTTCTCCTCTTGGCTGAGACAGTAGTAGGATCCATCTCATTATATTGGGGAAAATTTCTTGTCATTTATCGTCTCGTTTTTTGCAACTTTTTAATCTTTTTCTGCGTTTCCTTCCCCACCTTTACTATCCTTCGCCACTTAAATCGCTACCTCACGCCCTTAAACGTCTATTTTTTGTATTCATTAAAATCTAATTTCTTTTTCACTTCGGGTGTCTACTGTCTCCGCAATTCCACTCGACACTTCAAGTGGTGGAACTTTTGCAGGAATTTGTTTCTGTTGAGTCCTTTGTCCTTTCGTTGCTACTTGTTTTTCCTAAATTTTTAGAACAATCTTTCATCCATTGTCATGTTAGATATACAGTCAGCGAGCGGAAGAATTTTCTATGTTAATTCTCATGATGTTTCTATGATAGAAAATTAAATAAATGCTCATTTTCCCCTATGGGTAATTAAATTCTAGTCCTGTCGCTACCAGTGGTTCAGATTCCACGTTAGACTGTAGGCCCCACCAAGAAATAAAATGCATCTTAAATAAGTTTGGCAGATCGGTCGTAAAAACGCTACCTCCTTTTTTTAGTGTTAGTTCTTTGTTTGTGAGCCTAGTTATTGCTCCTCGCTTGAATTTTGTCCGGTTATTCAGCCGACCAGTGGTGCAAAAGTATGCTTAATGAAGAGTTCGTGCACATTGACTGGTGGACTTATAGACTTTTGGGGGGAGGCCGGCCTTTTACCCTTTATTTAACTAGTTGTTTTTTTTTATTTTAGTAGGTCGCATGTTCCTGGGTCGGGGGGCGGCGAACCTTCCCTGACGCCAGAGCTTGCATCCTGCTTATTGCCTTTTTCCTTTGTTTTATTTTTATTGGGTTTTTTATTTGGTAATTTTTTGCATCCTCTTTTAAAGATGTCTAATATTAGGCAGTGTTGAATACGGCGACTAATGCCCAAGTAGGTAGTCGCCAGATGAGCTCTTAAAATAATAATAAAAAAAATCCTGGTTCGTCCTAAATCATTTCTCTTATACTTCTCCCATTGCCTTTAGTTACCCCGAGACCTCGTCTCTGTAAAAGGAAGAGGGAATAACGTTTTCAAATAGTGTCCGGATGTCTTTAAAAGAGCCACGGTGAAATTACGTTGAGCATTAGCATTAGTTTCCAAGTTTACAATAATGTGGTAGTTTATTTTTTTAGAACGGGGGGTATTGCATCTCCCGTATCGATAATTCGGGCCTATTTTGTGTGGGTTTCAATGAGCTGTTTGTGCATTTTCCATTGACCATTACGCTTTTGAGAATGAAATTAGTCTTTCTCTTAGACTTCTGTACTTGTAATCTCATTCTGGCATTGAGGGCCATTATGCCAAACAACTTTTATGGGCAAGCCCCGAGTCTTCAACCAAGACTTGAAGCATTGGAATCCCCCCCTCCCTTCATTGTTCGCAGTATGAATGACGCCACGGCTACTGCGAACGGCGAGGGGGTCGAGATTGTATTCTACTGGGTTCACCCCTTCCTGCTAGCTGCCAAATGGAGACGACTGAGGGGACTCTTAAAGTTGCGTACCATTGCGCCGCGACTTTTCCCGTGGTCCTACGCTCCAATGCCTCTATGGCTTCAGGTAGTTTTTTCTCCTCCGAATCGGGCATGCTTGCGGGAAGCACAGCCATTTGTGGCTTCCAGGCCGCCGTGCTGACGGGACTCCCCCCCTCCCCCTCCGGGCTCGGGTTAGCATCTTCTTTCTCGCACCCTGTCTTCTTACCCTGATTCCTCACTTTCCCTACAACCTCTGCCACAACTTTCACTAGCCGGCCTCTAATTTCACAGGGTAGACGACCACCAGCTTTCTCTCACCCAGGGTTGGCAAAAAACCCCAAATTTTGAAAAACCTCAATAAAACCCGGGTTTTATTCTGGGTTTTTTCAAATCTGATTTTTTTCAAAAAGCAAACACTACAAGCATTAGAATAACATAAAAAGAATAGCTAGCTCTATTTTTATAATATTAATAATTAATTAGTTTAATAATTATATTAAGGTAAGAACAGATCACTGAAAAAGAATTGTGGGTACCCATGATAGCCATACCCTGTAGAAGGAAAGATGAATTATGAGTTGGTATCAGAGAAATAACCTTAATTTGATACATATTTGTTGAAATTATAAACATAAATATACATCTTGAAAAAAACAAAAAAAACGGGAGTTTTCAAATTTCACTTGAAAAAGCCCACAAAACCCCGGGAATAAACCACGGGTTTTTTAGGGCTGGGTTTTTTTTATTTGCCAACCTTGCTCTCACCCAACCATCCCGGATCGTGGATGAGGGGGGAAGGGGGCAACGCCCCTCACTCCTGAGCTGCGGATTGGGGTGGGTGGTTTTTAACAACCTTCCTCACCCCCACCCTCACCTTCTTAACATACCCTTTCACTGTCTATCAATTTTACGCCCAGTCCAAGGTGGAGACGCCATGCAGAAGGGCTTCCTGGCCACTGGGCGGGAGGAGTGGACCCAAATGGCGGCAGGTGGCTTTGCCGTCACAGTATTCACCCCTCGCAAAGCGGGTGATTAACGTTTCCGTCTCGTGAAATAACAGGGTCACCATCCCCACTGATTAAGTCTATTTAAACTCCCCATCAACTTCCCCTTTACCATCATCGAAGCCGCATTCGGGCAGCTCGGAAAAAAATGGAGGTCTCCCCCCCCCCTTCGCTGTGCTTTCTCAGGGGACCCTCCAAACCTCTTTTACCGGATAGGAGCCTACATCTCTCCTAGGCCTAATGGTGTTGCGGACTCCCTCTTTCCAGCGATAGTTCCTCCTTTAATTTTACAGGGAACTGCCACGAAAGTACGCAGGTGCCCCAATGTTGACACCTGGAGCGGCTTGATAGTGCCAACCCCCTTAGGGGCGGAAGGAATGGAAAGGCCCGTCGGTCCATGCCCCCTAACGTCTTGCAGTTGTGTATTATTAGTTTACAGGGGGTCAGGGTACCTGCTCCCCTCTCTTCTCAGACGGATGCCGGTTCGGCGGCATTATACGATAAAAAAAAGAACCTCAAATGGGATCCGTGAGGTCTTGGAGCGGGATGGCCACAATGAGTGCCCGCCCCCTAGGATAACATGGTCCCTGATGAGGTAACCCAGCCTCAGACGGTAGAATCGTACATGGGGTCGAACCCGGGTTTGGTGCCAAGCACAGAACCCAAGTCCACCCCTGTGCAAGCTTCTCAGACGGCTCGGGCCCTCGAGGATTTACAAGAAGAGGAGGTACCTCGTCCATCGGCTGGTGCCCCTTTGACAGCAAAGACAGCACGTCAGGCTCCGGTGCTACCTCGAGTGGGGAGACCCAGACAGACCAAAAGTGTATGTGCGCAGAGCGGAGCCTCGATTACGACAGGGCTCCTTATTCAGAGATTAATTACCTGGCGTTTTCGCCCCTACTGGCTTCAAACGCTTTAGGTTTATTTACTCCACTCATGACAGCATGTTGGCCAAGGGCAACATGATCCACCAGAGGAGAACACTAGCTATTGTGATTGGTAGAGAGCCGAAGGTGACCCATTTCTCGGACGGGAGCCTTCTGTCGAATGCGTCGAAACCCTCCCAGGCGGCCAGGCTTAGTGCCCTTCGGACACTTGATGGCACACCGGTGAGTGTGAAGCCGCACTCTACCATGAACTGCGTGAAAGAAGTGCTTTATGTGAGGGAACTCGCGGACTAACTACTCGATGGATCACATGACCTTAGAGCTGGCCGACTGTGGAGCGGTCAAGGGCGAAGTTATGATGAGATAAGTGGGAGGAGCCTCGAGATCCATCCCTACACTTCTCATTACGTTTGATTGGACAAGCTCTAAGTCAGTGAGTAGTGGTTGGTATCGCTACAGCGTGAAGGCATTCGTGCCACTGGCGCGGAGGTGCTACTACTGCCACTTCTTCGGCCATACGAATCGTTTATGTAGACGTGCAAAGTCGAGGTTACGCGAAGTCTGTGTAAGTTGCTCCAAAGCCGCACACGATAATTCCAAATCGTGTGTGGCCAAGTGTGTCAATTTCGGAGAGCCACACCCCGCTTCTTCGAAGCAATGTGGTGCGTATCTCATTGAGAAGTAAATCATGGCCGTTCAGGCCCAGGGTCTCTCTCATTTCGCGAGGCTGCCTGGGACGTCCTATGCCTGGCGCTATAGTACTACGACCGCGGTCGTTTCCGTGCCCATTCGGAAACATTCTGCAAATTATATCCACCTCGGGCGCTTCACTGGTAAACCTGGAGGCCCAAAGGGTCCCTATCCAACCCCGGGTAAAAATAAGACCCCCCTTCCCCCACCGTGACTGTTTCCCGAAAGGCGAAAAGGTCTCCCGCCTCCACAGTCTTTAAACTCACCGGATCTCCTGCAAGCTATGCCTGGAGGGCATATTTCCTCAATGTAATTGACCCTTACTCCAGGCCAACGGGGAGGAGTTGTGGAGACGCATCTCCTCTCGATTTCCCTTGGCTATCTTTTTGCAGTAGACCATGATGAATGCGTACCCCCTGCCCACCCTGCCGGAGAATAAGGGTTTTGCGACCCCACCACCATCGGATGGGGGCCGAGCAGGAGGATGCGCCATTAAAACCTGGCATGATGTCTCCTTCCATGTATTTGCTTTGAATACCTCCTTTCGGGCATTAGCTGTGCAGCTGCACTCGGATAGGAGCTATACTGTTATATCAACGTCGTGGCATGGTTGCCGATGCCCTTTCTCTTAGTCGGGGATTTAAAAGGTAGATACCCCCTTTGGGGAGAATACTCGATCAATCCCCCGTAATGGGCGCGGCGATTTAACATCATGGTCACCGTGCTGACAGGACTCAGCACCCCGTCTGACCCCAGCTTAGCCTCTTCTCCTTCCTTCAGACACTTGTGTTTCCCCTCTGTTTTCTCGCTTTTCATACAGCCTCTCCCACAACTTTCTCTGGTCAGCATCTAATTTTACAGGGTAGATGCTGACCTTCTTAGCCAACTATCCCGGATCGGGGCTGAGGGGAGAGTGGACAATGTTTCCTAACCCCTGAGCTCCGGTTTGGGATGGTGGGTTTTTAACAACCTGCTTCATCCCCACCCATACCTTCCTCACATCCCCTTTCCTTCTCACTTCACCATCTATTTTTTTTACGCCGTGCCTAAAGTGGAGCCGCCATGTTAAAGGGCTGCCAGGTCACCAGGCGGGAGGGGTGGCTTTAAATGGCGGCACCTGGCTCTGCCATGCCCATACGCACCCCTTGCAGAGCGGGCTACTGCGAGGGGTGATGAGCGTTTGCTTCCCGTAAGAAAAAGAGGGTCACCCTGCCCATGAATGAAAACTTACAAAAACAAAAGTCTCTCCCCATTTCCCCTTTAAGAACAACGGAGCCGCCCTCAGGCAGCTCCACAGAGAAAATGGAGGTTTCCCCCTTATGTTTTCCCAGGGGACCCTCCATAATTCTTCAACCGGAGACTAGGCTTACTCCTCTCCAGTGCCTACGGGAATCCCCCTCACCCCTTCCTCTGGCAGTCCCGCCTTTGCTTTCACAGAGGACTGCCAGGAAAGGCAGCAGGCAGCCCATAACCGGCCGCTCCCAGTTCAAGCGGTTCGGTAGGGCAAACTCCCTTAGGGTGGAGAGGAAAGAAAGGCCCCATCGACCACTTCCCTCTAAAGACCTGCTAGTCCAAATATTAAATCTAGCGGGGTTGAAGGCCTATGCTCCCTTAAAGAACACGGACAAAACTGACAGGACTTGTGATGTCTTTGAGGGGGATGGCCAAATGGAGCCCCCCCCCTTGAGATAGACATGCCCCCTGACGCAGCCTAGCCTCAGTAGGTGGGGCCTTCCGTAGGGGCAGATTGATGCTCGGCATCAAACACCGAGCCCGATTCTGCTTCTGTGCGGGACCCTCGCCAGAAGGGTCTGGCTGCTAAGACATCACAAGCAGTGGAGGGATATTCTCCTCCAGTCGGTACCCCCATGACTGCTGGGACCTTCGCCGTCTCGGCGAAGTACTTTGCAGAGGCTGGCTCATCTGGTATGGTAGCTCCTGCTGGGGAAGGTGAGAAGCGGGTCCATTCCCCGCCCTCCACTTCTAAAAAGAAAAAGACATAAAAAAGACCAAAAAGACTCGGGGCTCTTCTTCCTCCACGGGGCCGCGGGGAAGGACGAGGCCGCTAACATCCTTGAACGCGACTGAGCCAAAATCGGCACGTCCGGTCCCGGTGCTCGCTTGGTCGGAGAATACCAGAATAAGACCAAAGGTGCGCAGAGTGAAGCCTCGATTACATCGGAACCCATCATTCAGAGGTTACCTGGCATTTTCGAGCCTTCCGGCTTCAAACGCTCCATAGATATTCGCTCCACTGATGGTATCATGTTAGTCAAGTGCAACATAATCCATCAAAGGAGAGCTTTAGCTGGTATAATTGTTAGAGCCGAAGGTGAACCGTTTCTCGGACGGGAGCCTTCTGGCGAATGCAGCGGAACCCTCCGAGGTGGCCAAGATAAGTGTTCTTTAGATTCTTGATGGCACCCCGGTGAATGTGACTCCGCACTCTACCATGAACTTTGTGAAAGTAGTAGTTTATGCGAGTGAATCGTGGACTACTCCATAGAAGATATCACTCTAGAGCTGGCCAACTACGGGGTGATCAAGGTCGAGCGTGTGATGAGAAAACCGGGAGGGGCCTCGAGACCCACCCCTACACTCTTCGTAACGTTCGACTGTGACAAGCTCCCCGAGTCGGTACGTGCCGGTTGGTACCGCTACCGCGTGAATGAATTTGAGCCACTGCCGCGGAGTTGCTTCCACTGTCACTGCTTTGACGATACGAATCACTCATGTAGACGTGCAAAGTCGGGGTCACCCGAAGTCTGTGTAAATTGCTCCAAGGCCGCACACGATAAGTCCAAATAGTGTGTGGCCAAGTGTGTCAATGCGGAGAGCCGCACCCCGCTTCTTCGAATCAATGTGGTGCATATTTGCTTGAGAAAGAAATCCTGGCCGTTCACCCCAGGATAGACTCTCATTCCGCGAGGCTAAAGACTTGGTCCTGGCGCACCCGGCTCTGCTGGGGACGTCTTACGCCTCAATGCTTAGAAAGACGCCCTCTTATCCTGGCCCATCCAGGCCAACGAGCACGGTTGTTTCCGCTCCCATTCGGAACCCTTCTGCGGGTTCTACTCAACCCGGGCACTTCCCTGGTAAAGCTGGCGGCACAAGGAGTTCACACACAGCCCCGGCTAAAACCAGGGCTCCCCTCCCTTCTCCCAGCGTGACCGTTTCCCGTAAGGGGAAACGGCCACGAGCCTCCACTGAGTTGTTATACTTACAGGAGGCAACACCTCTGAAGTTGGTCGCCAGGCCATCATTCGGGGTTCCTAAAGCTATATCCCGAAAGGAGGACAGCAACACGCTTAGTGGTGGAGCGAGTGGCTTGGAGACGGTGATCCTTGAAAGAGGCCCCCCCTCCCACCTCCAAAGCCGCAACGCCTGCCTAAGGTTTCGAGGTGGAGGGAGGAAAAGACTCGCATGTCGAGCCCAACCTCCCCCAATAAGTCCTCGAAGGTGACAACGCCTTCAGCGCTTTGTCCGGCCAACAGCGCCCGGGGTTCTGCCTCCGGGAAGCGTACGGCCATTCCCGTGAAGGTCTTCTGTTCGAAGAGGGCTCCCGCGTCTCCTCCGAGCTAGGCCTGGAGGGCATATTCCTTAAATAGAATTGCCGTGCACTACGGGCCAATTGGGAAGAGCTGCGGAGGCTCGTCTCGTCCCGTTCCCTGGTAGCTATCTTTTTACCGGAGACTATGCTATGCGCGTGCCCCCTGCCCGCCCTCCCGGGGTATAAGGGTTTTGCCACCCCACCACCACGCGATGGGGGCCGGGCTGGGGGATGCGCGGTTTACACCCGGCATGATATCTCCGTTCTTCCTTTCACTTTAAATACCTCCTTTCAGGCAGTGGCTGTGCAGCTTCACCTGGATAAGAGGTATACTTTTATTTCTGCGTACATTCCACCGTCAGCTGACTTCGACGCGGAGGACTTCCGCCGCGTCATGGCATGGTTGCCGAGGCCTTTTCTTGTGCTTGGAGATCTGAACTGCAGGCATCCTCTCTGGGGAGACTACTCAATAAATCCCAGGGGACAAGTCCTTGCCGATCTGATCGAAGAGATTGAGATGGGTGTCCTAAACGTGGATGAGTTTACGCATCACTGTCCGAGAACCGCTTCATTTTCTTGCCTTGACCTATTTTTGTGCTCTTCGGATGCACAGCCTGATTTTGATTGGGGAGTGGTCGATGACCTCCATGGTAGTGATCACTTTCCCATTCAAATATCATTTTCAGGGCAACTGCCGCCTGAGAGACCACCACTATGGTGCTTGCCGCGGGCGCAGTTGCCTGCATTTCAGGAAATGACTGAATTCTCTATCTCAGTCGAGGAGTTTAGGTCGGTAGATGAGGCCGTTGAGTTCTTCTCCGGCAACCTCATCGCCGCTGGTCTAACTCCTATTACTAGAACGTCTGGTCGTTTTGCCAGCCCACCGCTCTGTCGTGGTCAGCCGAGTGTGAGGCGGCCTGCAAACAGAAGCGTTATGCCTACATGCGATATAAGCGCTGCCTCCGAAATTTCACTGTCGGTGAATTTGGTCGAGCTAAGGCTATGTTTCGAAGCACGCACGCCTCTCTACCTGGAGGGCATACGGGTCTTCACTTAACGGGAAGACCCCTCTAGCATCGGTGTGGAAGCGAGTCAAAGGGATTGGTGGCAAGTTCTCCTGTTCTCTAGGACAATGGAACCGCAATCTTTGACCCCGCGTCCGTGGTGGAGTACTTCGCGATCGCTTTCCTCGCATTTACTATCCAACATGCTGCTCCGCCAGCATTCAATGCGCGTCTTGATGTCGCGGAAGGCCGCCGGCTGGACTTTACTTCCTGAAGCGGAGAACCCTTCAGCGACAGGTTTAAATTGAGTATGTTGCTTTCCGCTCTTGCTTCGTGCATGTGCACCGCTCCTAGTTCGTATGATGTCCCGTACGCCATGCTTTGACATCTGGGTGAGCGAGGCATGGCCTTTCTGTTAGATTTGTTCAACAGAATCTGGGTAGAGGGTATCCTCCCAGACTCCTGGTGAATCGCTACTGTGCTCGCTTTTCGCAAACCGGGGGAGATCACTTTACCCCGGCCGGTTTCCGCCCAATTTCTCTAACCCCTGCGTGTGTAACTTGATGGAGAAATTGGTAAAGGTAGATTAGCTTTTTTTTTCTGGACAACGCAGGCCATATCTCTTCTGCACATTACGGCTTCCGCAAGTTACACTCTAATTCAGATCTCTGCTGCGACTGGAAAATGCGTTTGCGAGTCCTTCCTCCGTAGACAGCACTACACTACGGTGTTTTGTGATATGGAGAAGACCTATGATACCGCATAGTGATACGGTATCATGGAGACTCTACACACGATGGGGGCGAGGGGACGGCTCCCAATCTTTATATCCGAATTTTTTTGCAAGATCGTCGATTCCGCGTACGGTGGGGGTACTCCTCTCTGTCCCAATGGAGCAGGAAGAGCGTGTCCCACAGGGAAGTGTCCTCACTGTCGCACCCTTTGTCCTGAACATCAACAGCATCACCTCGGTGCACTTCTGCCGCTATCCACGGCTCTATCCTGACCCAGACTTTTTCTAAATTGGCTTTACCTGGAAATAGTGGACTCAGTTTCCTTGGTCTTGTATTTGACCCACGCCTTACCTGGGAGGCTCCTATTTGCAGCCTTAGCGTGTATTGCGGACGGTGGACCCGATCCATCACACCGACTTTCGCTTGTTGACCGGTGTCTCCGCACCTCCTCCATTGATACCCTACTTGTCGATTCTGGAGAGATGCCACTCGCTCTGCGCCGTGCACAGTGCATTATTTGCTTGTACGCGCAAGCCTGGTTCGTCCCTCAGACGCCACATCTCTCGACGATGCCTATGCCGCTGCGAGACACCTGTCACACCCTGATTCCTATATCTATCAGGCCGGTGGCACCCTTAGTTCTGCCCAGGACGCCACCCTGGAGGGTAACACATTTGACTATTTGTTGCCACGCCTTTGCTCACAAAGCTTCTACAGCGCTGGGAGCATTGCCAGGATGTCTACTGCCCTTGAATTCCTTTAAAAGACCTTGAATTTATTTTTCCCTTGAAATTCTTGAAGAGTCCTTGAATTTGATGGAAAAAGTAGATGGTCCTTGAATTTAAAAAATAAATCATTGAGTGATTGTTCAAATGATTGTTCAAATTCACTATTTATATACTTTTTAATGTCTATTTGGAAAATAGTAATATTTAAGTTAATCTACTCACTAATGTGAGTGAACATATTTATGCTTTGGATGCATTGTCTTTTATGATGGATGCTCGCTATACTTCTGTGACTGTCGCTTGGACACATTGTTCTTGTTTTTTTGCACTGGTAAGTTGATTATTTTTTTTATAAAGTCCGTAAACCTTGAAAAGTCCTTGAATTCAAAATCGCCAAACAACTAGACACCCTGATTGCGTTCGGACTTTTTGGAACACTCTTAGTTTCATGCTGGAACCGTGCCAGTGTATAGGGATGGCTCCAAGTCCCAAGAGTGGGTCGGTTTCCACACCGTATCCCCTCTGTTTGAAGTCAACGGGGCTCTGTCAGGCGCTGCGTCTGTCTTCACGGCCGAGCTGGTGGCAATACACCGCTCGGTACGGGAGATAACGCTACGTGCCCAGTTAGGTGACCCGATTATGATTTATAGTGACTCATAAAGCGCACTGATTGGTCTCGGGGCATTGGAATCTCCGCATCCTCTGGTTCGCGATATCCGTGACGCCACTGTTTTGGCGAGCCAGGTTGATGTCTAGATTATCTTCTATTGGTTCATGGACATGTAGTAATTGCGGGCAATGAGCGCTCTGATGAGGGCACCAAAGAGTCTGCGACGACTGGGCACCCAGACCAGCGTTTCGTTTTTCCTTACACCGATTACATGGCTTCAAATTGCTTTCTGTCGTCTCCGAATTGGACACATTCGCGGTACGCACCGCCATTTGATGGAGCGCTTGCCTGCGCCTTATTGTGATGACTGCCTTGTACCCTAAACTATTCCGCACATTCGTATTTAATGTCCCATTCTGGGTGAGCATCGCGCACGTCACCTGTACCGGGACGAGCGGGGTCGCTACCTCTTGTCCCTTGTACTCTGGGACCGGTTCTCGCATACAGACTTGTGGAGTCCATCCTCAATTTTATTTGACTCTTTGCTTTAGGTTGCATGTTCCTGCGCTGGGGCTAGGCGTGCCTTTCCCCGACCTCGCTTCCTTCTTGTTGCCTTACCTTTTTTTTGTTGCCCTTGTTCCTTTTTTTTAGCCTGTGTCTTAGCCTTGTTCATTTTTTATCTTTATTTGTTTTTTAATTTAGCGCAGTAATAGATTGTGGTCTAAGTACGGCGACTTCTGTCCTAGTAGGCAGTCGCCATATGTGCTCCTACAATTAAAAGTGTTATTGGTGTAATTGTTTGTTGTTGTTTTTAGTGTTGTTTGTAAGTTATTGTTTACGTCATTTTTTGTGTCCGTGTTGTTGTTTTTTGTTATTTTTTATAGCTGCTGCCTGCATTGGCTCATTGTGTGTCGACAATTAATTCTTGGTAAAAATTCTAAAACATCGCCTTCCCATCTCTAAATGAATTTCCATCTTATATCACCTTTGTCATGGTCTTGGTCTAAGATACGTTTCATTTGTATAATATATCAGCTGAAAACATGGTATTTAAGAGCTATTTTAAAGTACCCGTAATATGCTTGGGTCAGTTATTTACACGGGCATTTACACGGGCCTGCTTAAGTCATTTACGCACCAATTCATTTAATAGGTCAGAGCAACGGTGTGTCGGGTGTATCTTAGGCAACCATGTTGCAGCCAACATCCGGAAGATTGCGTCTCCTTCCCGCCACAATAACCGCAGGAGGATCTGCCGCTATTTAACTTCCACACATTTTCGCTTCCTTTCTTCACCATTTTATCAGTAAGTGTTCTTGGTTGCATACCATCCGATTACAGCTTTTAATTTAATAATTGCCCTAAATAACCTAACCTCTATTTTATTCAAATTGTAAAGCGCTTTGGGGAGATGACACCAGTTTCTTAGCCTCTAAAGAGGCTTTGAGTCTTTATTCCTCTCACTGGCTTATGCAAGATTTGAATTTAAAGCTAAAAGTGACGAGAGCAGATCCATATATATTTATATAATATATATATATATATATATATATATATATATATATATATATATATATATATATATATATATACTGTGTATATATAGAGATAGATAGAGAGAGAGAGAGAGGCAGATTCACCTGAGGACGGAGTCGAGAGGGCGGCTTCCAATCCTTTAGATGTCAGCTGCCTGATCCATATAACAAGTTAAATTATGGCGACAAAATGAAGGTTTTGCAGTGACAAATTTCCCTAAAAACTTGTTTAATTCGGTTAATGTAAACTACTTTAAAGTGAGATTGTTAGGACGAATTTGATGAATGTATTCTGCAGTAGTGGAGAGGAAATTTATTTTCCCATATTTGGTAGTGATATTTGGATAGGTATAATACTATACAAATGCGTAAGAAGTTACTGTAACGAAAACAAAAGCATTTCGAGTTTAAATGATATTAACCCGTTTAGTTGTTTTTCTAGAAGTAACCAACCATAAATAAGCATTAAATATGCAACCTGTTGAATGGATCCGACGTATATTTGGTAAAAATAATGTACACAGCGGATATAGCAATTGAGAAACTAAAAAATAAATAGCAGAAATACCTAAAAACCCGCTTATTTTTTTTAACCATTACCAAACACGGGCAGAAAGGTAGTCTTTCTAAACCTGCGTAAACAAGGACCCGGGTGTTACTCGTCTCATTAGTTTACTCCCCACAAATTAGCCCCTCTTCATTCGCCATTTTTATCATTCTTTCTCTCCATCCTTCGACCAGTATAGATTTCTCTCTTCACCGTCGCCTAGCCTATTCACTAACATAATCAATTACTTGATTAGATGGTTAGACCTACTAGGTTTTTCTAACTTTGTTTCTCTTTGTGTAAGTTGATGCTATTTATATGCACTAATGGGTAAGGTGCTTTGTGTGTTTTTGTGAAATTGTAATAAGAGGGAGGTGGCGCACGAAGACAAAATTATTAATTACGATACCATGTCTTTCAAATGTGAGTGACATTGTACACAGGGGTAAGATTTATTCAAGGTACCATGCCACTCTTATGGTAGCTATATAAGAAGATTGACAAGGCTCAGGGAGTCGTCGTTGTGACTCAGAGACGAGTCCTCAGGGAGAGGAGTTTAATTACTAATGTAATAATGTGGAATTTTTGTTCAAAGCATTTTTTTTCTTTTACTACAATAACTAAAGTAGAAAATCTATAATATAATTATTTACTAAAATGTCCTTTCTTATCTCGAGCCTAAGATGGCTTTAAATACTAAGTGCTGATTATATAGGTATTTAATTAATCTTGTAAGATCCCAGCTACTATCTAAATGAAGAGGGGGAGAATGAGGAAGACTCGGCTGCTGTTCTTGACAGCATCAAAAATAAAGATGAAAAGAATGCTTGCTGACCCCGCAAGTCGAGTTTGATGGACAGAAACAGAACCTATCATTTCCTTATACTGGCCAAGGAGAATAAAAAACAAGGTCTGCTGACCAAAAAATCGCGTGCTCTCACTTATTCCGATGTATGACCTTACGAGCTTCAAAATTTTCAAAAATTCCCGGACGAACCTTGGAAGGACTTTGACAATTATATTATTCGAAAGATAATGTAAAACAATATAAGGGTTTCAAATTTCGTTAGAATTGGCCGAATAGTTATGATGTTATTGTAAAAACAAAATAATTCCCGGGCTAACTTTAGCTGGACTTTGGCAAATAGATCATTCGAAAGAAAATGTAAAACATAATGTGTCAAGTTTCGTTACAATTGGCCGAATAGTTACAATGTTATTACAAAAAAAGCAAAACGGGGACCGACCGACCGACCGACATAGTCTAGTCGCCCGCGACTAGACTCGCACGGGACTAACAAGATTGCCAAGAGATATTCATCCACGATAAATTTTAAAATATCTTGTGGATCGAGATGCACGTAAAGGAGACATCCGTGCTCAATGCTCATCCATCGATCTCGCGCATCGTGACCCTTTTGCTTCTTTCAGAAGATAAAGGAAAAAAAAATAGGGCTAAAATATGTGGATGCGATTAGTAAACTTTATAAAGATATTTCGATTTTGGTCCACTATTTCGTCATATAAGAACAACTCTTTCATAGGAACCGTGTTTGCAAATGAGCATATTAATTTTGTTTACATTGAAACTATCATACAAAAAAGAGGAAAGATTTCCCCCCTTCCTGTAGTTGACTTACTTAAGAGAAAGTTTTATGAGTTTTACGCACCTAATAAAAACATAGTAGTCCGAGTGATTGACATAAGCCTAATGGGTTGGAGATGCCGTTTCTAGGGCGCACAACAACAATACACAATATAAGACCAAGGAACCAGCATTTTTTTTCTAGCGAGATTTAATAGAAGAGCATTCACATGGGAGTAACACGGGGAGAAACATAGGAAGCTAATCATTCAGATGTGAGAGGCATTATATTAAAAAAAAACACCATCACTCATATGTGATTCGCATGTGGCGAATGTGCTAGTTATATGCCCATGAATTACTGCTCTAGTGCCGTCCATGGCTCATTTCGTGTCTTTGTGAAATTGCAATAAGAGTCAAGTGGCACATGAAGGCAAATGTATTAATCACGATACCGTGTCTTTCAAATGTGAGTGGCATTGTACATAAAGGTAAGATTTACTTACTGTACAATGTCAATCTTATGGGGGATATCATTGAGGATTGACAAGACTCGGTGAAACAATGTTGTGATGCAGAGACGAGTCCTTAGGGCTTGTCTCTGTGTCACAACAAAACAGCAGTGCTGCGATTCTCCATACTTATGACTTTCAGCCCTTCATTTATATCCCCCCCTCCCGCAGTTGGGTACCCTATGTGGTTTGTTAAACTTGGTACCTAGAGCTGCGCTTCCTCCCGGCCTGAGTACAAATAAGGGAAGCCCCGTCGTCACTGGCTTAACGTGAACTCTGATGAGGCCTGGGAAAGTGGTTGGTCCAATTCCCCCTCGCTCCCTGTCAGCGCTACTTTATTTTTATTTATTTCTTTTACGATCCACTCAACCTTTTGTCTACCTGCACTTTGTACCAGGAGGAACTGCTCTTATTTGGACAGAGTTCGGTTCGCTAGACACGGTGCCTGTTTGGGCTGCACACCTTTCCTAGATAACCTAGCGCCAAGGTATGATGATAATAGGTGATCACCTACCCTACTTGTTAGTGGACACGCCTATCTCTACTTCTTTATTACATACCCGCCTTGTTATGTATTTTTTTTGTTATTCGTTTTTTTAATATAGCCTAGTAGTAGGCTGTGTTGTTTACGGCAACTTATGCCCATGTAGGTAGTCGCCAGATGGGCTCCCAAAATGGAAAAAAAATATTACATACCAGCCAACCCCTTTCCAAACTTGCTCTTCTACCCACACAGTTTCTGGCTGCTCGGTGCACTTTCGTCTTCTGAGTCCTTAGTCGAGTGACGGTGTATGCTACGAGGGCCGAAGGCCTGCCGGCTGAGGCAATATTAGGTTAAAGTGTGTTGTGCCGTCGACTCTGCTAATCTTCTCCCACTACACATAAGCTAGCTACTTCGGCACCATTATTTATGGTCAAAGCGAGCCGGGTTGTTAAGGTCCAAACGCGGCTGGGCCCCTCCAAACTTCCTACAGCGGAGAGGGCTCTTCCTCTTTTTTTAAAGGGTTCGGTGGTTTTCCCCTTGCCCCCCTTTTAGAGCCACCCGTAGGCGACTCCATCGTAGGAACAACGGCAGTCCCACTTTCCTATCCTATCACGAGGAACTGCCTAGAGTGCAAGAGTGCGGCCCAAAGTTAACCACTCCCGGTGGAAGCAGCTTGATATGGCCAAGCGTTTAGAGGAGCAAAGGAATGCAGGGCGATTCGGGACGTGGCCCCTACCACCCCACAGGTATGCACATTATTGCACATGCAACTTGCAGGGATACAGCATGTCTGCCCCTCTCTTCCACGATGGAGGTCGGTTCGCCGGCCAGACTTGACCCTGACTGAGGTACCGCGAATAAGATCCGTGATGCTTTGAGAAGGCCTATGATCCCTTAAGCCGATAAAGTATTATAGAGACCCTGCACGCGATGGCAGCGATAGGATGCCATTCCTCACCTAAGTGAGCGGGGCATAGACTTTCTGTTAGATTTATTCTACAGGATCCTGACAGAGGGTATCTTCCCAGACTCATGGCGAATCGCTACCCTGCTCGCCTTTCGCAAAGCGGGTAAAGATCACTCTACCCGGCCGATTTCCACCCAATCTTTCTAACCTGTGTGTGTAAGTTGATGGGGAAATTGCTAAATGTTAGACTAGACTTTTTCCTGGATAGCGTAGGCCACCTGCCTTACGCAGAGTGCGGCTTCCACATTGGACGCTTTGATCTGCCTGGAAAATGCAGTGTGCGAGGTCTTACTTCGTAGACAGCACCAAGCAACCGTGTTTTTCGATCTGTAGAAGGCCTATGGCGATACGGTATCAAGGAGACTCCACACGATGGAGACTAGGTGACGCCTCCCAATCCTTATTTTTGAGTTTTTGAGAGATTGTTGATTCCACGTACGGGTGGAGGGAAGCCCTCTCCGACCCAATGTTGCTGGAATATGGTGTCCCGCATGGAAGTGTCCTCAGTGTAGAAGTCTTAGCCCCGAGTATCACCGGTAGCACCTCTACAGCGCTGCGTGTATTGCGTTCGACTTTTTTGGAACACACCTCGTGTCACGCTGGAACCGTGTCAATGTATACAGATTGTTCCAATTCCGAAAAGGGGATCGGCTTCCATGCCGTATCCCCTCTGTTTAAAGTCAGCGGGGATCTGCCAGGCGCTGTGTCTGTCTTCACGGCCGATCTGGTGGCAATACTCTACTCGGTACTGGAGATTACGCGACGTGCCCGGTTCAGAGACCGGATTGTGATCTATAGTGACTCACAAAGTGCCCTGAGTGCTCTCGGGGCATTGGAATCTCCGCATCCCCTGGTTCGCGATATCCGTGACGCCACGGTTTTGGCGAGCCGGGCGGATGTCGAGATTATCTTCTGCTGGGTTCCTGGACATGTAGGAATTGCGGGAAATGAGCGCACCGATGAGGGCGCCAAAGGGTCCGCGAGGACTCTGCGATCGGACCAGCGTTTCGCTCATCCTCACACCGACTACATGGCAGGAATACGGGCAGCTCTTCGGACTGCTTGGCAAAGAAGATGGGAGACGGTCGAAGGGAACTTAAATTTGCGTGCCATTGCGCCGCGACTGTTCCCATGGACCTATCCCCCAATGCCGCGACGGCTTCAGGTCGCTTTCTGTCGTCTCCGAATCGGGCACACTCGTGTGACGCATCGCTATCTGATGGAGCGCTCACCAGCGCCCTATTGCGACGACTGCATCGTCCCCCAGACTGTTCGGCACATTCTTGTTGAATGTCCCAGTCTGGGTGATCTTCGCGCACGTTACCTGTCCCGGTACCGGGATGGGCGGGTCGCTACCGCCTGTCCCTTGTACTCGGGACTAGTGCGTGCACATTGACTTGTGGACTTGTCGACTTTTGAGGGGAGGCCGGCCTTCTCCCTATTATTTAACCAGTTTTTTTGTTGTTGTTTTTTTGCTTTTGTTTTTTTTTACTTATAGGTCGCAAGCTCCTGCGCTGGGCGGAACTCCGCCCTGACGCAGGAGCATGCTTACTGCTCGCTTCCTTTTCCTTTTTTTTTCTTTTAATTTGTGGTTTTGGGTTTGGGTTGTTTTTTGTCTTTTTGAATTTTATTTTATAGTAGCCTAGTACTAGGCAGGTTTTTAATACGGCGACTAATGCCCAAGTAGGCAGTTGCCAGATGAGCTCTTAATAAAAAAAATAATTGGCTGTGACAAGCTCCCTGAATCGGTGCGTCCCGGTTGATATCGCTACCACGTGAGGTGCTACTACTGCTACCGCTTCTGCCATACGAATCGCTCATGTTACGTGGAAAGTCGGGGTTACCCGAAGTCTGTGTAAGTTGCCCCAAGGCCGCTCATGATAATTCCAAATCATGTGTGGCCAAGTGTGTCAATTGCGAGGAGCTGCACCCCGCTTCTTCGAAGAAATGTGGTGCTTATCTCCTTGAGAAGGAAATCATGACCGTTCAGGCACAGGATCGTCTCTCATTTCACGAGGCTAAGGTCTTGGTCCTGGCGCACCCGGCGCTGCCTGGGACGTCCTATGCCTCGATATTAAAAAAGACGGTCGTTTCCCCACCCATTCAGAACCCTTCTGTGGGTAAATATCGCGGCACAAAGGGTTCACACTCAGCCCCTGCTAAAACCAGGGCTCCTCTCCCCTACCCCTCCCAGCGTAACAGTTTTCCTTAAGGCGAAAAGGTCGCGTGCCTCCACAAAGTCGTTAGACTCACAGGAGGCAACACCCCTGAATTTGGTCCTGAGGCCATCTTCCGGGGTTCCTAAAGCTGGCCCTCCAAAGGAGGACAGCAACAAAGGAGCTTCGGCGCCTACGCCCAAACCGAGTGCTAGGCTGGGTGACTGGAAGAAGGTGGATCCTCTAAAGGAGGAATACCCGCCTCCCTAAGATTTTGAGGCTGAGGGAGGCAAATTTCGCATAGCGAACCCAACATTCCCCGATAAGTTCTCGAAGGCGACAGCGCCTTCTGCGCATTCTCCGGCTAACAGCGTCCAGAGATCTGCCTCCGGGAAGGGTACGGCCATTCTTGTGGGGGTCTTCTCTTTGAATAGGTCCGCCGCATCTCCGAGCTAGGCCTGGAGAGCATATTCTTTCAATGGAATCGCCGCAAACTCGGGCCAACTGGGATGAGCTGCATATGCTCGTCTCCTCCCGTTTTCCCTTAGCTATCTTTTTGCAGGAAACCATATTGGGCGCGTGCCCCCTGCACACTATTCCGGAGTATAAGGGTTTTGCGACCCCACCACCACGGGATGGGGGTCGGGCAGGAGCATGCGCGATTTACACCCGGCATGATGTCTCCGTTCTTCTCTTTGCTTTATAGACCTCCTTTCATTTAGTAGCTGTGTAGCTGCACCTGGGAAGGAGGTATTCTCTTATTTCTGCGTACATTCGACCTTCGGCCGACTTAGATGCGATGGACTTACGCTGCATTGTGGCACGGTTCCATAGTTTTTCTCTTGCTCGAGGATCTGAACGGTAGGCACCTGTTTCACCTGAGCGACGAGCTTGAAAAGGTGTCCTAAATGTGGATGAGTTCACGAATCAGTGCCCTAGAATCGCTTTATTTTCGTGTCTCGATCTATATTTCTGCTCTCTGGATGCGCAGCCTGATTTTAGGTGGGGGGTAGTCTATTAACACTATGATTTTGCTTACTTTCCCATTCAAATATAATTTTCTGGAAATGACTGATTTATCTGTCTTAGTCAAGGAGGTTAGGTCGGTAGATGAGGCCGTCGAGTTCTTCTCTGGCAACCTCATCGCCGTGGGCCTAATACTATTCCTAGAAATTCTGGCCGTTTTCCACGCCGATCGCTTCCGTGGTGGTCAACTGAGTGTGAGGCGGCCCTCAAACACTATAAACGCAGCCCGAACGATTTCACTGCCGGTGAATTTCGTCAAGCTAGGGCTAGGTTTCGGTATCTTTAGAAGCAGGCTCACTGCTCTTCCTGCCGGGCCTAGGTTTCTTCACTTAACGGGAAGACCCATCTAGCAGATATGTCGAAATAAGTCAAAAGAATTCGGGGCAAGTTCTCGCACGACCCCTTTCCCCTTCTCCAGGAGAATGGGACCGCAATCTCGGACCCCGCATTCGTAGCGGAGTCCTTCGTGACCGTTTTCTCCGCATTCTCTAGCCTGGATGCTGCTCCTCCAGCATTCAATGCGCGTCGTGATGTTGCGGAAGGCCGCTAACTGGACTTTACTTCCAGAAGTGGAGAACCCTTCAACGACAGGTTTACATTAAATGAGTTGCGTTCTGCTCTCGTCTTTGTTCACGGACACCGCCCCTCGTCCGGACGATGCCCCGTTCGCCATGATTCGACGCATATGTGAGCGAGGCATGGCATTTCTGTTAGATTTATTAAACAGGATATTGGTAGAGGGGATTCTACAATACCTCTGGCGAATCGCTATTCAGCTCGCTTTTCACAAACCGGGGAAAGAGAACTATACCCAGGCCGATTTCCACCCAATCTCTCTAACCTCCTACGTGTGCAAGTTGGAGAAATTTGACAGTGGAGACCACCTGTATTCTGCACAAGTTCCACTCCACGTCGGATGTTCTGCTCCGACTGGAAAATGCCGTCTACAAGGCCTATCTTCGTAGACAACACTACGCATATGATAACAGTACCGCCTATGATAACGCATGGCGGTATGGTATCATATCATGGAGAGTCCACACGATAGGGGGGGGGGACGCCTCCCAATCTTTATATCTGAATTTTTGCGATAGTGTCAATTACAGGTACGTGTGGGTGGGGGAGCCCTCTCCGGCCCAATTGAGCAGAAAGAGGGTGTCCCGCAGGAAAGTGTCCTTAGTGTCACACTCTTTGCCCTGAGCATCAACGGCATCACCTCGGTGCTGCCGGAAGATGTTCTCGCTACGCTCTACGTGGACGACCTTTCGATCTCTCTTGGCGTGGCCCAGATGCCAACTCTGGAGCCTTGACTCCAGCAGGCAGTGAACCGCGTCTCTCGCTATGCCGAAGCGCACAGGTTTCGGTTTTCCTTAGCCAAGACTAAGGTGGTGCACTTCTGCCGCCATCCACGGCTCCACTCTGATCCAGACTTGTTTATCAATGGGGTACCCCTGGGAGTGGTTGAATCACACCGTTTCCTTGGTCTTGTATTTAACCACGCCATGGATATTCTTTGTTCCGTGATGTTCAGCGCTTGGGGTGCTGATCATGCTACTGCCTTACTTTTTTATAGATACTTTGTTCGTTCCAAACTCTACTACGGATGCGAGTTTTATGCGCTTCTCTCAGTCGCCAACATCTCTCACTGCATCCGCAGCTGATCTCGGTGTCTATGCGGCCGAGAGTTGCCAGTAATACCCTAAGCCCTTTGGGTTTAGTTCTAGGAAACTCCTTCGAAAGCTTGGCTAAGCTCTCGGGCTGGTGGTGTCCCTGTTTCTATCCAGAACGCTACCTTGGAGGGTACCACCTTTGACTTTATCGCCCTGCCTCTGCTCCCAAACCTTCAACAACGCCGAGAGTATTGCTTCTGGCCTATTCCGAGCACACTGTCACGCTGGTACCGTACCAGTGTATACAAATGGCTCCAAGTCCTAAAAGGAAGGCGACCTTCCTGCCTTATCCCGTCTGTTCTAAGCCAGCGGGGCTCTGCCAGGCACTGCGACTGTTTTCACAGCCGAGCTGGTTGCAATACACAGCAATTAGTGGAGATAAAGCGACTTGCCGGGTTCGGAGACCTGATTGTAATATATAGCAATTCACACAAAGTGCCCTAAGTTCTCTCGTGCATTGGAATCTCTGCATCTCTTTGGTCGTGATTTCCGTGACGCTACGGTTTTGGCGAACCGTGCGGATGGTGAGATTATCTTTTATTGGGTTCCTGGTTATGTAGGAATTGCGGGGAATGAGCGCGTCGATGAGAGCGCCAAAGAGTCCGCTAGGACTAAGCGACGAGGTCAGCACCGATTACATGGCAGGAATACGGGCAGCTCTCCGGGCTACTTGGCAAAGAAGATGGGGAAACTGTCGAGGGGAACTTAAATTTGCATCCCATTGTGCCACGACTCTTCTCATGGACCTCCCTTCCAATGTCGCGACCGCTTGAGGTTGCCTTCTGTCGTCTCCGAATTGGGCACACTCGCGGGACTTGCCTCCATTTGATGGAGCGCTCGCCTGCACCTTATTGTGATGACTGACTTGTACCCCAGACTGTTCGGCACATTCTTGTTCAATGTCCAAGTTTGGGTAATCTGCGCGCACGTTATGAGTGGGCTCGCTACTCCTTGTCCCTTGTCCTTGGGACTGGTTCGTGTACACAGACTTGCAGACTGACCTTTTGGAGAAGGCTGGCCTCCTCCACTTTGACTAGTTGTTGTAGGTCGCATGTTCCTGCGCCGGGGGGAAGCAGGCCTACCCCCGAAGCCGGAGCGCGTTTCCATCTTGTTTCCTCTTTGCTTATATTCTTCTTTGTTTTATTTGTTGTTTTAGTTTTTTCGATGTTCTTAGCCTTTGTTCTTTTTTATCTTTGTTATTTACATTTGATAATTGTTTTTTAATCTCTCCTAATATTAGGCTATGATTTGAGTACGGTGAATTTTGCCCCATTGGGCAGTCGCCAGATGGGCGCTTAACAAAAAGAAAAAAGGAAAGACCGGCGCACGTATTTGCCTTCCTTGTGCAAATTTCCGGAGATCTTGACCCCCTGGATTTTAAGTATATGTCCTACTTTTTCATCTTTAAAACTTGTACATATTTTAATTCATTAGCCCTTTTGCTTCCATCTTTACTCTCGCCCCCTAATTCAGCGTTTTATCTTCTCTCCAATGTTCAACAAGTACCTACATATCTATATATGGTGCTATAAGTTTCATATCTTATATACACACACGCAGATTGAACTGATCTTTACAAACCTTGGCCGGATTGCGACTACTTAAATTCAATCCCTTGATTGCCCTCCCTCCATCCATTCACTTGTCACGTCCTTTCAGAGATTACCCATTTCAACATATTTGTACCTCATCTTACGCAACATTTCTCGGAGCTTTCATTTTCCTCTTCAAAGAACTCTCTCGTTTCGCTCTTCTCTTTCCAAAATAGCAATCGCAACTACCCGGATCGGTTGTCGATTAGCATTCATTAATCAACAGCTGTTCCCTATTTGTTGCCCCCAGTTAGGGCCCCTTACCTAGGTTGGCAGCTCTTTATGAACTCCGCTCACCAGACTGGGTTCTCCCTGATATCCCACATTGCGGATATCTAGCGATTTTTTCTGTTGTGCTCGTTTTTGGCACGTACATAGGTATTGGAGTGTGTGGGGTTCCTGGTAGCAGTGAGAAAGGATTTCTGCGTCGATCCGGTCGGTTAAGTATTTGTATGTGTTAAGTTTTTGGTGGTGACTGCACTGGAGCCTTGCCATGGCCCGGCAAACTTGTGGCGGGGGGGGGGGGGATTTACTCTGGCTGTTTTCCGCTGGAATGGATTTGAGGTGGTGTTGGACCCAGTTTGTATACTTTGTGTGTGGATCGTTTTCTGGGTGATATGTACCTGGTTTCGGAGTGGAGGGATTTCTTGGGAGAGTATCGGTGTAATATGGATGTGGATTTTGCCCATGCTACGTGGAGGATTGTATAGGCCTTGTATGTAGTCGTATGAATGACTTGGGTTTCGTGTGTTATTGAGAAATCGCGTTCCCCGGAGGTCGAGATGCCATTTTAGTGGCGGGAGCTTTGTTTGGTTTTGTTGGTAGTTAATCTTGGTGCTGCAGGTGTACCTTGTTGCTAGGTGGAACGCTTTGTGTCCTCTCTAGTAGTGTCCTGGGGCTAGTGAAGTCGAGATTTGATTCCCAGGCTGTGCGGTCATAGGCAAACGAGGGATGGATATATAGCTCGTATGTATGGACGATGGATTTCTTCGATTGTCAGTGTGGTTCCTGCGAGTCCTCGGAGTTTGTTCATTTTCGTGTTAGCTTTGTTTGTAGTCTTTCTCTTGTGTTGTCGGGAATTTAGTCCTTTATCTAGTGTAACACCGAACACTTTTATTTAATGCCAGTCGCGTATTTGCTAAAGTGATGCTGGGCGTTTGTTGTATTCCCGTTTGTGGGTTGTTAAAATGGGTGACATAAGATTTTAAAGGCGAGACTGACGTTTGGTTCTGTTTCAGCTAGCCAAAGACTCGTGATGTAGAGTTGTAGCTCTCAAGTTGATTGTCTGTTGTGAGAGATAGTAATTTCCTATGCATAGCTGTAGTGTGGTGTTGGGATTTCGAGGGGATTATGTCGTGGGGGTAATGTTTGAAGAAGGTGGGGACGAATACGCACGTCCTGCGTCACCCCATTCTGTATGTTGTGTGTATTCGTGTTAGCTATCCGCGCTATATTACTTGTACTTGTCTGCCTATGACAAAATTGACGAGCCAGTTTTTCATAGTTGGAGTAAAGTGTGGTGTTTATTATTTGTCCTCGTACCTTGTTGAAGCATTTGCTTGTCATTACAAGCGCACCGCCATTAGATTGCCTCTTATCCCAACACACTTAAATCTGGGGACATCTAACAAAACTCGGGCTCACGCCACACATGACCTCCTGCAGACTTTCCTGTAAACAAGTCCAAGCCGCCATCCAGTAGAAACTGGGGTAATACTTCAGTTCAGGGCCGCACGATAGGGGGCGTTATTTCTGGGATGCAATTTTGGGCTACAATTTAGGCTTTATTGCGTCAGATGGTAACCTAATCTGGATATGGCCAATCACGGCGTTTTATTTATTATTTTGTTTTTAGCCTTTAGTCTTTATTATTTAGTAAATGTCTGCACTTCTACTCAATTATATTATTTAGTAATGCGTCGATTTTTTTATGTTTAGTAATGTATTAAATTTTTGTTTCGTTTACCTATTTCGTTTAAATACAAAAGTCACTTTAGGCATTCTATGCGGCATATATGGTTTCAGTTTGGCGCGGAAAGTCCATATTTTTAAGAAACTATACCTTGAAGCGGTTAAAATCGACATTTAAATACGTGAGCCTTGGTTTCTCTTAATGTGAAAATATACCATTATTTTCACACACTGGCAACCCTAATTCGACCTTATTTCCAACATTGGCAACCCCTGGAGCCAAGCAGTTAAAAGAGCGCGATTCTTGTGCATTCGGTTTGTTTGACTTTCATACAACTTTTGTTAATTCCTCGGTCAATCTAATAGACTTTTGTATAGATCATGGCCTCATTTTTAAAGTCAAAATTTTCCAACAGGTGTGGAAAAGAAGCGTGGCTCGATTATAATAGTGAAAAGTGGAGATGGTTTAGCTTTGGCGTGAAGTGATTATTTATTAGGTAATTTAAGACGACGATAGCGCCGCCGACATTTATCAATCGCCTTTCGCATTCAAATCTGATGTTATCCTTTCGAATTGGGAATATTACGAGTTTTTTTTTTAATTTGCAAAAAAATGTTAGTTTTTGGCGGAAATAGCCTAAAGTAGGCGGCACTATCGTCTTTATTATTTCGATAAACGTGCAAAGCCGATCACATTAATTGTAGCTCAGAAATAGTCCTCCTAGCGTGCGCCCCTAAACTGGTCCCACTACACCATACCCTACGGTGTGCTGATTTCCGGTACAGGCATTAGTCGCACGACAACACATTCTATGATGATATTTCTGTGGTGAATTCTCTGGGCATAGCCAGGACAAATGCGAGTGAGTGTAGGTGTTTGTTTGTTATGAAGGCAGTTACTGATTTTTGGGGCTGTTTAGCGAAGTTGACCCTGTTTGCGTTCGAGGTGGTGGCTGTGTGTGTGTGTATGTGTGTGTGTGTGTTCAGGGTGGTTTGGGTTGGCAAGTCCCTCTAATAGTTTTCCAGAATTTTTTGCCGTCCTTTTTTTTTGGGGGGGGGGTTAAAAGTGTTCAGGAAGTTAATGATGATCCATCTATGCCTGTTTTAATCGTAGAAAGCTTTGCGTTTATTTCTCTATAATATTTGCGTAGCATAAATATGATCGTCTATTGCACATTTGAACGTCCAGGCGTTATATTTTCTTTAGCTTTTTCCTTCATGCCACCATACCTCTCGTCAAAATTATACACATCAAGACTTTCTCAGCATAGTAATCGCCATTACTTTCCATATTTTACTCCACTGGCTCGTAGAAGACAAGAAATCCCTCAAGATGTCAGCTGCAGCCTGCTGGCCAGTGTGAGGCTAGACTACGAATATCCCTATACCGTATCGTAACTATAAATTGATTAGTTCAAAAAATCGCTTGTGGACTGCGTGACCTATAATTAGACGCCTCTTGAACATAGAGCGTCGTCATCCGCTCTTCCACGCAAAGGCAAAATCTGAGACTCGAATTTAGGTTTGAAAGTTTCAAAATTAAACCAGATGTACGGATGTATCTGGCAGGAGCACGTGCTCTTGCATACATACAGGTGTCGAAGACGTTCATCAATATGGATATGCAGCCTTGGCCAAAAGTATTGGGCCACCTCAGTGTTTCTAGTTTGTGTTATCTTAATGTTAATGAAACTTGTGGACATGGTATGGTGGTTTACGATATATTTCACAATATACATTAGTTGTAATATTTGGTTGACCCTCCTTTAGCTCTAATTACCGCTTTTATAGGGTTAGGCATAGAATCAACTAGTTTTTTGCAGGTGCTAGGCGCAACTTACTCCATTCTTCTCTAAGTTTTTGGTACAAATGCTCTTTATTTTTAATTGTTGTGTTCTTGGTAGCTTTACCAAGAGTTCCTCATAGGTGTTCGATCAGATTTAGATCGGGGCTTTGAGCTTGCCAGTCCATGGGAACAATAATACCCTGTGTCTCAAACCATTGACGAGTATTCTTAGCTGCATGACATGGAGCGTTGTCCTGTTGAAAGATAACACTGTTTTTCGACACTCCTGGGTGTAATTTAGCAATTGATGGCTCTTAAACATCCGATAAAATGGAAAAATAGGTAGCTGAATTCATCCTTCCCTGCGATAAAAACATTTCTCCGGGTCCTGTGGCAGACATGCAGGCCCACAACATGATATAACCACACCCATGTTTTACGGTTGGTACCAGACATTCAGCCTAAAATGCTTCCCCAACTCTGCGACGCACGAAAGTTGCACCAGATGTGCCGAAAGCCTGAGTAAAAAACATAAACGATAATATTATCCTTATGTTGGATATTTCTTATATATTTTGATAAAAAAACAGATATTTTGAGTTTATATGTTGATTGAATACTTGTACTATCTTACCTCATAGTTACTTTCATCAAACCATATGACTTTCGACCATTGCTCACTGGTCCAATTTGAGTGGTTTTTGGCCCACTGAAGACGTTTATTCATATTCGCTTCAGAAATCCATAGCCTCTTCCTGGCTCCACAGCCTTTCAGACCGTATTCTACAAGCCTTCTTCTAACAGTTCTGGTTGATATTTGTCATGTACCTGCCTCGTTGAAGTCCGCACAGAGCTCTGACGATGTTTTTCTCCTGCTTCTGAGCGACTGAAGCAGGAGGCATTGTAACCTTTTTTCTACATGTTCTTTGCATTGTCTTCACATCTTTTGTCTCTCTGAAGCGCTTGAGAGTCGTTTGCACCGCACATCGAGAACATTTCATCTTTTGAGCAATTTGCCTTTGAGACATTCCATCTTTATGATGAGCTACGATTTGACCTCGCTCCGACTCACTCAACTCCCTTGTTTTAGGCATTTTACTGTTTATTAACTGCATCTACAACGTATTTTAGCATAAAACACTGGAATAATCAAGGGAAAATAAGTTAATTGTGGACGTTGGTTTTACAAAAAGTTGGTTACATACGTACAGTACAGTATAACGCGGTAATTGAAGCTAAAGGAGGGTCAACCGGATATTAAACTAATGTATATTGTGTAATATACCATAAACCACCATGCACACGTGTTTCATTAACAATGAGATAGCAGAACCCAGAAACACTAGGGTGGCCTAATACTTTTGGCCAAGGCTGTATATATCCGCATTAATGTCAAGACCTATTAGTTTTACTAGCGTAAAATTAAAATTGAGTAAAAATGTGTTTTACCGGAAGCGAATAGAGATTCCCTTATAATTGGGTGTAATTAGTAATACTTCCCACTAGGTGTCCTTGTTATTAATCTTTATACTAAATAATGGGTATAGTTATTTTTACTCTAGCACCACAGATTTTATAAGTTAAAATTTGATCGGCCTGAAAACAGTATCTGCAGGAAAATATATCATTGATTCTTGTACTTAAAATTCTTTTTCAAAATCTTCTCTTTTTTTTTAAGGGAAAGGATTTCGAATAAATGTGTTATTGCCGTTTCCGATTAAAGCCAAGTTGCCAGGTGTGGTTAGTTGTAGGATTGAAGCCTGATTTGGGTCGTAACCTCGGTGGGTGTCGCACCCTGTAGTGTCGCGTGGTTTGGATTCCACGTTAAGCTGTAGGTCCCCCTGAAAATTTTAAGGCCTCAAAAATAGTTAAAATCTATGCTAAAACTTCTACCACAAATAAATATTAATACCATAAAGTACAAGTTTTCGTAAATGGAATGCAAGTCCTGGAATTTAGGTGGGGGGGGGTGTTATTGGGATGAGAGCCGTTTGTGGTGGGTGAAGGTGGCTCTTTATTCACAGTCCCCAACTACTTCAGGTAACGTAAATCTTCACAACAGGAGCTCATGGTGATTTATGCAAAGAACTTTTCACCTTCAGGGAGGTCACCAGGGGCATAGATGTTATTGATTAAAGCTTTTGAATGTGTGACAGAGGTCCATCCTTATCGCCAAAAGAGGGTGCAAGGACTTGGCGAGCACGTAACTCTCCCAAAACAAGCCCAGTTCCCCAACGGGCCCCTTTTTAGGGGTTCGGATAAATGATTCCCTAATCTTTTCTCTTCCTCTGATCGTGAGGGGTGATTTTTAGCGTCAGCATAAATCCACTGTGTGAATGCCGCTCTACACTCCCTCGTTCCACCCTCACCTCGTTAATTCCCTCCCCTTTCACACCTTTGCTCCAAACATTTGACATAATGGTCCTTCCATCTTCGCCGAAGGCCCTCTCACCTCTACCGTTCCCGCGTGACCCAGCCGCCTTCTCTCTTGGTCCTGGAATCACCCCCTCGAGTATTCTCGGACTTAGTTTTTCTATCAGGGAATTTCTTTTAAATAAATTTCAAGCAAAAAAACAGCGAGGGCACTCGCTTGAGGTCGCTGGGGCTAGGAAGGCACTCAATCCAGATGTACTATGGTTGTCCATACTACACCTGACACCTCGTTGCTGGCCCTGGGGGAAGGTCGTTCCAAATTTTGTTGTCACCTCTACTGTGAGTCGCATTTTCAAAAAGAATAATTAAAATCAATACAATGAATTGAATATATATATTTTATTAACGAAATATATTAAATATAGCGCTGAAGTCGAATTTGCATCAATTCGTCAAGCAAATAAATGCTTCGAGTAACTCCGCCCTAATTTTCAAAAGTAATCTCGTTGATGTCCTTGCATTTTTCCGTAATTTGTGTCTGCTCTTTATTATAGGACCCCATACGGCAACAGATGCGGGATTAGATTGATATTAAGTTGGATAAAGTGAAATAGTTTTCAAATTGTAATGGTCTAGTTTTTGTTTTTTTCTTGACCAACCGAATGAGAGTGAGGTTCCTTCTTTAGTGTACTCAAACGTTTTTGTATCAAAATCTTTCTGTAATTTCTATGAAATTCATTCCCCCTCCTCTATTTTTTAGACCCTCGTTATCCGTGAAAATTCAATTATTACTATCCTATTTTATATTCTGTCCACGGCTACCCCATCAGCTTTTACGAAAATTTGTTTCCTGCGTTTATTCCCAAAACACAGCTGTAAGATGTGTATCCTAGTCTTTAATAATTCGCAGTCTCCCCAACGGAATTTGGGATCATATTTTGTAGGCGATTCGAACTGTGGTTTAATGGCTTTCTTATTCTGCACCCTTCCTTTTCTTTTACTCGTTCATTGTTGCAGCCTCTTCGAAGTTTAATAAGGCTGGAAGCTTTCCATTAAGCTCGACCTATTTTACCATTATCGTAGAACACGTAAGTGGTTCCAAAAATTATTCTTAAAGATGAGAACTAATCGAATAACATTGTTATTCACTAAAAAATTTTCTTGGCCATTAATTGAGAAGAGGCCATATTAGTTGGATTCTTTAGGTATTTATTCCCTTGACTATTGTAATGGAAGCGTTTTAGCATTGTCTGTGGAAGATTTGTCCCGTAAGACTGGATAAAACGATGGCTCGGAAGTTACTTGTGCATAGCGAGACCATCTTTTCAGATCCCAAGTTATAGTCAACTTTTTGAAAATCATTACTACTCGAGTGTGTTTATATGCTCTTACTAGGTTACTCTCTAACATAATCTTTAAGATTGAAAATCAAATTCGATTCGGATGAAATGGAATTGGGAATGACATAACCAATACATATTTCGATATTGTGATCCTTTACGGTTTAATAATGGCCTCGGGTTGAAACGGGTATCGCACGGAGCACTCGTAGATCCAGGCGCTGAAATGATCAAGGCACGCCATTAATTTCCACCCCCACCCCTCACCCCAGCTTTGTTTTTAATGTTCACCTAACAAAGTATGGAAAAATAAGAGGCAAATTGAATACTAGACGTGATAAAGTTGCTCATCGGGAACTGATACGAAGCTCAAACAAAGCTTACGGTATCCGTGGAAACTAGCTCACGTAGGTGGAAGATTGACTTTGTAGAAAACAATGGTAGTTATGGGGTGGAAGGTAGTATCTACTAAATTTACTAGGGGCAGGAAGGGTCTATAATGCGACCACTTCAATTTATGTTGATAATATAAACGAAAAACTTTAGTCTACACTCTCGAAATTCGATGATTATATAGAACGCAGGAAAAGGTGTTTGGTTACTTACCAACGCAAAATTTATACGGCATTCAAGAACACGGCGAGCGTCAATTACAATTGAATGGCAAGTGTGAGGTTCAATACAGGCAAATGTAGTGTCTTGCATATCGGACTAGCACACACACACACACAAAAAAAAAACAAGGTATGCTGACCAAAAAGTCACTTATTCTAATTTATGACCTTATGACCTTCAAAACTTTCAATAATTCCCGGACTAACCTTGGGAGGATCTTGGCAATTCTATCATTCGAATCGGCCGAAGAATTATAATGTTATTGCCAAAAACAAAATAATTCCTCGGCTAACCTTTGGAGGACCTTGTCAAATTACATCATTCGAAATAGAATGTAAAACAACATAAGGGTTTCAAATTTCGTAAGAATTGGCCGAATAGTTATGATGTTATTGTTATAACAAAATAATTCCCTGGCTAACCTTGGGGAGAGTTTGGTAATTATATATTTTGAAATAAAATGTAAAACGACATAAGGGTCTCAAATTTCATTAGAATTGGCCGAATAGTTACAATGTTGTTAAAAAAAAGCAAAACGGGGACCGACCGGCATAGTGAGATGGAGTCACCTGCGACTAGACTCGCACGCGACTAAAAAATTTTCTATGTCAGGACTATCCTTGCGTGAGGTTGACACTGAAAAAGAGCTAGGAATAATCATCAACAAAGTTGTTAAAACAACGTATGGATAAAGGCAAAAAAAGCCCAACACAGTCTTAGTGTACATCTCTGTGAAGTTTTTCCTACAAGCCTCAATATATCGTTCGTTCACCCTCACAAGCCTATCGTAAGGCCGTGTAGGGCTCGTTCGATAAAGTAGGTAGTCCTCTGGCACCGAATTGCAGGATTTAATAGGTCCAGCGAGGAACTCCACAAATCGACGCTCGGTTGATTTATCAAATCCTAAAAGGGCTATGTGTGTAAATTAAGGAAATATTATGCCAAGTATAATAAATAAAGAACCAAAGAATTAGGAAAGGAAATTATATATATATATATATATATATATATATATATATATATATATATATATATATATATATATATATATGTGGGTGGGTGTTAAACTGTACAAATAGATCTGAGGCAAACGGTCGTTAGAGTCGCACAGAAACCCACGAAAATACAAAGATATCAAAGGCGACCACATGGACAAATACTAGGATCGCACACAAACAAACATACGCGTATTGGGAACATTTATTAGCAGCTGAACAAATATAGGCTCTGACCAGAGAAATTTCAAAGAGCTCGCAACAAGCTATTCCCTATAATAAAGCTAAATATATGAGAAATGTTTAGGCTCAACAGGTACACAGATCTGTCGTAAACTCCGCCCAATGGGTGGAAATAACAAACAAACTAGATGATTTGGTCCGCCCCATGGACAAGTCAAGGTCACGCCCCTTAGAGACGAAACATATATATATATATATATATATATATATATATATATATATATAGATATAGATATAGATATAGATATAGATATAGGGATGGATGGATGGATGGATGGATGGATGGATGGATAGATCGATGGATAGATCGATGGATAGATCGATGGATAGATCGATGGATAGATAGATACTCGTTATTCAGAATAAGATTAGTTATTCCTGATTCATTCCCTTGTTAGCTTCACGGAATCCCGTTTACTTGCCCGAGTCCTGCCGCCTTCAGACTCGATACTTCGCGTAAAACAGAAATCCTACACATTGACCACAAATAACTCTAGACGTTTCTGTTTTCCCCTTTAGTAGATCAATTTAAGAATAGTTATATTTTCGTTGCGGCGTCCTTTCCAGTCTTTACTTGCCCCGATTACTGAGCAACCATCGGTAAGCCCAGCCTAACGCATAACTCTCGTGAGAAATTATAAGGAGTAAGAACCAATTCGACAGAGGCGTAAAGTAGGCCCACTGCCTAAAGTCCTCGTCACCCGTCGAGCGCAATAGCAACGAGGACTCTTCAATACACGCCCTTACCGATCACGCTCCCACAAACCGGTAACCTATACTACCACATAAACTGGTAACATCCACCGCCCCCCCTCCTTCCACGCCACCCCCCCTTCCCCGCCACCCATAGCCACACTTGGAATATTTGGGGCAACTTTGGTGTCCTTATCTATGACAAGATGGAGAGAGGTTAAAAAATCCCGTCGTGGAGCAACAAGCAAAAAGATCCCGCAGTGGGACAAAACTAAGTAACAAATAATAATAAGATCTCGTAGTGGGACATAACCATCATAGACAACCAGCACAACCCGATAAAGTGCCCTCACTGGGCACCTTTCACTACTACTTCCTTCCTTTTCTTTACCATCTCACTCTTCCTTAATTCCACTACTCACCCGCTCTTTTCTATCATTCTACTAATCATTGCGCAGTAGTTCGAAAGGCGCTGCGCCGCGCAACTGACATTGTTCCCAGGTTGCGACAGAGATTATAAGAGTACAAATTGAAGGGGCTCAATTTTCAGCCACTGGAGACTCGTAGATTGAGGGGGGAGAGGGAATGATTCAAATATTTAAGATATTAAACGATTTTGAAAATATTAAATCTGATTTAATCTTTGAGCTTAATTGGTTGAATCGGACAGGAAACAATGGCTTCAAGTTACAACAAGTAAGGCGTTGTGAAACTAAAATGGCTAACAAAATTCACATACAAGGTAATTATTGGAATCGCTGGCCTGAAAACAAAAGGATAACGTTTAAAAATCGCTTAGATAATTATATTAGAGAGATTGGTAAGTTCTAATATACGGGGCTGGTCGATTCGCACGTTTTTTGCTCACTGACTCTTATAAGCTTATAATCGATGTACAAAGAAAATGTAGACTGTGCACGAAAGTGTACAAGGCATTCAAGGACTAAAAATAGATTTGTCATTTAAATAAAAAATGGAAAGTTTGTTTCTGAGTTCAAGACTCGATATCCATTGTTCACACAATTGCACCACGATAAATAAGTTAATATTTTTTTACAAGAGGTATAAAGGACAAAGAAAATTATAAATAGACCAGGCAATAGCTTCGCTACTAGGATTAAAATTTAAAATTTAAAAAAAAGCAGCCATAGTTAAATTTTTATAAATTTTCGGAATTTCGTCAATTATAATAATTTTAAAAAGGAACTCCAAACTAAATTTCCCCCCCTTTCAAAATATCACGTTGCTAAAATATAGTTATAGATAAAATAAAAAAGCAGCTTTACTTAAATTTTAATAAATTTTCTGAACTTCGCCAAATTATAAATATAGTTATAGAAGAAGATATATAAAACTAATTTTTCTGAACTTCACCATTTGTAATTATTTGTATTTTAAAAATTCATAAAATTTCGATCCTTATTTATTTCTGAACCGCCATTTTGTTTTTTGATATTATAAAAGAATTATTAGAAATAACTTTGATAAAAAACATAAGTCATAACCAAACTAAGATGAAATTATTATTCAAATACTCAAAGAAATACCCTTCTTAAATTATAGTTAGTGAGAAAAAGGGGTAAATAATGTACTCATTGTTTTCATTCTTTTCGGTAATATCCGAGAGGTTAATTTTTCGCCAGGACTATTTTCTGATCACTTTTTTTTCACTTTTCGACACGCCATTACCTAACCCCGTTCATACACACACTATGTACATACACACACTATGTACATACACATATGTGCCAAGGGACTCTAGTTACTCACCTCTAGCTTAGATGTTTGAGCTAGTTGACTTGTAGCTACAAAGAGGGTGACGACCAGGGAATATCATTCATTCCTGCTGACAAAACTCCGCATCTTACTATCATCGTCCATAAACTTTTCTCTTTCTTGCTCTTGCTCTTGTGCTTGCTCTTCTGCCTGTCTCTCTAAAAAGACTCTTAACTTTTTACTTCGGATTTTCCTCATCACCTCCCTTCATGTCCCGACGCTTTCATTAATCTTTCTTTCCACCCATGACACTGATAGAGGGCTCTTCTCTAGCACTACGCTTCCATTGCTTCTAGTCTCCTTTTCACATCTGTTCATTGTTCACGACTTGCATACGCCCATTACCGCCCGCGCATACACCTTTAATCACCCGCAGGGGGTAACCTTGTGTAGCCTTGGTCCTTGGAGGAGCTGCCCGTCCTTCCGGCCTGAGTGCAAATTAGGGAAGCCCTGATCAATGTCACTCGGTTGACCTTAACACTCTGATGGGGCCTGGGAAAGTCGTTGGTGCACTTTCCCCTCGATCACAAAAGTAAACCTTTTCATTAGTTGTTATTATTATTAGCATTATTATTATTCTTTATTATTATTATTTAGTGTTTTTATTTAATAGTATTTATAAAAAAAATAAAAAAATAAAATTGTTATAATAAATAATATTAATATCTTATTAATCATAAGTATTATATATTATTATTATCGTTACGGCTCTCCACTCAACGTTTTCTCCCCCACTTTACACCAGGAGGAGTTTCCACCTATACAGAGTTCGGTCCGGTAGCTATGGTGGAAGGCATGCCATCCTGGAATCACGTAGTACCAGAGTATGATAATAGTTGATCACCCACCACTACTCGTTAGTGGACCCGATTATCTCTACTTCTCTTTATTACATACCCTCCTACTCCTTTCAACACTTGCTCTCTATCCACAGAGGTTCTGGATGCCCGGCGCAATTTCATCCTCTCGTGACCCTTAGTCGAGTGGCAGTGTATACCTTGAGGCCCCTACCTGCTGCGAGGGGCGAAAGCCCGCTGGCTAGGACAAGTATTAGCTGCTGGGTCATCGACTCTGCCCACCTTCCTCCAGTACACATCTAAGGTGGCTACGCCGGCACCATCCTTTATTGTCCAAATTGCAGGACAATTTCGCCTAAATGGCGGGGCTTGGTTGACAAAGCCCCTCAACGTGGGACCGTGACCGATTTTATGTGTAAATGATCATATTGTGTAATTTCTGATCCTATGGAGACTTATCTTAATGGCCCCACTCATAGAGAGGTCAGAGTATCTACTTTCCATGAGAACCCTTTTTTTTATTTTTTCAATGTAATCACGGTAACAACTGTAAAAAAGTGGGAGAGCGCGTGGAGATCCGCCTCAAGTGCGGACTCTTCCTTCCTAGATGTCATGGATATAGAGGAAATCGAGGCACCCTTTTCACCAAAGAATTAACTGTGACGGAGATAACCACCAATGAAATCTGTGATGCGTTGGGGGGGTGATCACACGGAGACCCTTTCCTTTCACAGAACATGAGTCCGCCCCTGTGCGAGCTTATCCTCAGACGGCTTGTCTCACGAGGAATCAAAAGGAGAGGAGGGAACTCCTCCCTTGGCTGATGCCCCTCGGACATTTAAGACCGCAATTTTGGAGAAAGATCTTAGTGAGGCGTCCATCCGGCCTAGGGGCTCTTAAAAAAAATAAAAATGCAGAAAGGGGTCTTGATTCACCATACCGGCCTTCGCCTTGCGACCGGTGCCTTCCGCACGTCCCCTATTGAAAGCCTACTTGTCGATGCTGGTGAGATCCCACTCGTTCTGCGCCCTGCATAGTGCAGTATTCGCATGTACGCGCGATCCCGGTGCCTCTTTCGTTCGCTAACAGCTCTTACTGCATTCGCAGCTGATCTCGACAGTGCTAATCACCACCTCATAATATCAGACACAACTTTTATAACTCATCTGTAAAACCTTTACTACAAAACAAATTACGGTGCAATCACCTCGCAGTGAGCACCAAGGGACTTGTAAATAATCCATCCATCCATCCATCCATCCATCTCGACAATGCCTATTGCGCCGAGAGACGAAACTCATTCGAGAGCTAGGTATAGCTGTCGGGCCAGTGACGCCCCTGGTTCTGTCCAGGACGCCCCTCTGGATGGTACCACCTTTGACTATTTGTCGCCATGCTTCTGCTCCTAAAGCTTCTACTGCGCCAGGAGTATTGCGTTCGGCCTTTTGGGGGCACACTTCGTGTCATGCTGGAACCGTGCCAGTATATACGGATGGCTCAAAGTCCCAAGAGGGGGTCGGTTTCCAAGTCGTATACCTTCTGTTTGAAGCCAACGGGACTCTCCCAGGCGCATCTGTCTTCACGGCCGAGATGGTTGCAATACATTGCATGGTTTTGGCGAGCCGAGCAGATCTCGAGATTACCTTTTGCCGGGTCCTGGACATGTATGAACAGCGGCGAATGAGGGCGCCAAAGAGTCCGCGAGGACTGCGCATTCAGGCAAGCGTTTTGCTTTTCCTCACACCGACTACATGGCAAGCCATGAGAACTTAAAGTTGATTGCTATTACACGGCGATTGTTGCCTTAGACCTATATCCCAATGCCGCGACAGCTTCAGGTTGCCCTCAGTCGTCTCCGAATTGGACTCACTCGCGTGATGCACCGCCATTCGATGGAGCGCTCACCTGCGCTCTATTGCGACGACTGCCTTGTCTCCCAGACTGTTCGGCATATTCTTGTTGAATTTTCTCCTCTAGGTGATCTTGCACACGTTACCTGGTTGCTACCGCTTGTCCCTTATATTCTGGACTTGTTCATGCACACATTTGAGGACTATACGACTTTTTAGAGGCCTCCTTCATTTTATTTTTCTCTTTGTAGTAGCTGGCATGTTCCTGCGCCGGGGGGAGGAGGGCCTAACTCCGATGTTGGAGCGCGTTTCCTTCTTGTTGCTACTATCCTTTTTTATTTGTTGTTTTTATCTTGTGTTGTGCCTTTGTTCCTATTTTTATATTTATTTGCTTGTTTTTGTTTTTTACTAGAGCCAAGTATTAGGCTCTGTTAATTACGGAGACCTTTGCCCCGTTAGGCAGTCGCCAGAGAAGGTCTTAAAATTAAAAAAAACAACAAACTTTCACTGCTTCGGGATTTATACGTTAGACACCACCTCTGAGGAGACTACTCGATCAATCCCCGGGGTCAGATCCTTGTCGACCTGATCGACGAGCTGAAGATATCCAATCTAATGTATATATCCGAAAGTCTGTTTTTTTTTCTCTCTTCTCCTCCCCTCGTTTCTCTCTCTCTCTCTCACTCTCTCTCTCTCACTCTCTCTCACTCTCTCTCTCTCTCTCTCTCTCTCACTCACTCACTCTCTCTCTCTCTCTCCAGAGGGAAAGGTGACGCCCCCTTGTCGCAGGAAGAGAGCTTGTGTGGACCTTTGACTTTTCGAGCTATATCGGCGGGGGTACCTCTTCTGGGTACCCCTGGCAGGGCTTCCCTTGTCGATTTGGTCGGAAACGAGGTTCCAGACTAAGTGCGTCATTCTTTTCTTTTCTCTACTCTATCCTTCTCTTTTTTTTTACTTTTATCTTATTTCCCACTTATACAAAAAGAAAAAAAACAACAAAAAAAAGCCTACTCCTATCATGTCACTCTTTCCTTTTTTCCCTCTATCTACATATAAGGACCTGGCAGCTACCTCACGCGTCAGAAGAGAGGCTTTGGAACCTCTATAAACAACGCCAATCGACGCTCACTGGTTGCGAGAGACTAGGACTAGAGGGGTCCTAGGCGTTGGGGCACGATGAATGGGATGAGGGTAGTGCCCCGTTAACCCCTTCCCTGGCGCGTAATTATTGACCGTTCCCAGTGCCCGTTGACGGGTGCCTCTGGTAGCATCAGTCCGAGGTGACGGCCCTTTGTTCCCAGGTTGGTTGCCAGGCCAATAAAAAGTCTTGGGTCGAGTTCCTTGGTGTAGCGGGATATCCATTGAACGCTACTCCGAGATCCTGGCCGTTGTGAAGGGAACTAGTAGGAGTTTAGTAAGGGGCGTGCTTCGTTGTTGTTCACCTGGTGACAAATCGATGGCCCCTTCGGGGACCGTCTGTGCTGCTTGGTTGGGAGCCACGGCACGCCGAGGCTTGACGACTCGGTCGGACGAACAGCAGCACATGGAGCGTGCCTTCTGGAAGACTCCGAAACGACTCCGATCAATAGGCGGGAGCGACTCACGCGGGGAGAACTCACCAACCCCTTTTTATATATTGATTGGTCACAAGCTTAAGAAATAGTGTTCAAAATGGCAGGAAAGAAAGGTCCAGCAGCGCTAAAATTCACGTGTGCCACATGTACGAAGGACAAGTGGTGCGTTGACTTCCCGGAAGGCTGCTATGCGAAATGCCACCCAGACAGTGTATGCACCACTTGCATTTTAAAGAAGGAAGTGGAAGAAGTAGTCGCCTACTACAGAAAAAGAAATACAGACCTCGAACAGAAAATCGAGAGGCTCAAGGAGGAGCACTCCCACCAGATCCGCAGGCTCGAAGAGAAATTAAACGAACTCTCGAGTCCTGTGGCAAACACCACCTCTGCAGAGAGCCCGTGCCCGAATGTGGCAGCGACACCAAAAGGAAAAAAGAAAAAAAAGGAAAAAGGGAAAGAAGAAAGAGGAAGAGAGAGAAATAGAAGAAGAAAAGGTAGAAGAAGTTAAGGAAAAGGATGACAAGGGGGAAAAGATGATAGAGAAGAAGAAGAAGAAGAATAAGAGGAAGAAGAAAAAAGAAAAGCCTGAAAAGACCATGACGGGGAAGAGAGAGGAATCGGAGAGCTTGCTTCAGAAAATAAAGAATCTGAGCTCAGCAGGCAAATGTGCCAGGGTCATCCTTGTGGGCGATTCCCAGGCACGGGACCTGCAGCCCCCGCTAGCGGCCCGCCTTCGCACAAGCGTTAAGGTAAGCTGCCTGACAGGATGTGGTAACCACCACATCAGAGTAGAGGCTGAGAAATCACAGATTTCTGAGAGCTCAGTCGTTGCTCTGATGGTCAGTGGAAACGACCTCTACCTGAGAGGAGGTAGGGTAGGCCCTACAGATAAAATCCTCCACACGGTCATGGGTGCCGTGGACGACTGTGGGCTGAAAACCCGCAAGCGCGTGGTAGTCGGGATGCTCCCGAGGAGAGGTCCAACACGGACCGCTCACTCGATGAATGTGTCTTTAAACCGGCGCCTGGCAGATTGGTGTACGGCAGAGGGGGTCTTTTTTGTGGACCCGTACCGCACCTTTTATGGTAGAAATGATCTCTACCAAAGGGATGGCGTACAGCTTTCCTTTAAAGGAAAGGCCTTTCTGTCGAACATGATCCAGGATGTCGTAGAGAGGACCGAAAGGAGTATCCGGCCCAGAGTGAGGGCGGACGTACGCCAGTATGCCTGTGTCACTCCAGGAACGACCTTCTCAGAGGTCGCAAAAAGGGGTGCCTCGCCAACAAACAAGCCGGGAAACGGAAGAGCGTAGGGAGTCCTACAGTCGGGGACTCCCTGAAAGTTCTTCTGTTCAATGCGAGGTCAATCAGGAACAAGTTTCCTGAGCTCCGTGGCCTCGTAGCAACGGAAGAACCCGAAATGGTAGCCATAACAGAATCGTGGATAAAAACCTCAAACCGAGACTTTGAAGGTGAATTCACGGTTCCTGGCTACCAACTCTTCCACAAAGATAGGCCAGACAGAGAGGGTGGCGGTGTAATGTTGTATGTCAAGGATACAATCAAATCTACGAACTCCAACATTATATCCGATCACGAGCTCCTAGGCGTTGACCTAGAGATAGGTCCTGTCAGATACAGGACCTTGGTGCTTTACAGACCCCCTTCCCAACCCGTTGAGAAGGACAGGGAACTGTACCAGCTGCTGGGTGAGCTTGTTCAAGGCAGAGTGTGCATCGTTATGGGCGACTTCCACAGACAAGTTGACTGGGAAACCAGAGCAGCCTGTGGCAAGAGCCCGCTACTCCTGGAGTTCACCAACAACGAGTTCCCCACTCAATGGGTCAGAGAACCGACGAGAGGAGACAATATCCTCGACTTGGTCTTCACCTCTGAGGATGATATCGTTGAGGATGTCTCTGTAGGCGAAGAGCTCGGTGGCAGTGATCACCAGCTAGTTAGATTTACCGTCAAGATCCCGAAGGTAAGGTCTGTTGCCAGTCAATCAAGGAAACTTGACTTGAGAAGAGCAGACTTTGCAAGCCTTCGTGCTGGGCTGGATGATGTAAGGCTAGCGGTATGCGAAGAGGTTGAGGATTCGTGGAACAATTTCAAAAATAAGTTCATGAGTCTTCAATCAAGTTGCATCCCTCTGAAATGCCTCCGTCGGTCTTCTGTTCAACCAAAGTGGATTAATCGAGAAATCGGCCAACTGCTTAGGGAGAAGAGGAATGCGTACCGGCGATCGAAGATCTCGGGTGCCTTTGACGAGTACCGGAGGCTAGCTAGTAGAGTGAAGTCCAGCATAAGGGCGGCTAAGCGTACTGAGGAACTCCGAGTGGCGAGACTCTGCAAGGAGAATCCCAAGGAGTTCTTCGGCTATGTAAATAGCCGTAAACCAATCCATCGTAGGATTGGGCCCTTAGTGGACGAGGAAGGTGCATTAACTCACTCAGATGCAGAAAATGCTAACCTTCTCAATGACTACTTCTCCTCCGTGTTTACTAAAGAGTGTGGTCCCATCCCCCAGCCCACGTATTCCTACTCGGGGGAAAAGCTGGAGGCAATGGACTTCACCGAAGGAGAAATAAAGAAAAAGATCGCTGACCTAAAGACGAATAAGTCCCCTGGACCGGACGGGTTTCTACCCAAGGTGTTGAAGGAAGTGTGCGATGAAGTATCACGACATCTGTGCGCTATCTTCAACATGTCAATCCGGACCGGATGTGTTCCTAGAGACTGGCGTGAGGCGGAGGTGACTCCGATCTTCAAGAAAGGAGACCCCAGCCATCCGTCAAACTACCGACCCATCAGTCTGACTTCGATAGTCGGTAAACTCATGGAAAGCATGATAGTGGACAAAATGACGTCGTATTTAGAGTCAAACCTGCTACTGAGGAGTTCCCAGCACGGCTTCCGAAGGCAACGGTCATGCCTGACGAACCTTGTAGAATTCTTCCACTTCGTTTTCAGTGAGCACGATCGGGACAAGGCGGTGGATGTGGTTTACTTAGACTTTCAGAAAGCCTTTGATAAGGTACCACACCGCCGCCTTCTCCGGAAAGTGCGAGCGCTTGGCATAGACGGAAAGGTAGCCGGCTGGATCGAGAACTGGCTAAGTGGCAGACGGCAACGGGTGGTGGTGAATGGACAGTCTTCTGAGTGGGTGCCCGTTACTAGCGGGGTGCCTCAAGGTTCTATCCTGGGACCACTACTATTCATCATCTACGTCAACGACATGGACGGTGACATGGTTGCAAAGATTTCCAAATTTGCCGACGATACCAAGCTTGGTATGAACGTTGCAAAGGATGGAAATACTGCCCGCCTGCAGGAAGATCTTGTGAAGATTGGGGAGTGGTCGGACACGTGGCAAATGCCTTTTAACGTGGGGAAATGCAAAGTAATGCATAACGGCCACAGAAACCCCCAATCTCAGTATATCCTTAAGGGCACTGCTCTTGAATCGAGTGACACTGAGAAGGACTTGGGTGTAACTATTACTAGCGACCTCAAGTTCTTGAAACAGTGCATCGAGGCAGAGAAGAAAGCCCAAAGGATGTTAGGCTACATAAAGCGCCAGTTTGGATACCGTAACAAGGAGATAGTACTTTGTCTGTACAACTCCCTTGTTCGGCCGCACCTGGAGTATGCCGTACAATTTTGGAGTCCTTCGTTTTGAAAGGACATCGCAAGGTTGGAACGCGTACAAGCTAGGGCAACCAAACTGATTCCCTCTATCCGACATAAAAGTTATGAGGATAGACTAGGGGAATTAGATCTGTTCTCGCTGGAAACCCGTAGACTGCGTGGTCAGCTCATCGAAGTTTTCAAAATGCTTCGAGGGTTCGACAATGTTGACTACCGGGATATTTTCACACTGAGTGAGAACAGAACGCGCAATCACGGCTTCAAACTTGAACTGAAGCGTTACAATCGCAATCTGTGTGGAAATTTTTTCACCTACAGTATCTGCGGTAAGTGGAACGCACTTCCAGTGGAAGTTGTCAACAGTGAATCTGTTGACCAGTTCAAGTCAAGACTAGACAAAGTCTTGAAAAGTGGCCGTTTAGGGACGCAAAACAATTGAGCAGTCATGTGCCTGCTCGATTGATAGTCCAAAGGTACCCTCTTTGAATGGACCGTAAGGTCTCCTTGGGTACTTACTTTCCTTGTTACTCCTTGTTACTCTCTCTCTCTCTATATATATATATTTCTCTCTCTCTCTCTCTCTCTCTCTCTCTCTCTCTCTCTCTCTCTCTCTCTCTCTCTCTCTCTCGCTCTTTCTCTCTTTCTCTCTCGCTCTTTCTCTCTCGCTCTCTCTCTCTCTCTCTCTCTCTCTCTCTCTCTCTCTCTCTCTCTCTCTCTCTCTCTCTCTCTCGCTCTTTCTCTCTCGCTCTTTCTCTCTCGCTCTCTCTCTCTCGCTCTCTCTCTCTCTCTCTCTCTCTCTCTCTCTATATATATATATATATATATATATATATATATATATATATATATATATATATATATATATATATATAATATATATAATATGACCGCTATAGAAGGCAACTTGAAGCCCAACAAAGGTCACCATTGTGGGTAATTTGACCCGGGGAGTAACATAGGCTACTCAGATTTGAAAAAGCGGTGCCACCTGGTTGTTAGGTTCGAGTTTTGGCCCCCTTTCAGGGTTTTTTCGGACAAGTAATTGCGGCTATGAGTTGCAATTAAAATATCGAAAATTCCCGTGGGAAAAACTCAGGTTTGCCAGACCAATTATACAACCTCACTGTTTAAAAAACGCGATAATGCCTATTATCAGCATGCCTGAGACTCGAATAATTCAGATATTTAGTTAGAACTTGGGCCCATTTCCTTGAGGCGCGCTTTAAAGAGTGTGGCTGCCACGCTCCCTGCCCCACTACTGTAATGTGAAAATCTTTGTCTATTTGTCTTTCATGATACGCTACTCCATTACTCAAAATTAAAATAAACGTTATATTTTATACCTAACAAATTTTATTTGTGTAATTTAGCTCAAGCCGAAAATTTAATATTTTCAAGATAGTTTTTTTTATGCCCGGACAAAGCCGGGGATTAGTTTACTTATCACTGCCCGAGAAGCGCTTCAATTAATTTCCCGTCTTGATCTATCCCTGTGCTCTCCGGATACACAGCCTGATTTCAGGTGGGTGGTAGTCGATGACCTCCGTCGTAGTGATGATCACTTTCCCATTCAACCATCATTTTCTGGACCGTTGATGGTATTACTCGTTTATCAAGGTCAGCAAATTCCAATGGAAAAGAGAAGCATTGACATTTTGAAACATTGTAATCTGTCAAAAGTGTGATTTCACTAATAATTAATATAACCACGAGAATAATGGGTTCTGCGAGTGAACGAAGAAAACTATGTCCTCGAAAAATCAATCCTAGGGAGATCGCGCGTTGCAACGTGTGTTGACGAAGGACCGATTTGATGCACTAGCCGGGGTTTGGCGCCAAGTGGCCGCGAACCTGAACCTGAATGACTCTTCCCAGACTGTTTCACGACTCTTCAGAGGGAGATCAGACTTATCCCCCCCCCTCCCCCCCTGCTAGGTTGGCCTCCTCTAATCAGAATGTCCTGGGAAAGGTTTTTGGCGACGAAAGCAAACTTATTTAATCGAATGGGAGGCAGCATTTAAGGCGTGGAACAGGTGAAAGATTGAAACACGTGCAGGAAAAAAACAACTTAAAATGAGATGTGGTAGCGTTATGGTAGGGGGGGGGGGGTAGGCAAGCGCTATAATCCGCCCGCTCGTCCGTTTACACGACAATTAAATGCTGCACTATGTAAACCAAAAAATCTGCAGCAGGAACTTGTGGTCTCCTCCTTCCGAACATTGGGAGTACATGAATCTGTTTCCATGCAGCACAATGTACCGTACCACACAACAAAGACTCTGAAGCAATTCATTGATGTTGAAAATATTGACATGATGAGCTTGCCTTCGCAGAGCCCTGATAAAAAACCTATGGAATATCTTTGACAAAAAATTGGAAAAATTGAATAAAATTAGGCCCGAACAATGCGACAAATTGAAGTCTTAGGGCCTCCATATTTCGAATAAAGATTTTGGTTTGCTGTCTGAGATAAGTTATTTTCTGGTTATGGTTGTATTTATAGTTATCGTTTAATTTAGGACGCATCGTTTCTTCAGATGCACATTTCTTTCCTCATAACTTGCTTTTAATGTAGCCTAGATTTAGGCTGGCTTGAGTGCGGCGACTTATGCCCTAGAAGGCAGTCGCCAGGTGACCTTTAAAGAAAAGAAGAAAAAAAATATCCTCATAACTTATCCGCTGTTTTATGAGAGAAAACTTGGGCACTATCAAAGGCAAAGTTAAAAGAATATTTTGGGCAATCTTCATGGAAATGAGCCTAATATCAAAGGCAAAATTAAAAGAATATTTGGGGCAATCTAGGGATAAACTGCATCCACAAGATTGTTTCCAGAATAAATACCTCCTCAGTCATCACCAATCAAAGCTTGACAAAAGCTTAATCGGGAAAAGTGTACAATATGCAATAATGCCGATATTGCGCTATTGCACAATTCCTAATTCCAAACTTAAAAAAAAATCCACAATTTTTCCTCCCCTGAATTTGAAAATATTCTCATTTGGCCTACATATGTACGACCTCCCTTGATTTTGAAAACTTTCTCATTTGGCCTACCTATACATGACATGACCTGCAATAATTCATTCCACAAATCTGCTACTCTCGGTGATAAAAATATTTTCCTATTCCACCTACACCTGTCCTTTTATATTTTTCAAATTGTGACCCCCTAGTCTTATTGCTAGCCTCTAACTCAAAGAATTTCCTCCCCCCCACACACAACGTTTCGAATGAGAACATTTTGATACTCTTATTCTGTCTACACATTCAAGTTGCATCAGGGGAACGCATCGCTCTCCAGTCGTCTCGTTTTCTCGAATTATAAATACATTACCAACGAGGTCGTATCGCGAAGTTTGTAAGAGTTGTGTAGATAAAGTGAAGAGAAGAATGGAGAATGTGTGGCAGATATAGCTACATATCCTCATGCAGGCATTATGGTCGGGAAGGGGGACAGTCCGTCAGATGGGGGAATCTCTCATTTTAAAAATGCAACTCGCCTAGAAAATGTTTGTGTTTGTGCTTTTAGGAGGCTTTCATAACTGAAAGGGTGAGATGTTCAGTGGTATTCCTGAGATCTCTTTGGCCACTAAAATGATCAAAATTATCATTATTAAAGCCTTTGTCATTCATTGTCCTTTGTAACTCTGTCATTGTTCTCTTTTTTTCCCTTTCACAGGTTGTCGGTGATGAGGAAAATTTCATAAAGTGGCCAGTAAAATGCTCTCTCCGTGAACTCCCCCCCCCTCCGTCCCAGGGCTTTGGAAGTGTGAACCCTACTGATACTTTCGCTGAAGCAAAATTGGCTCTTTTCAAGCGCAAAACATTTCCATTTTGTTCTCAGAATGGATTCAGCTCTTTCCCCAAGCGTTCTCGGGTACATGCCAGTGACTAGCCTACAGAAACTGCAAATCAAGTGATTGGCGGCAGCTCAGTCAATAGAAAATAAAACAAAAACGCTCAGCATTGCGAGAGTTCAAGGCAGTTTCTCTCAGTTGGACACTGTGACTTGATCAGATTTCCAAGCTATCGTTGAGACACGATGGCAGAATTGCTGAGCATTCAAGTACCCCGAACGCGTGGGTTGTCCGGCTACGCAGAATTCCACAAGGGGGACGGGGCCCCTGAAGATGGAAGTTCTGGATCATTGTCTTCTTCGCCGGGGTCCAAGCAAGGGTTAGTTAATCAGGCAGCCCTAAATGCTCTTACTCACAACAGAATCAGGTAAGACACCCTCTTCTGATCTGTTCTTCTGTTTCACGGAATTTTTTTTTCTACAGGACTGCATAAACTGTACATGCTAATAGTCATTTCCTCTCACCATACAACTGTCTAAAATCCCTGCAGTAAAAAAATTCAATTAAATTTAGATCCATCAGTTTGTGTGTGTGTGTGTGTGTGTGTGCGTATGTGTGCGCGCGTGTGTGTGGTTAATTACGTTGAAAAAATTTCAAGTCTCGTAAATAAATATTTAATACCTTTTCCAAAGCCTACTGTGGTAGCACCGCGAGATGACCACTAACCAATGTTCTAGTGCAGGTGCCTCCTAACTTTTCACTACGTGAAGACACATCGTATATTTTACGTATTTAAGAAACGAGAGTTATATTTTAGAGGCGTTATCTGAATAGTAATAAAAATCGTGACAAGTTATTTATATTTCTTGTTGGTATTGATAAAGAAAAGTAAACACTACGCCATTTTGGGGGGAGATTATAGGTAACAAGTCCATAATAGAGAGAAATAATTAGATTATAGGTAACAAGGCCACATAAGAGACGGATAATAATAAGTAACAAGGCCACGACATATCAATAATTATATGTAACAAGTCTACAATAGAAACTGATAATTATATGTAATTATAGGTATCAAGTCTACAATAGTAACGCATATTTATAGGTAACAAGGCCACAATAGAGCCATAATTATAGGTAACAATGCCACAAGAGACCAATAAAGGTAACAATGTCACAAGAGACCCATAAATCTTGGTAAGGCCACAAGAGACCCATAAATATGGGTAACAAAGCTACAAGAGACCATAATTATACTTAACATGGCCACAATATAGACCCATAAATATAAGTAAAATGCCATAATGAGAAACATAATTAGATTATATGCATCGATATGAGCAAATCTGGCTTAAACGAAACTGAAAACAATTGTCATTCATTGCTATTGGTACCATTAAGCCAGGCAACCATAACACGATCACACGTAAATTTTGAGCAAAAATGGGATCATAATCGAGATAGTAGATGAACTTATCTGTAGTTCGAAGTCATCAAGTTCTAGTGAGCCATTTGGTCCCTTAAAAGTTTTAAGACTCAATCAAGCTGACCAGACGGACGAAATTATTGTTTTGCTATAACTGATAGGTTAAACGCAATTCACTCTTTCGCCTGTTTCCCATTACAAATATTCTTACTGCCACCTATCCCTGCAGTTTGGGGCTTCCTTTACATAAGTGAGTTTGATGGTTCTCTTCAGAAATGGCTTAGGCCCTACCCCCAGAAGGTTCTAATCGTGACATATGATTTGATGTCTCATCGGATTCGCTGTCTGCCTTCAAATCGGAAAAGGGGTCGGCGAGCACCGCGCTTCCTTTTAATGATCTCTGCCCACTCTTTTGTAGACTCCAAAGAATCTAGGTAGGCTTCGCCAAATGGTAAATTATTTTATTCTTAAGTCGTAGAGACTCGGGTGGCTTGCAAAGAATCTGCCAAATCACAAATTGTATCTGGTTGTTTGAAAGTCTCAAAGGTCTTCTCAATAATGTATGGGTATTCCGCGCCGACGAATCGTGTGCCTGGAAGCAAGACTGGAAGATCTGTAATCAGACCCCGCCCCTCCCTCCCTCGCTCCCTCCCCCGTTTACGCAGCGTGAGAGTCGAGAAGAAGGGGATAATGTCCTGGGCACATTTTAAAGAATGTCGATCCCCGGACCTCAGTTGATGGGTCAATGACCAAGGTGTTATGGGCGAAAATATTTCCGCCACTCATGAAGATGCCAGCTTCCATGATCCGTGCGATTACTTTGTGATAGTAAGCGGGTGTGTGGGGCTTTGTGGATTGGGGTCAGCGGGTATTAGTGAATGTGTGTGTGTGTGTGTGTGTATGGAGCAAAACTATATATATATATATATATATATATATATATATATATATATATATATATATATATATCCACAAAGAGAGAAGTCACAAATGCTCAAATCAGGCCACTCAAGAGACACCAGACGTCCGGGAAACATTCGTCTCAAAGCATTGAGTTAATTTCGGGTTGTGTGAGCTGTAGCCCCATCCTGCTGGAACCACACTTCCCCTACTCCCTCATCTTCAACAATCTCCTCCATTCTGGGCTGCAGAAAATTGTGCAACATTGAGACATAACGTTCGGAATTCACGGTCACGGTCATTCCTTCCTCGGAGCAGAGCGAAACCACGTGCACCTTCCTCCCCCCCTCCTATCCCCGAGCATTAACACTTCAAAACTGCTCAGTCGGTTCTGCCGCCCCCTATATGTGTGTGTGTGTATGGGAGCTTCTTCCAAATCGGAGTTTCAATATGAAGGTGAAAGCTAAAAACGCTATTGATAAAAGCATTTTTATTTGTCTGGCTTTGAACGTTTCGATGCCCTAGCCTCATCATCGGCACTAAGAAACTACGATAGTAAATGGTTAAAATTTCTAGTTTTCATAAAATACTAAAATTGAATAGTGCAATCTATGATAAGCTGCTTAATACAAGAATAAAATTTTCAATAATTCATGATACAATCTAAAGATTGGCTGCAGTTTGATTTATATTTCAATTAGTTCTAAGTTTTATGATGTAAAGTGATTCGAATATTCGTATTTTAAAGTTATTCAGACTAATTTCAGATCACTTCAAAATATTCAATTCTGAAATATATATATATATATATATATATATATATATATATATATATATATATATATATATATATATTATACAATTGTTCTATGTATAGTCTTCATGCCTATAACTGTTGCTATAGAGATATGACGTGTTGATTTGCCATATTCATGGAAGGCGACGATGAGTCCTTTATCAAATGGTGTAATGTCTTTTCCACGCGTTTTCATTCTTGCAGCTCTTGTAAAAATTAGGACACTTATAAACACCTACATATACTAGGTGGTTGCTACGTCATAGGCACTATTGAATGTTGCCATATAGGTTTACTCTAAACTAAAGCATTCTGAAACAAATTAGTGAAAAAAACATACAATGTATCAAAACTCAGTGGACAACCTTTATTTTGGCCTGTCAGTGTATAATTGCCTTTCATATGTTTATTTTAACATGTTTTATTTCAACCACCGTGTTAACTCCAACTCTCATTATTGGAAGTTTATCAGTCGACATCTTTTGTACTTGAGTCAACATTTTAGTGACTTTGACTCATTTTATCCCGGCTAAGTTCGTTCATTTTTTAAAATATTAATACTATTGACTTCTCTTCACTTCGTTCACTTCGACCCACTTTTCCATCTTCAGTACATAAAAAAAATCCGTGTTTGTCGACGATTTTTTTATTTCTCTTTTAAATCTCTAGTTCTTGTTTCCTTAGGATTTGATTCACTTCATTTGGCGAAAACTGATATAAATATGTATTTACTATATATAATATTTTTAATAAATTAATTATTATATATATAACAACATTTAAACATGGATTTGTTGTTTGGCCTCATCAACTAGTTTTCTGTATGGTTATTTCTTTTAGGTCTCTTTTCTCGGATGAATTACGCAAATTCTCTTCCTCGATTGGATTATACCACCTCTCCTCTTTTAGAGGTTTGCTAAATGTTGTCGCAATTATCTTATTTCGTTTATATAGGGTGCGGCAGAACCGATTGAACAGTTTTGAGGAGTCGATGCCCGGGGAAAGGAGGTGTCCCCGAGGAATGGCTCGCTCCCCTGGGCAAAGCCCCCCAGGGCTTCCCTCGGGAATGTACCCCCCAAATAGGGCGTACCGTCTCTATATACCCCCTTTACTTTTTATAACTCCTTAAAACTGCTCAATTGGTTCTGCCGTACTATATATATATATATATATATATATATATATATATATATATATATATATATATATATAGGTCAAAGGCTTTGCTAATGTTTTCGTAGACCTTAGTCCCGAAATCATTAAAAGTTAAAAAAAAAACCCTATTCTGAACCGCTACTACGAGTCGTCCCAAAACAACATATATGTACAGATATCCACTTATACAACAGCTCTGGAAAAGGACCAGCATGGATATTTTAGGACCTCTTCGGAAGACGCCAAGTATCAATAAATATATATTGGTAGTTACTGATCACTTTACTCGCTTTAATGAATTGGTAGAGATTCCTGACCAAACAGCTGAAACAGTTCCCAAAGCTCTCGTAGATTGTATCATCAAAACCTCCAGCGCACCCAAAGTACTGATCTCTGCCAACTTAACCTCAAAATTAATGGAAGAAATCCGTAGGTTGTACAATATAACCAAGGTGCACATAGTCCTCCACCACCCAGGCTCAAATGGGTTAGTGTAACGGCAAAATCGGAAAATTTTGAATCTTTTCAGATCATTAGTAGAAATCTCACCTCATTAGGATGAATGTCTAGCCCTCGCCCAGACTGCCATCAACTGTGCGTATCATGTATCAATTGGAGATGCACCCAACTTTGCATTATTCCACTATGACAAACGCTTCCCCTACGATATAATTGACTTGGATGTCGCTTTGAACCCTCACTACGGTGCACGATCCTACAACACAGACGTCGCAGAGGAATTAACAGAACGTGCTTTTAAAATGTTTGATCTTGTTCGAAGGGAACTAAACCAACAGAATACAACACGATAGGTCTTTACCCCCACGTACCATCTTCGTCGAGATGCGATGCTATATTAAAAGCATCGTACCCCAAAACACTAATGCGAAACTATACCCCAGATGGGATGGACTCTATAGAATAATGAGTCTTCGGCCGAAACGGGTTCGAAATCCTCAATCTTAGGGATCTAAAACGCACAAAACTAGTGCATGGTGATCGTCTAAAAATAGCTCTCGAAGCGACCATTTTCAAAAGGGGATGCACCAATGCTCAATCTGCATATCCCCTGTTGATTTCGGTGCAGTAGGCTTACCGCCACCTGAAATAGGTTCAAGAACGCCGGAACCTCCCGAAGTCCGAGACCCGTCATCCCCATCCCCCATCACCTCCATCCCCGATCGACGACTGAAAAGCCGATCCCACATACGAAGGGCGGTCAATAAGTTTTGTGAACCGGTAGGGCAAAACAGAGGAAGGGGGATGGCTGTTTGTGGGGGTGTTAGGACAAGTTATGATAAGTTAGGACTTGCAGCCGCACGCTCCTGCCTTGTCTATTTAAGACGCAGTAGCTGATCGCAGACCGTCAGTCACAAATTTTTCAACAATGGAAAAGGTTGAGCACCGCGCAGTGATAAAATTTTTGACCAATGAAGGCAAAAATGCAAAAGAGATCTATAAAGGTATGGCTGCAGTGTACGCCGACACTGCCCCTTCTTATGCAACCATTGCTCGCTGGAATAGGGAGTTCTGCCATGGTCATGAGTCCCTTGAAGTTGACGCCTTTTCCGGACGCCCATCAGACGTGACCAGCGAGGACAATGTGGCCCGTGTGGAGAGGAGGATCCTCGAAAATCGACGGGTGAAGGTCGAAGAAATCGAGCGAGAACTTGGAATATCACATGGAAGTGTTATCAACATCATCCACGACAATTTGGCCATGACCAAGGTCTCTGCTCATTGGGTCCCTAGAAACCTCACGCCCCATGATCGACTTCAACGTCGTCAAAGTCCACAAGGCCAGAGTTGCACAAGCTGCCCTGCGCGCGTGCGGATTCGAGGAGCTCAACCATCCTCCCTAAAGTCCAGATCTGGTCCCTAGCGACTACTTTTTATTCCGCCAGCTCAAGGCTGCACTGCGTGGACGCCGGTTTGGGGATGATGAAGATGTCCAGCTCGCCGTCCAGGAGTGGATTGAACAGCAGTCGGCAGATTTCTGGTTGTCGGGAATTCGAAGCCTCAGGGACAAGTGGCGCAAGTGCATTGAAGTCGAAGGTAGTTATATTGAAAAATAATAAAAAACTTTTCCTCATATCTCGTTTCCTTATATCCGAATTGCAAAACTTATTGACCGCCCCCTCGTACAAACCATAATTACCCGCTAGGACTGGTAAAATTCTCCAAAAATATGTTCTCCGAAGGCATAAATCCTATTAAGATAACTATCATTATTTTATTCTTAATTTTAAATGTTTTACCCTCGCCAAATTCCAAGTCAACCCCAAATACCACTTGCAATGGCTAAAAACCCTTTAGCGAAACTTAAGCTTATCAATCGAAAGCAAAGTCCAGTATTAGAATATCATTTGAATAATTGTTTTAATTATTTTACTCCCGAATTATCATTTTGTTCAATTAATTTGTACGAAAACTGGTACGTTGAGTTTTTCATTGACTAGCTGCTTGTAACATATTTTGTAAATCATAAGATATAGAAATTTCTTATCATTAAATCAGTAATTTGGAAATGCCACGTGGAGTAAAGAAGCAGTTTCCACACTTCTTTTGAAAGTGAGTATTGTTAAGTGCCTTAACAAAGGAAAGTAACTATAGTATGGTTAGATGAAACGGAAAGCCCGCCTCTCGTTTCCATACTTAGGGAAAAAAACACATTTGCATATAATTCAATAGACAGATAGATCGATAGATAATGGATAGACGGATACGAATGAAACCCTTAGCAGTTCATAAAGGTTACATTTTCGTTTTCAAAACGCAGCTGTGTTTATCCCAGTCTCTCGTGTATAACCCAACTTTGTAATTGATTTTTTCACCATAGACGATGCAACAGCAAATTTTTACCCTCTACCGCGCCATAACCCAAATAATGCCTAAGAGCTCAGATATTCTCAATACCCCACTCTCCGGTTTAATCAATTTTTTAATTAACCCTTCCACCTTTCTCGATGGTTGCTGCAAGAATCTTGTAAACAAAATTAATGAAACAATGCTGAGGAAAAAAAAATGCTTAGGAATCTATTTCTATTCACGCCGGTGCCACCCACTTCTCAGATAGGTTAGTAAAGTTGTAAGCTTCCCCCCACTGGCAAAAAAAAAGGCAAATAAGCAAGCAGCAACCTGCCCTTCTTATGTTAACATTAGTAGATCTACTTAAAAACTTGTGAAAACCCCTCCCACGTAATAAAGGATTGGGATACTTCCATTAAACTACGATCTGTGAACTTTTAGACTTTTTGGAGGAGGTCGGCCTTCTCCCCCTTATTTAATGTTTGACTATGGATCGCGTGCTTCTTCGCCAGGGGAGGGCGGGACTTTCCCCGTCGACGGACTTGCTTTAGATTTTTTTTAATTTGTTTTTTTCTGTTTGTATTTTTTTCTTTTACTTGGCTTCTAATATAGCCTAGATTTAGACTAGGATGAGTACGGCGACTTATGCCCTAGAAGGCAGTCGCCAGATGAGATATTAAAAAAAAATCCATTAAACTAGTCCATAGCTCCTCCTTAAGTAGTATCCTATTGGCAAATCCCTTTGGAGGCGAGACTCATCCTTCTCCATATAAAAATCATTGCAAGCTTTAGATTAAGGAATTCTGAGCACATCTTGTATTCTGAATAAAGCTAAAGCCCTACAGCTCCTTTTGCTCTCCGCTACTGTGTCGTACCGGGTTTCGAAGACGGACGAGCAAAACGTTGTCCCCACTCAGGGCAACACAAGCATTAGGTTGAATTGCTGTGATCACTGAGGATCATCGCCCTCTTCTACGATCAAACCCCTTGCAAGAATCATCATTTAACGTCAAATTGCACCGTGTACCAAACTATAGGCAGTTCTTTCTCACCAAGAAGGATCCCGTTTCGCCGACTGCCCGATCACCTTGACTTTATGCCCCATCTACCGACGGAGGGTCGTTGGCGTCATAGCCATAGTTACAAGGCTAGAAGAAGAGGAGACACAATCACAACGTCAATATACACACACACACACACACACACACACACACATATATATATATATATATATATATATATATATGTTGAAGTATGGCCCAGTGTAAGGGAATATACGCACACGGGCTCTAAGGTAGGCTAAACAAGGCAACAAATGTTATTGTTCTAAAAGTGCGATTTGAATAGTTAGCTGCAGCTGCGTTACCAAGGAATATTCCAAACACAACGACAAAAATAGATTTTAATACACACTAAATAAAATGTACACAAATGTGGATATATATAGGTACATGAATTTGACGGAATTAGGTTCCGAATACTAATTGGATAACCAGGGTTATTAAATGGTTATAATGGGAGATTTAGAGTAGTGAACGATTTAGTTCCTTTGGACCTCTAGAGTAAAGCGGGGCGAACTTGGTGGGAGGTCTATGTGACATTGATTACTGTCACGGGTGTAACGGGAACCCGAAGAGGGTATGCTACTTTCTCCAAACTCTGATTTAGTGAGATGTGGGCCTCTTGTCCTCAAGCGGTCACCGAACGAACTTCGAAGGGGGAAGATGACTTCTCCGAACTCGGATTGAGCGAGCTATCGGGCCTCTTGTCCTCAAAGAGGTCAGCAGAAGAACTTCGGAGGACGGCTTCTCCAATCTTTGATCCGAAGGCGGTTGAGAAAGGCTGACGTTGCCTCAAGAGACTCTTCTCCCTGACCCGAAGATACGAGTGTGATGTCCGGCTCTTCCGTGGCCTGCGGCCGTTACTAAACGCTTCTCGGGAGAGAGCGTCGTTGAATCGAACTCCTTTCGGGAAAGCGTCGTCTAACCGAATATGTTGGTAGTCTTTGGGAGGGTGCATATATACCCGGATTTCTCCAAAACGGGGGGGGGGGAGAGGGGCCTTCTCGAAACCTCATTATCAGCCGGGACAACCGAGCGTGTCCTTACGGGAAAGTGTAAGAGGCCGGGCTCAGCGGTTCAGACGGAACGACCAGCGGCTGGAGCCATAAAGTTGTTCGAGGCAAACCTACAAAATAGATGAGTAATCTCTCCACCCTGGGGGAGTTGAAGGAAGATTAAGACTGTGGAGAGGTAGCCTTCAATTTCAGCGTCATGCCTCGGTGTGAATTTCTCAGTGACCTGGTGGCAAGTCTAAAAAGGGTGAAGTCGGGGGGGAGGGGGAGTAACAGCTCGCTTTCTTTCCCTAAATAATATCTTAGGAGGTGGGGAAATACTAGTATTTTAGTGGATCACTCTACAATACATATATATATATATATATATATATATATATATATATATATATATATATATATATATATATATATATATATATATATATATATATATATAAGGAATTAAACCACATTCTCCGAAGACAATTTAATTCAGAACAGTTTCGGTGTATCTCACACCCTTTTTCAACTGACACTGCGTAGAAAATATAAGAGAAGTGCATATAAGCATAACACAAGATCCCCTCTTTTTTTTCCCCAATCCCCTACTTGTGGCTAATCTGGGATGGGGGGAAGTAAGGCCTAAACATATTGAAGGGCTGACATTTAACTATTTTGTTTATATGCTTTCTTATTACAGGATTAAAAGAAAATTGACCCTCAGATAGATTTAAATTAGGAACTGACGATATCAAGCTCAATTTTCTTTTGAAAAAGGGTGTGAGATACACCGAAACTGTTCTGAATTAAATTGTCTTCGGAGAATGTAGTTTAATTCCTCATCTTTTCTTGCGATATTGCATTAATTTTCATCATATATATATATATAGGAATGCGCCCATCTCTGTGTATATGTATATATTTAAGACAGCTGCCTCTACCCGCTAATCGCCTCTGGCAAGCAGCATAACCCCCCCCCCCTTCTCTGGCCACCCACAATTCCTTCGACCAGTCATTACTTGTTCTTCATCCGCCTGCTATTTCTCCGAAACGTGTCAATGTTGCGTTCGTCAGTTTACTAACACATTTTTGTTATTATTTATATATATATATATATATATATATATATATATATATATATATATATATATATATATATATATATATATATATATATATATATATATATATATATTGATAGATAGATAAATATTTGAGAATATATAAATAAAGTCGACAGCCACGAAGGAAAATGAAACGCGGGAGATCTGCGAGGTCTTTCGACAAATCGTCCTTTACAAACAGACTGAAGTAGAAAGAAACATAAAAAGAATTTTTTACAAAGAAGACACACACATGTATATATCAGATGGGGATTATAAGGGCATTGACATATACCTGGAAACCAACCCTATTAAAGAATTAAACCTGCCGAAACAGTTGACCATTGAAAAAGGGGTTTACAAAAAAGAGGAAGGGGACTCAAACCGTGCAAACTAAATTAGGATTGCAACTTCATAATTCTTCTATTTGAGAAGCAATAACAATTTACAAGAGATGAAAATTATCAAGAATAAAACCGAAAATATATTAAACATAGGAATAACTAGAAAAGTATATAAACGCGCATATATGACAAACAAAGAATGTAGGGAGAAATAAGCATGACGAAACAAAAACAATTTCTAAGAGGTGAACGGTATCATGAATTTACAGAAAATATATTAACCATAGGATTAACTAGAAAAGGTAATTATTAATTAGGTTAGTGATTTTATCTTCAAGGTCATTCTTGAACATTTTTGTAATACAAGGGTCCAAAAAATACATACCGGGGCTGAGGTTAAAATTACATTTAGAAGTAAACTGTATAAAAGCAGAGTTTTTCCTCAAATGAATAAATATGGCATTTGATGTTTGCTCAGTATTTACAGACTACTTATGCTGTTTAATTCGTACTTCTAAATCTTTGCTAGATTGGCCGATATAAAAAGGACAATCCAAACACGGAATTTTATATATTATGCTGTTGCTTATATTATAGCCATTTTTTATTAACATTCCTTTTAGTGTATTATTATAGGAAAAATCAAGGTATAAAGAGATTTCAACAATTACTTTATGGTTTCAAAACCACTAAAATAAGGCAAATTGAGGATGTTCTTAGGGGTTTCTTTCTCACTGGTACTTTCATTATAAAACTTTTTGTGGGCTTTATTATAGCAAATATCGAGTATATGTGAAGGATAACATAAATCTGTACCAATTTTTCTTATGTATTCAATTTCGTGATCCAAATACTAGGGACTGACGATGTGTAATGCACGTAAAAACATTTTAAGGTGGTGGCCTGAATAAAAATGGACGATTAGTCGAAAGGCCTCGCAGATCTCCCGTGTTTCATTTTCTTTCGTGGATGTTGACTTTATTTATATATATATATATATATATATATATATATATATATATATATATAATGTGTGTGTGCGCAAGTAGCTTAAAAAATCGAAAACTAATAATTCGTAACTTCGACAATTACCCTTTTGGTAGTTGCCAGATTATTACTTTGAAAAACCCAACTCCACCACTTTTTTACCATTTTTGAAATGCTTTTATAGCAAAAAAGTGTTCTTTCTGCCGCCTAAAGGAATATCTAAAATTCCAAAAAGAAATTGATTATTTTTTTCCCCCATCGTCGGTTGCAAATCTGGGTGCTCGTAATTTGAGTTTCTTTCAGGAAATTAAAAATATAATAACCTTTTTTAATTCCCTTTCCTGTTGTTTTGTTTCTAGTGGTAAGTTATTTGGTTAAATATTTATCATTTTGGTACCCTGACTACGTATCCGTTCACAAATACAGACCAGAATTGTCCTGAAAGGATAAACCTGAGACTTGTGGAGATGTGCAATTTGTTATTCGTTTTATACGACTATGTAAAGTTTCCGGAAATAAGTTCGAGTAGTTTGTTACCTTAATAGGCTTCTACACACTGAAGCTTTCAATTTTTCTAGGTATGTCACCCAAACTTCCAACATTTTGCCACTTCCTTCATCAATGATTCGGATTTCTAAAAAAATTATTCCAATTCTTCTTATCCAGTGTGTCGTTTACATTTCTCTACCTCGAAGCACATTTGCTACTTAGCTGATCACCGTAAAGATTTCAGTTTTTTGTATGTAGTTTTATTTTCTTCTTTATCCACCCTTCCATGGATCTGTGTCTGCAAATTTAAAATTGGTACTTAGGAAATCGGCATCAAAATCAGTAATAAAGATTAATGGTTCCAAAACCGGTCCTTGTGGCACCTCACTCACTGCTCGAGGATTTTCATTCTGATGAACCTCGGTTGATTAGAGTCTTGGTCTTTGCTGTCGCACCCGTCGAAATTCATTTTACCAATTCCCTCCGGATACCGTGTACAGAAACTGTCTTTAACAATCTGGCTAGACTTGGGAGGCGGATGTGTGGTGGTGGTGGTGGTGGAGGTGATGATGGAAGATGGAGAACCTACCTTCTGCGATTATCATTTTACTTTTCATCTTTAAACTCCTCAAAAGCAGCCAAGAGGCGTGCAAAAAGTCCTGCCTGCGAAAAATGAAGATGATGGATTTGTGCACCAATGCGGCTTACTTTCGTGCAATCCAATTCACGACTTTCCAATTGTTTTACTTTTGTCCCCGGGTAATTGCGCCCCCAAATTCCTGGATATCTACTAAAAGACCACGATTTCACTAACTACGCCACCCTCTTAGTTGCGGGTTACTGCCCTAACCTAGCAAAACACACCAACGTTGAAAGAGGTTAAGCAACATTGGTTATGGCTAGTCACTGGGTGGGAGTTGTGTTTCAGGCCAACTAAGCGTTTCCATAAGGATTACTTTGATCTCAACTACCTTTAAAGGGGGGGGGGAGAAGGACTTTTTTATTTAAAACGTTAAAATGTGCAATCCAATTGAGTCCATCCACCCGAAGTGAGGTTGAAGAAATAATGCAAAGAACAAAAGTGTAAACGCTGAAAAATGAATAAACAAATTATTGCATTCGAAATAAATACTTCTTTACGTAACAAGCGAAAACTAACGAGGGCATCTCCGCTAGAATTTATCCCGATTCTTATACTATTCTTTTTTACAGTACACATGGGCCAAATCGCGACGGCTTTTAAAACCTCAAGTCCCGATCTTTTGTGTTGCCAATTTGAGTTCTTATTTTATCCAGCAAAATTCGTCATTTACTCCTATTTAATGGATTCCACTTTCTCGAACTAATTAGTAGGAAGAGGCCGGGCCTCCGAGCTGCCTGGGGAAAAAAGATGGGAAACGGCCGATGGGAACTTAAAGCTGCTCCCTATCGCGCCGTGAATGTTTCCTTGGAGGTCCTCCTCCTCCTGTCTCGGCGGTTTCAGGTCGCTTTAGTCGTCCTCGAATCGGGCACACTCGCTGGACGCACTACGTTTGGATGGAACGCTCCACCTTACTGTGACGACTGCGATGTCCCTTATATGCGGGACGAGTTTGTGCACACCGAATCATAGCCTCTAAATTTCTGAAGGAGTCAGGGGGGTATGTGCTCAGAGCTCCTGATAGTGGATCTTCCTCCGTGTATCTGACCAATCTTTTTGTTTGTTTGTTTTTTTTCTTCGTCCTATTTTTTGGAGGGGGTGTTTGTTTTTCTTTTTTGTATTCGTTTATTTTATTATAGCCTATAAATAGGCTACATAATTGAAAATTTCGGCGGCTATGCCTTTCCTGGGAGTTACCAGAATAAACACTTAAAAAAAAGTCATTTTCCTCCAAGGAAATGAAAGGGTTGATCTTGAGAGGACTTCTAAGAACTCTGCGACCCACCCCCCCACACATACACATACACACACACACACGCGCGCGCGCGCACCATTTGACTTTCTTTCTTCAAGAAGGTTTTTAAGATAGATTAATAATTTGAACACCTATGTGGAAACATTTCGCATTCATATATTCCTCTAACTTGGTATGTCCTTAATAATGATGCCGTTGGTAATTAATTTAACTTGGAAGCTCCTCAAGGAAGGTCTTCTTTGAATTTACTGTAGATGAGGAACTGCGGTTTTAATGCACCCAGATCTATATCGTATACTCGTTTCATGTTGTTTATTGTTTGCATTAATGCGAGTTCTCAATCCCTTATTCGTTTTGAGCAAATCCAGAACTGCTTACTTTTCTCTGGCACAAAATCTCGCCGTTTCCAGCTCATTAACTCCTGGACGCCATTTCCTTTTTCATTTGTGCTTTGCCAAAGGCAAGTACCCAAACATTTTTTGTTGACGTCAAACGGTTTATTTCCTTTCTTCCCGTTAAAGAAGATTAAAAAATATTTCCTATACACTGATAGCGATTGCATTGCAATCTAAATAGCCGAAAAATACTACTCTTCCAAAGGAGGGTGAATTAATTTTAAAAAGTAATCGTTTACCATCGATTTCTGAGAATGCGATTTTCTCTTCGTTTTCTCTAATTTTAACAGACGAGTCTTGTGCCAAGATTGCCCAGAGCATTTCAAGGACAGTGAGCAGCAGAATCTAAAACACATTTTCACAGTATTTATTACACGACAGTTTTCCCGCTCACTGCTGTAATTATTAACATGTCTAAACTCGAATGTTACCCTTTATTTGTTGAATTGAAATTGCATTACTTTTTTTATTCTCGTGAATGTAAACAAACATCAGTTTGAGGATTACGATCAGAGGAGGTATGTGACCAACATTTCAGTGAGTAATTGTTTGGGTAGGGCTTCTCGAATAATAACAACAAAAACAACAATTACATTTGCTTACCATATTATCGATGCTCACTTACCCTTAGTCAGACGAGAATAGGGTATACGGGAATTCGGTGAAAAAAAAATACTAGACACAGGATAGCAAAAAGTCTTACGTCTTGATAAAGTTAGGAAAAAAAGTATAAAGTAGTAATAGAGTGGATAGAATTTGTTAGGCAATGTAGTGAAAATGAAAAATGGCGAGTGTTTATAATAAAGTATAGCAATCAATGGAGTGATACGAGGAAATTAATGAATCCCATAAGAACTTTGCGCACCTAGCTAGCGCGTCCCATACATTCCCTCTCCCTCCCAAAATCTTCTTCTTTTTTTTCTTTTTTTTACCCAGGATAATTCGTCGTTCCGAACCCAACTACAGATATAATAATGCAGCCTTCGCCATTGTGACTTAGATCTACTCCACAGATTTCCTCAGATCCTTCACTTATAATCGATGATTAAAGGTTTCGGTGTTTCACCCGAAGGCACAAAACTCCACAAAACAGAAGTTTGTAAATAAATTGGGCAAATTTTAAGAACATTCCACCACGAATTTCAGGAATATGTTTAATACCGTAGCAATTCGGTCACTTTCTGGATAAAAGGTTTGCTTTACTTAGCAATGGCCAACACCAACTTTGTTTTTTTTAGCTGACCTAGGTCACTTTTCATGTGCTGAATCCTAAAATTACATTGGTTTTGCGCAATCAGGCCCACTTTTTTGATTTATCGCACATTTTTTAGTTTTTTTTTACATGTCCGGGTATTTTCTATTTATAGGATGCCAAAATTTTTTTTATTTATTTAAGTAAAAGAATTTTGAAGAGTTTACATGCGGCAATTTTTGACTGATATTTTTCTTCTGCTAGATCTTGCAAAATTAATGTATTCTGCTACATCTGCGGCGAATACAAGGTTGTTTTTAACAGGAATTTAGTCATATTTTGGTAAGAACCTCGATGACCACAATTAAGCTTGGGCGCCACACATGGTATGAAAGTCGTGCACCGAGTATCTGCGTCATTGGACCAATAGCAAGAAGAGTTGTCTTAAATTTGGAATTCTCATGGTTTGGAGGGGGCCGAAAAACCATGGCACTGACTGCTACTTCTGCGCTATTGGGATCAACAGAAAGAACCGAAACAGCCTCAAGTATCGTAATTTTCAATTGACACATTGTCCTTAGTTCATTGTGGTGAAATTCCAGTACTCGTCTTAGGAGAACCTGGCATTAGTGACAAAGATTCCTCCAATGTTGAAGAAAATGAAGAAGAATTGGTTTTTGACGATGATCCACATTCTTTTTCCCCAAAGGAGCTAAATGATCTAGCTCGCGATCTTAGCTTGTCAGCCCTCTGCCGAACTGTTGGCACCGAGATTGAAGGGGAAAAAAACAGAGTGCTCGCATCACCTTCTACCGCAACCTACATCAAGAGTACCTCCGTCTTTTCTGAGCAGAATGACTTGGTGTACTGTAAAGATATTGTGCAGCTTCTGCGCAAGCTTGGAGTGCCACAGTACCAACACGGAGATTGGAGACTGTCCATTGATAGCAGCAAGCGATCACTGAAATGCATTCTGTTGCGCAACTGCAACCAGTTTGCCTCTGTACCCGTGCTTTCTGTGCATGTGGGATAGTAGGTACCGAGCTTAGAATTGCACGGACTGGCCTGTACCGGAGGAATTGGTGCATTGGAGAGCAAGTAACGTCATAAACAATCCTCGTGAAGAGACAAGATACTCTTCCCACTGCTCCACATAAAGCTCAGATTGATCAAACAGTTCACCAAAACTATGGACAAGGATAGTGACTGCTTCGCTTACTTGTGCCGCACTTTTCCAGACTTGAACATGGAAAAGTTGAAAGCTGGCATCTTTGATAGTTCTCAACTCCGTTAGCTCATCAGCATACCGTGAACCTCGTAGCCGACACTTACTGTCGTGCCGGTCTCATCTTTAACACAACCAAAAGAGGTTTTAGCAATGAAAGATCCACCCCAAGAACCTGTAACATTCGACATAAATAATAAAAAACTGAAGAATGTTCCTCACTTTCCATGCTTAGGCTCCGTTCTCACAGAGACCTGTGATATTACCAACGAGGTGCATAGGCGTAATGGCCTCGCATCTGCCTCCTTTGGTAAACTTACCCATAGTCTTCAAGAATGGGGACCTAACAATCTAGACTAAAGTGACTGTTTACAAGGCAATATGCCTCCCCATTTCTGTATATGGCTGTAAGGCTTGGGTTCCATACTGGAAACACGTTATGAAACTGGAATCTTCCCACGCGCATATTGGGAATTAAGTGGTATCACAAAGTCCCACACATCGAAATACGTGAGCGTACTAACATCGAGCCCTTTGAAGTCCTTCTGCTACAAAAACAGCTGCGATGGTTAGGTCATATCATTCGTGTGCCCGTGGATAGGCTATCACGAAAAGTCTTATATGGTGAGATTGCAGACAGTAGCAGGTCTGCAGGAGGACAGCGCAAACGATTTAAAGATCTAAAGACATCCTTCAAGAAATGCAACATTCAACCGAGACAATAAGCCTTTGACCGGCTCCAATGGTGAGCTTCCTGTCGGGAAGGTACCGAGGCCTACGCAACCCACCTAAGAAAATGTAGCAGATGCGAAGAGGCCACAACTGCATCAACCACCTCCCCAGGAAGGCAAATTCCCTCGTGACATTTGTAATCGCATCTGTAGATCACGAATAGGGCGGCACGCCCATAGACGCCCCCCACCAGAACTAGATTCACCTGAACTTCTTCTAAGGGCATTAAAAGACGTCATAGTCGTAATCAACGGACAACTATAAGCAAGTAAGCAAACTCATCAGAGATCCGGAGTTTGAAAACTCTATGAGCCAAGTGAAACTGTAAGCGTGGAAGGTTTTTGTTCTGGTCGAGACAAACCTTTTTTGCAACAAGGCCAGGAACTAGGTAGAATTCTTCACCAATGCTGACTACTTTCAGAAATCTTGGATGCAACATGAACATTAAAAGCATTACTAGGCTCAATGAGAGACGAGTAGGGGGAGGGGAAGATTCCATCGGGCCATGGAAGAAATGGAGACCAGATATGATGGCGATTACTGTTCGAAGAAACTGAATTTCAGGCCCCCAATTCTCAACAATCATGACCTAATATCCAATTTACATCTACTTACCACAATCAATGCCTACTATTTAATATACACTAATAACTTTTTGTAACATTTAATTAATAATTTGTGTTAGAAAACGTTTTTTTTAACCTATTTCGGATAGCAAATATTAGAAACTAATGTCACAAAAATGTAATCGATTTAGTTATAAAATCAGATATTTTAAAATCGGCTTAACACCAAAACTTTACCTGATTGGAGGATTTAGTGTCATTTTAGGATTCAGCGGCGCAAATTTATCCCAAATCAATTCAATAGACTTGGACGACTTACAATTTTATTTTATTTTTTTTGCAACCTAGTGTACCATTTTAGCCCCGCATAAAAACACTGGACATCGGAGCATTTAACGATGTTTGGCAACAGCTTTTGAATTCGAATCCTAAGGTGGTTATTTTCGAACTGAAGGGAGGACAACTCCCCTTTAATGCTGGTGGTTGCCCCCCCCCCCCTCCATTTTTAATCGACTTGTCGTGTACATAATTCGAAAGCCTATCAATAGGTTCGAATTCAAAGGCTGTTGCTAGACGTCGTTAGGCGCTCCACTGTTCATGGTTTTTTTATGGGAAATTGAAATGAATATAATTAATTATAAGTTAAGCAAACCTTTTATCCAGAAATTTTGTGAATTGCGGCGGTATTGAAATTCCTATCCGTGTTCCTGACACCTAAAAGAGTAAGAAAAAATTTTAATTCCTAAAATTCGTGGTGGGCATTTTCTTAAAATTTACCATGAATATATAACATCCAAACCATCATAGAATATGTCAATCATTCATAATAATATGGGGTCGTGTTTACTATATACTATTCTTTCTATTTCTAATTTATCGATGCGTTATTTTTAAAATGTAATGACTTTATCAAGTTTTTGAGCACTTGCAGCAGTCAAAACAATGTTAACTGATGGAGCAGTTATAAATTTTTATACTTGAAAGTTTGGTAGTGATTCATGCCAGCCCGACCTTTCTATTATTTTTTTAATAAAGCGAAAAACTAGGAAATCTCCGAAAGCCTTTTTGCGTGGCTCCTAAGATATTAAGTGCCATAGATTAACAGCTAAAGATTATTTTATTTTAGAATTCAAAATTACTGATTTATTTAGCATTTCAAACTTTCCCATCCCTCGTTTTCCTAGATGATTTGTTGCGCTTGCACGATCCCTCAAGGTTTAGGAGGTAAACAGAAGTCAATACAACTCTTTGTTTACCATTCCTTAAATTAATCAACATTGAATGTATAATACGAGGGGTGATAAGAAAGTAATCACAATGAGACCGCATATTTTAATAGAACTGAAGTAAATCCAAACAGTAGTCTACATTCCTTCAAAGTACTCCCCTCCTGCCCTTATGCAGCGTTCCATCCTCCTTCGCCACATCATGAAGAAGTCACGGTACTCAGAAGCTGGTATAACACGTAACACTGAATTGGCTGTCAGTGCCAGGTCTTGGATACGATGAAATTGCTTCCCTTCAATCGCACCCTTGATTTTTGGAAACAACCAAAAATCACAGGCTGCAAGGTCGAGTGAGTAGGGTGGGTGGGCAAGAAGTGTGATCCCCTGCTGCTCCAGGAATTACACAGTCAAGCGCGCTTTATGGGGTGCAGCATTGTCGTGGTGCAGCAAAAGGCGCGATCGGCAGTGAGTTGGTTCGGACTTGAGGAAGGACTTGGTAAGTGTGGTACTTGGCTGTTATAGTAGACTGTTGAGGCACCACATTCACACACATTGGTCCTTGAAAATTGAAGAATATGGTGAAAAGGCGTTTCCTACTGCTAAATCCTTTCTTCAAAGTCTGAGGTCGAAGCTCTTCATCACTCAGCCACACCATGTTGGACTGCATGTCTCTGGTGGCGAAGAAAGAAATCCAACACTCAACTCCAGTAGCAGCATCTGAGAACCGTTTCTGACCATTTGGTTCGAATTCAGCCAGCCAGAGACGACAGACAAATCCGCACCTATTCGCTCTTCTGATCTTCTGTTAGCAAATTGGGTATCCATCGAGCACACGTTCTTTCTCACTCCTAAGTGTTCATGAACGATGTCATGTGCACTCCCATACCTGACACCAAGCTCCAAAGATAAGAATCGAAGAGTAACAGATGGATCTTCGTCAATGATGGCCCGGGCACGGACCGTTGTTGCTTCTATCATGGATTTGCGGGGGCGTCCAGACCGATATAATCTTCCAGCTGAGTTTTTCTGGCTGAAAAAGCTCGAATCAACTGGAAAACATTTTCCAGTGAAGTAGACTCGGGAAATCTTTCAATAATTCCCCTCTTATCTCCGTTGCTTTGTTCCAGAATTTTCACCTAGTGAATCTGTAGAACCTGCAACCTTCTTTCGAGAAATTCATATTCCGGTTAGAGGGCGAAACCAGCAATGACGCAATCGCACAGCGCAACGAGAAAATGTAACCCAGCTAAGCGGCGACAAGTTCAAACACGTCACCCCCGTAAGTGGGGCGGCGATTTGCCTTACTGGCCGCCGTACTGACGGTACTCGGCGCCCGTCCGCACCCAGCTTAGCCTCCTCTCCCTTCTGACAGCCTGTTTTTACCCTACTTCCTTACTTTCCCTACAACCTCTCCCACAACTTTCTAGGATCGGGCTCTAATTTCATATGGTAGATGACGACCTTCTTCTCGGCTAACTATCCCGGATCGGGGCTGAGGGGGGAGGGGACAATGTTCCCTAACCCCTGAGCTCCGGTTTGGTATGGTGGGTTTTTAACAACCTTCTTCATCACATCCCATTGCCTCTCATACCCTTTCTCCATCCTTCCCTGTCTATTAGTTTTACACCGTGCTCAAGGTGGAGCCACTATGTCGATGGGCTGCCAGGTCACTAGGCGGGAGGAGTGGCCTCAAATGGCGGCAACTGGTTTTGCCGGCTTCGTGTTCACACCTCGCAGAGCGAGCTACTGCGTAGGGTGATGAGCGTTTGCGTCCCATGATTATTATAGGTTCACCATGTCCAATGATGAATTTTACCCCCCCCCCCTACTTTCCCCTCGATCATCGAGGGAGCCGCCTTCGGGCAGCTTTACCGAAAAAAATGGAGGTCTCTCTCCCACCCTTGCTTTCACAGGGAACCTTTCAAAGCTCTTTGACGGGAGACGAGGTTTACTCCTCTCCTATGCCTACGGGTGCAGGGGACTACCCCTCACCCCCTTCTCTGGAGTCGCCCTTGCTTTTCCAGCAGGAGTTTCCCCCTTTGCTTTCCAATGGGACTGCTAAGAAAGCACGCAGGCATAAAATTGACCGTGTATGGTGGGAGCAGTTCGATAGGCTCAACCCCCTTAAGGGGGCTTTTTTTCCTTTTTTTAAGCGGCTATCTGGCGACTGCTCGTCCTTAAGGGGGCAACGGATGTCAGGGCCCGCGACAAGCTTGCAGGGGTTCAGTATACCTGCCCCCTTCTATTCCCCGACGGATGCCGGTTCGACGGCCCAAGAAAAGAAAAAAAGTTCCTCGAATGAGATCCGTTGGGAGGGGGGGGGCAAATGGAGGCTCCTCTTAGATGGGCATGGTCCCCGAGGTGATCCCGTCCTAAACGGTAGGATCTTCCATGTGGTCGAACCCGGGCTTAGTACCAAGCACAAAACCCGTGCCCGCCCCTATACCAGCTCATTCTCAGACGGCTCGGGTCTCTGATGCCTCACTGGAGACGAGGGATCTCCCACCTGCAGGTTTCCCTGTGAGAGCCAAGACCTTCTCTATTTCAAAGAAGGATCTTGTTGAGGCCAGTCCATCTAGCCTAGGGGCTCCTGCTGGCGGAGGGGAGAAGCGGGTTCATTTCCCACCCTCCTCTCCCCAAAAGAAAAGAAACCGTAAGACGAAAAAGACTAAGGGCTCCTCTCCGTCCGCGATAGCTGAGGGGACGGACCACTCTACTGCCGTTTTGGTATGCGACTTAGCCAAGATCGGCACGTCTGCCCCTGGTGGTTCCCCAGGTGGAGAATCTCAGACTAAGACCAAAAGTGCACAAAACGTAGCCTCGATTACGTCGAGGCCCCTCATTCAGAGGTTACCTGGCGTTTTCGAGCCAGCTTGTTTCAACGCTTCCTCGTTATTCGCTCCACTGATGGTAGCATGTTAGCTAAGGGCAACATGATTCATCAGAGGAGAGCTTAGCTAGCGTGATTAGTAAAGAGCCGAAGGTTTCGAGTTTGTCGGACGGGAGCCTTTTGGCGAATACGTAGAATCACTCGGAGGCGGCCATGATTAGTGTCCTTCGGACAGTTGATGACACGCCGGTGAGTGTGACGCTGCACTTTACAATGGACTGCGTGAAATGAGTAGTTTATGCGAGGGAACTCGTGGAATACTCCATTCATGATATTACATTAGAGCTCGCCGACCATAGAGCGGTCAAGGTTGAAGGTGTGATGAGAAACCAGGGAGGAACCTCGAGGCCCCCGCCCTTCACTCTTCGTCACGTTCGACTGTGAAAAGCTCCCCGAGTCGGTGCCTTCCGGTTGGTACCACTACCGCGTGAAGGGATTCGTGCCACTTCCGCGGAGGTGCTACTACTGTCACCGCTTCGGCCATACTAATCGCTCCCGTAGACGCGCAAAGTCGGGGTTACCCAAAGTCTGTAAAGTGCTCCAAGGCCGCACACGATAAGTCCAAATCGTGTGTGGCCAAGTGTGTCAATTTCGGAGAGTCATACCCCGCTTCTTCGAACCTGTGTGATGCTTATCTTCTTGAAGGAAATCCTGGACGTTCAGGCCCAGGATCGACTCTCATTCCGCGAGGCTAAGAACTTGATCCTGGCGCGCCCGGCTCTGCCTGGGACGTCTTATGTCTCATTGTTGAGAAAGACACGTCTACTCCTGGCCCCTCCAGGCCTTCGAGCACGGTCGTTTCCACGCCCATTCGGAACCCTTCTGCAAGTTCTACCCACCCCGGGCGCTCCCTCTTGTAGAGCTGGAGTCATAAAGGGTTCATACCCAGCCCCGGCTAAAACCAGTGTTTTTCGATATGGAAAAGGCCTATGATACAGCATGGCGATACGGTATCATGGAGACTCTCCACAAGATAGGGGCGAGGAGACACCTCCCAATCTCTACATAGAGCAGGAAGAGGTTGTCCCGCAGGAAAGTGTTTCCAGTGCCACAGTCTTTGCCTTGAGCATCAACGGCATCACCTCGGTGCTGCCGGGAGATGTTCTCGCTACGCTCTACGTGGACGAACTTTCGATCTCTTTTGGCGCGGCCCAGATGGCAACTCTGAAGCGTTGACTCCAACAGGCATTGAACCGCGTCTCTCGCTATGCCGAAGCGCACAGGCTTCAGTTGGTGCACATCTGCCGACATCACGGCTCCACCCTGACCCAGACTTTTTCCAAATAGGATGCGCCTGAAAGTGGTCGATTCGCACCGTTTCTTTGGTCTTTTATTTGACCGTCGCCTCATCTGGGAGGCTCATTCGCAGCTTAGGGTCTATTGTACCCGCGCCATGGATATTCTTCGTTCCGTGACGTTCAGCGCCTGGGGCGCAAATAGGGCTACTGCCTTATTTTTTTGTCGATCCTCTCTCTGTTCGTTCGAAGCTCGACTACGGATGCTAGTTTATTGCATCCGTAGCCGAGCGTGTATTGCAGAAGGTGGACTCGATCCACTACAACGGCCTTCGCCTGGCGACAGGTGCCCTCCGCACTTTCCCCATTGACAGCATACTTGTCGATCCTGGGGAGATTCCACCTGCTCTTCGCAGTACACACTGCATTATTCGCCTGTACGCGCGAGCCCTGTGCCTCTCCCAGTCGCCAACAGCTCTAACTACATCCGAAGTTTATCTCAACGGTGCCTATGCCACCGAGAGATGCCAGTCATTCCCTAAGCCCTTCTAATTTATGGCCAGGAAACTCCTTCGAGAGCTAGGTATAGCTCTCCGGCAGGTGGCGCGCCTGGTTCTGCCCAGAACACCACCTTGGAGGGTACCACCTTTAACGATTTGTCACCACGCCTCTGCTCCCAAAGCTTCTACAGTGCCGGGAGTATTGCGTTCGGCCTTTTTGGAGCACACCTCGTGTCACGCTGGGACCGTGCCAGTGTATACGGATGGCTCCAAATCCCAAGAGGGGGTCGGTTTCCACGTCGTGTCTCCTCTGTCTGAAGTCAGTGGGGCTCTGCCAGGCGATGCGTCTGTCTTCACGGCCTAGCTGGTTGCAATATACCGCTCGGTACGGGAGATTACTCGATGTGCCAGGTTCGGAGACCAGATTGTGATTTATAGCGACTCATAAAGCGCCCCGAATCTTCTCGGGGCATTGGAATCTCCGCATTCCCTGGTTCGCGATATCTGTGACGCCACGGTTTTGGTGAGTTGGGCGGATTTAGAGATTATTTTCTGCTGGGTTCCTGAACATGTAGGAATTGCGGGGAATAAGCGCCAAAGTGTCGGCGAAGACTGGGTGATCGGACCAGCGTTTCGCTCTTCCTCACACCAATTACATGGCAGGAATACGGGCAGCTCTCCAGGCTGCTTGGCAAAGAGGATCGGAGACGGTCTAGGGGAACCTAAAGTTACGTGCCATTGCGCTGTGACTGTTCTCATGGACCTACCCCTTAATGCTGCGACGGCTTCAGGTTGCTTTTTCATCTCCGAATTGGACACACTCGCGAGACGCACCGTTATTTAATGGAGCGCTCGCCTGCGCCTTACTGCGATGACTGCTTTGTCCCACAGACTGTTTGGCATGTTCTTGTCGAATGTCTCAGTCTGGGTAATCTTCACACACGTTATCTGTACCGAGACGATCGGGGTCGCCACCGCTTGTCTCTTGTACTTGGGACGGATTCATGCGCATCGACCTGTGGACTTTTGACTTTTTAGACGAGGCTGGCCTCCTCCACTTTATTTAACTTTTTTTTGTTTTTGTTGTTATGGCGTTTCTTTGTAGGTCGCACGCCCCTGCCCTGGGATGAGAATGGCCTCTCCCCGACTTTGGAGGGTGCTTCCTGCCCTTTTTCTTTTCCCTCTTTTATTGTTGTTTTTTGTTTTGTTTTACATATTTTTATTTTAATGTAGCCCACTAATAGGCCTGGTAGAGTATGGCAACTTATGCCCAAGTAGGCAGTCGCCAGACTGGCTCTTAAACTTAAAAAAAAAAAATCAAACACGTCACAACAGGTAACACCCGATTCCCCTCACTCCCCTCACTCCCCTCCATCACTCATGGTTTCTCTGCCACGAGTCAGACTGTCATTACTTTCTCATCACCCCTGGTAATATGTTGGTGTAGTGTAGCTGCATACCTTCTAACGCAACTCTTACATGTTCTGAACAGTCTCGCATTATGTCGAAACGAACGGGTTTCGGGTTTCATCCGCCCAAATTAGTGTAGTTCTGTTGCCTTGGTGCGTAACATCTGACCCTGAGCTTTATAAACGAGGCTCGTCCAGATGTGTGTAAATTCACATCGATTCATTGGTCTTGTTTTTGGTCGAAGCCTCATCCGGGAGGTGCACATTCGTAGCCTTAGGGTCTCTTGTACCCGCACCCTATAACTCTTCGCTCTGTCGTTCAGCATGTGTTGGGATTGATTAGGCTACACTAATATTTTTCATACTTCTCCTTTGTTCGCCCATTTTGACTACGTGATAGATTTACTCCTACGCGGATGGAGGATTCGATCCATGACATTGGTCTCGGATTGGTGACTGGTGTCTTCCGCAATTTTCCAATAGATCGCTTTCTTATGGAGGCCAGGAAGATTCCAACCGCTTTACGTCGTGTGCATACTGCATGATTCGCTCCTTCGACGGTATCAAATCGATTCTGTCGCCTCCAAATCGAAGACACTCGCAGAACGGGGCGTCATCTGATGGAACGCTCCCCTCAAACTTTCTGTCCTAGTCTGGGGCGCGCGGTCCCCCTGTCAACGTCGCCCATCCCTGGAAATTGGATTGGCTTCTTCACGCCGCTCGAGTTCTTGCAGGAGGCGGACCTCCATAGTATTTATTTAAATTGTTGATTACACTTGATGTCCTTTGGGGGGGGCGGCTTCTGATGGGCCACATCTGAGCATGCCTCGTGTCTTCATTTTGTTCTCTCGTTTTTGTGTTTTACATTAGCCATTTGCTGAAAATAAATCTGCTACTGTACTCTCGTCAGTGGTGAACAGAAAGGCTTTGGCTATTTTTTTTTAAATCTTCGTTTTTTACAAACTGATAATATTTTCTAGGTCTAATTTATTGAGCTATATTTTTTTACAGCTCTCATCCCTCTTGCTGAGTTTACAAGCTGTCAATCCCAAACACTTCTCTTTTTTTGTATGCAAGACAGTTACAGCAGTCGAGCAGTACTACAATATTTCATCACATCCTCCCGCTAACCCACAAAAGACTACTTCTACAACTCTGTAAAATTTAGACTAATGAAGAATATTTTCAGAGCTCTTGACAAATAAAGCAAATATTTAACTTTTCTGAAACAGAAATTTCCTCCTTAGCGATGGCAAAGTAGAAGTAGGTACTTTTAATTGTCCCCTAATCAAGGAGCTCCCTAAAGAAAACTTATTCGGTAAATGCATAAAAGAAGTCATGCCTGGCTTTCAGTCGAGCTTATTCTCATCTTCCTAGGTAATCAGCGAAGTCCACTCTATAAGCGTGGTTGTAGAAAAGTTTCTGCAAAACTTCGTCGCTTGTTGCAAAGACGCATTTTCTCAGAAAGCATCTGGACTACTTAGCAGACAAATGCGACGATTGCAGCAAAGAGAGAGCGTTGTTTAATAAAATAATTGTAATTTCGCACATAATGTTCAACTTTCCTTCATTTTTTCAGATTTATATAAAATAAAAAAAGTAGACCCGATTGAAGGAAACTAGTAATACTTTTGAAATCAACATGTCAAAATTATACACATTTGGCAAAGAAAAGCCTACAAGAGGGGGCAGGGGGCGTGTAGACCGTTATCCCTGACACCTGGAAGAGCGACACAACCCTGCCCCTGTGCCCCATTCATTTGAAACTAGGTTAAAATTAGCTGGGCATTTTTCTTTGTAGACCTCTCGATTTTGCCCCTTAACAAGCCCTCTCCTCGCCCATTCTCTCTGTGCGGTGGCTAATTTTGCAGGCTACTCGCCGACGAGCCTTTCTCCACACTTTCCTGGCTTCGGTTAGGTGTAGCGATTTTTAATTGCCTGCTTCCCTTTTCCATCTTTTCTATTACTATCCCCCACAAGGTGCTGCCAAGTGTAGTGTGGAAACCGCGCTGCAATTGACATCTGGATGTTTGTTTTCTCTCCCTGCCCCAACGCCCGCAGGTGGGTTTCCTCCCGGCCCCAATGTTTGTAGGAGGATCTGTGGCTATATAGTTTCCATATATTTTTAGCATCTTACCTTCACCACTTTACATTTACACATTTTCGCTTAAATCTGCGGGAGGCGTAGACCCTCGTTAGTTTTCGCACACTTGCGTAAACATAGCGATACCGCCATGGTAAAAAATGACTGAACACGATATATTATAATAATAATTCACTCTAAAATTTTGCTCCGTTTCATATCAAAAATATTTGATGGGTGGGGGGGGTTGGGTTATTCGTTTTATAATTTGGAATCTTATTTTATTTGTTTTGGGACTAGTGGTATTATTACCGATAATTGTAATATCCCGTGGTATTATTAATAATTATACGAAATAACTATATTTGCCGAGGGGTAGAAATATAGAAGGCAAAATTTGAGCATCATCATATCGTCTTAAATTAATTGTAATATAAGTTTCGCCTTGGTTTTGGTTGTTTCGTTAAAGGTTTCTTTCATTTTCCTGTTTGACCTACTAAATTACAAGGGAATTTTAATGGATAGTTTCAACGTGTTTCATTTTCAAGTATTGAAAAAATATATATGTATATGGTCTAAAAAATAAGCTTTTTGACACTAGTATTTTTTATCGAATGACCGACAAAATTCTTGCGAAATTGACGTTTGAAATAATGGGTCAGGAGATTTATAAAAACGTTGCCTTATTTGCCCTAAGATTTGGAATATATAAACAGTTTTATGCATATCTTTGTAAATTACTCTGCAATATAACCAAAACTTTTCATTACATTCACCTTTCACTAGAAGAAAGACCTTGAAGATAAAATACATTCCATGCTCAGTTTTTGCAATTTTTTCTGCTCATGAAAGATTAAAATCACCCGCGTAACGGAGCAGGAGAAATAGATTGGTTTCCTTTTTAGAATTTTTTTTTCCTAATATGATATATAAAGAATAATGCTATTACATACAAAGGAATAATTGAAACTAAAACTATTTTCAATTTATTGAAACTTGTTTTAAAGCAATGAATGACTCTGATGTTTAGAGGTAGTTTTGTTTTCGATATTAGAAACTTTTTAAGAGGAGGTTTATCCGAGGCACTTTCATGATATTCTGGAGCGAGTTGTAGAGTTGTAAAAAAGCATAAAAACTTCTAAAGAATTATACACACACACACACACACACACACACATTATATATATATATATATGTGTGTGTGTGTGTGTGTCTGTCTGCTGAGAGAAACTATTTCTCATCTTTCAGAATTTCTTATCGTTCTTGAGCAATCAGTTTTCAATTACTAGCATATTTTTGAAGCTCATTCTCCTTGTTTTTAGTCTTTTCGGTCTTTTATCAAGTGTAATCCAAGCGGTTATTTTTCTGGTCTATCTATCGTCCTCCATTTCAGCTTTCTTAAGTTTTCACAATATCCTCCTGGTTTGGTTTGTTCACGTTTCCATATGGCTGATTTTCTGTCACGCGAAGTTATCCCAATCATAAATGTCTTCATGAACTCTTTGTTTTGTTCCAAGTTTTATTTCAATCGGGTTCAAAGTTTCTGTTCCATAGGTCATAGTTGACATTATGCATTGTATTAGGTATTTTTCAGTAGTGTGTCACGTTTCATCAAGTTATTTGTCCATTGCTTGTATTTGGTAAATTTGGTAGCCCAGAAAGTAATGGCGTTTTTTAAGGTACAAGGTAAAATACAAACGGGTAAATAATAAATTTATTTTTATTCACAGTAGGTGCCATGTGATTGAATGCATTTTTGCCAACGTATTTCAATCTCATTTTTGCCTCTACTGTAGAAGTTTTGAGGGCTTGAGTCGAGAAGGTTCCTAAAAGCTTCTCACTTGCTTCGGCTTGAAACCGTTTATTCTTTAGAAAGGCTTTTCCAGATGTTTAAAAATATAGAAATGTGTAGGAGCAAAGTCTGGAGTGGAGACCAAGGTGGATGAGACAGGATTTCAATCTTTGTCGTTTAATTTCTTAAGCGTCACCTTTGCCACTTGTAAACGAGCATTGTCGTGAAAAGGAGAATATAACTAAGGATTGATTATAGCTGGCTTTCGTTTTTTCGCGCAACCTTTCGTGCATTACCTCTGATTCCTGACACTATTTCACTGCTGTGATTGTTTTTCCTTGGTTCAGGAAGTTATAGTGGATAATCCCAGATGCAGTCTGCCATACTGTCACCATGCACTTTTTAGTCGCGAGCGCTCTACATCTCACTCTGTCGGTCGGTCGGTCCCCGTTTTCCCCAAGGTTAACCAGGGAATTATTTTGTTTTGGCAATTTGAAACCCTTATGTTATATATTCATTCTCTTTCGAATGATATAATTGACAAGGTCTTGCCAAGGTTAGCCTGGGAATTATTTTGTTTGGGTAATAACATCATAACTATTCGGCCGATTCAAACGAAATTTGAAACCCTTGTGTTGTTTTACATTCTCTTTCGAATGATATTGCCAAATTCCCTCCAAGGTTAGCCCGGGAGGTGTTTTTTGGAGGGCAATAACATCATAACTATTTGGCCCATTCTAACGAAATTTGAAACCGTTATGTTGTTTTACACTCTTTCACATGATAAATTGCCAAGATCCTCACAAGGTTAGTCCATGAATTATCGAAAGTTTTGAAGGTTGTAAGGTCATAAATCACAATAAGTGAGAGCACGCGACTTTTTGGTCAGCAGACCTTGTTTGATAGGACGCGGGCTTTGGGATATGTTGCGGTTGCCCTTGTCGGTCAAGCCACTGTGCACAACTATTCGTGTTGTAAAAAAAAAAAACAAATTTCATCACGAGTAACTATTTGTTCAAGAAATGGATCATTTCGGTTTCTTAGCAATAATGTTGAACAAATCTGGAGCGACGATTTTTGTTGGTCATGCGTCTGTTCATGCTGTATAATCTTATCCATCATTTACTTCTTCCATTTATAAACAAGTCTGTGGAAATGCACGATTTGCTTGTTCCCATCGTTCCAGCAGCTTATGTACTGATGTATGAAGGTCTGCCTCGACTATTTCCAATACTCTTATTCAAAGGATCGATTTCTCCCTGGACATTGAATATCTGTAAGACTATCATCTCCCCTTCGAAACCTCTGAAACTAACGCTGTACTGTACGAACAAGAAGCGATGCTTGGCCAAATGCTTAGTTGATGTTCTTTAGTTTCAGTCGCTTTTTTTTTCAAGTTTGAACTCGTAAAGATAAAGTATGTGAAATACCTTTTTATTCATGTTGCTTTAAGGGCCACTAAATTCAAAATAAGCAAATTTAAGAGTTGGGCAACAAAATTTGTGTTTAGCTCGTGTACTGGCTAAATATTTACATTATGCTTTGCTAAAACTTGCTTTAGTTGGTCGGTTTGAATATATATGGCATTGACAAAAAATCCATTAATTTCTTTATATGTATGTATATACTCGTATGTGTGTATAAAAAATTGGTACCCTGTCTTGTATTATAAAGCGATTACAGAGAACAGCTGCTCACCGGGGGAGGGGGTACCGTAAGCTTCAAGATGGGGAAGGAGGGTTTTGTTTTATCCAGGTGAAATTCTAAATCTTCGAATGAATACAAATAAAAGGACGTCGCCCTTTAGTGTTTAAGAATGGCTCGTTGTTAAACATTTTTTTTATTGGAGTAGCTCTTAACGAGAATCGAAATTACCTTGTCCTATTTTGAAAGTTTCGGGTCAAACCAAAGTTCATATAAAAAGAAAAACTTTTACTTTCTTCTCAGAATTTTCAGGTCAACCATGACATAGCTTTTTTCCGTGTTGGCTGCCATTCCTCCTGTGTCCAAACTCATAATTTTGTAGACTAGTTTGAGCTTCTTAGAGGTTCATCATAAAATTGGTCGTTGGCAGAGCGCCTGTAACGCCCACTTCACTTCTTTCCACCACAGGTTTCTTGTTGCAATCAAAAAACATTGAATCAATATTATACCTACGTGCGCCGCAAGGTGTTATATATTCGTACTTCTAAGTACGTGTTCTCTTAGTAAGGACTTTTCCAGGAGATTTTTAAATTCTCGTCGATTAGCGACGTGCTTGAGGGATATGAACCTCTCCTTTAATCCTTACCTCTGATTTCGTGTTGCCAATAAAAAGGTTTTTTTTTAATTATTTTTTAGACGCTTGGGGAGTCTAGCAGCAGGGGCCAACCCATGCCCGTCGCCCGTGTGAGGCTAGTGGTATTGATAAACCCAATCGAACTGAGTCGACAAATTGCTCTGCCTTTATTAAGAACGAAAAGGAAGGTGGTATAACCAATATGGGCTTTCATATTCGGGAAAAACGCTGAAGGAGGTGGTAGACGAAGGGAATGGGTGAATAAAAAGAAAATAGGGAGCACAAAGAAAAACAGAAAAAAACCTGAACTGAAAAAGACTAGGAACTCCACCAACCGGACAGGGTTCTCCCAAAATTCCAACACATCCTCTGTACCTCTAAGTTTTTGTTTAATACGTGCGAGCATTTGGCACGTTGTGAATTGAATATGTTAACCTGCCCCGTTTCCAGAAGGAGGGTGTTCACTGCTTGTGTTTAAATCTATGCAATGTTTATAGTTGCTGAGTTTAGATGGAGGCCGTATCTGAACTTCTCCCAGAGTGGGTCGAATTTTGGCGGGATGGCAATTAGGAATCTATCTAGGCCCAGAGATTGGATGCACCGTGTATGATTTGTTTAAGGCGTGAAGAGGACCTGGTTTTGGAGTATTGGTGGGGCCTTAGAGTACTTTGGTGGAAAGGGTGTCTGGTTTCGTGTGGCGCTGAATAACTGCGTTCTGTAGAGGAGCGCTGCTAATGCACCCGTGACCAGACTTAACGCTGTTTAGAATCTTTTTGTAGTGTATTGATTTATTTTAAGAGCCTATCTGGCAACTACCCACTTGGGCACAAGTCACCGCAATCACGACAGCCTAGCACTAGGCTACTTTAAAACAAGAATATGAAAACACAACAACAATAAAAAGGGAAAATGGCAACAATTAGGAAGCAAGCTCCGGCGTCGGGGGGGAGGTCCCCCTCCCCCCAGCGCAGGAGCGTGCGACCTACAAAGAAAACAAAAATAATAAAAATATAAACCCTAGTTAAATAAAGGGGAGAAGGCAGGCCTCCCCCAAAAAGTCAACAAGTCCACCAGTCAATGTGCACGAACTCGTCCCGAGTACAATGGACAGGTGGTAAGGACCCCACTCATCCCGGTACCGGGACAGGTAACGTGCGTGGAGATCGTCCAGACTGGGACATTCAACAAGAATGTGCCGAACATTCTGGGGGACAACGCAATCTTCACAGTAGGGCGGTGGCGAGGTGTAGTGTATCAAAGTCTAAGAGTGCAAGATTATGTGCCCAGACCGTACTAATGTAGGCAAATATGGGGAAGATGGACTACTTGTCGGTGATGGATTTCTTGGACAATCTGAATGAGGAATCTTTCAGTGCTCCAAGCAGGGTTGGCAAAAAAGTTTTGGGGGAAAAAGCCCAATAAAACCCGGGTTTTTTTTTTTAAATCCGGGTTTTATTTTTTCAAATCTTGTTTTTTTTTCTAAAAACAAATGCTACAAGCATTATAATAACATAGAAAAAGAATAGCTATCTCTATTTTTATATAATATTAATAATTACTTAGTTTAATAATTATATTATAGTAAGAACAGATCACAGTAACTGATCAGATTGAGAATTTTGGATGCCCATGATAACCAATAGCCATACCCTGTAGAAGGAGAGATGAATTATTATGAGTCGGTATCAGAGAAATAACCTTAATTTGATACATATTTGTTGAAATTATCAACATAGATATGAATTTTGAATAAAATAATAAGTAGCATTCATTTCTTGAAAAAAGTAATTTTGAAAAAAAAACCCGGGTTTTTAAGGTTTGGGTATTTTTTATTTGCCTACCCTGGCTCCAAGTGTCCTTATTGTTATATGTGGCTAAAATAAGAAAAGTGAGACGGTTACTATATAGAAAAAAATGTTTCAAGCTTCCTGGGGGACGGGCATCGTCCTCGACAGGTAACGTATGTTCAAAACGCCTTTCTAACATCCCCCCAAAAGGAATGTATCAATTAATCCTTATATCTTTAGCTATCACAGAACATGGAAATCTTTCTAATTATTTCCAGTGTTGTCTTAGCCAAATACTTTTTAACAGATGGATAAAACTGAGACAAGTGATGAGGTTAGTATATAGCAAGAATTGATAACCGACGAATTGATACTTCTTGGGGAGGGGGGCTTAGAAATGTACTTTGAACATCCCCTCCCTGTCGATTTTTTAAAAAAATATTAGAGGTTATCGGCGACTGTCTACTAGGGCAAAAGTCGTCATAATCACGAACTAGGATTAAAAAAAGTAAAGATGCAAAAAAACAAACAACAAAGTCTAAGAAACGAGCAAAAAACAACAACAAAAAACAAGATCAGCAAGAAAGCAACAAAAAGAAAGCGCACTCCGGTGTCGTTGGGGAGGTAGGCCCGCCTTCCCCTGGTGCAGGAACATGCAACCTACAAAACTGTCAAATATAATGGAGGCCAGTCTCCTCCAAAAAGTCATAGTCCAAGTCTATATACACGAATTCTTCCCTGGTGAGGACGATGCCCGTCTTCAGGGGGTTTGAGGCAGTCTCGTTTGTCAATTTTTTTTATATTGTATTGGCACAATTTTTGTATAGTTTCTTTTTTTGTGTGATTTTGCGTTGTCTGACTCCGTATTAAGCCTAGTGACATCAAACACCGCTGTGCTTTTGTTTAAAGAGTATAGTGTGTTTACTAATGTAATGAATGCTCTATAAAATAAAATAAAATATGTAATGGATTAAATGTTATGTTCATGACAAAAAGACGCAAAGAGTAATGATTTTCAGTAGAGTCCAGTATATTCTATTAAAATTACTGATGCTTGAATGTAAATTTAAATCTGGATTAGGCGAGTATTGATGGCATCTGCTAAGATGTTGATTGCAATGTTGGGGCCCCGTTGGGAAAGGGGTTATGTAGTACTGCTCCCTCTAGGGTCTCGTTATAGTCATCTAGTGGTGTTGACTATTTTGTCGAGTTTGTGCTCGGTAGGTACTATCGACAAATAATTTATACAGCTCGATGGCGCCATAACGTTGGAGGTGATTGAGTTGATTAAGCTTTATTGTACGAGTTGAGTGATGTAGGTTAGTACGATGCTTCTTGGGTGCAGTGGGAGAAATACGGGTTAGCAAGTAAGTAAGGTATGGGATGTTTATTTTGTAGATTAGTAGCGACTACATGATTTTGAAATGGATGCAGACTAGGAAGGTGGCGCGATACAATTGAGGGAAATGAATGGTGGAACAAAGGTGGTCGAGATATTACCAGAGCCAGAGTATGGCAGTATTTTATGTGCCGGAAAGTCTGTGTGGTATCATTTCTGTAGTGGGATCTATAATATGTTATGAGTGTTTATTTATGGATCTGCTCATAGCTCATCTTTGCTATATATTATTTTTGCGTAGTGTTGTATGTAGGCGTTTGCTTGTTTGATGCTGTTGGGCTTATTTGTGTTCGAGTAAATAGCTTACTGTTTGTATTGTCACCGTGGGTTGATTTGACAACTCATGATTTTCTAGAATTTCTCGACGTTTGTTTAGACTTGTAGATCGCAGAAGGCTTCCAAAGTTAATTCTGTTCTGTTAGGTTATTGATATTATCTGCCTTGTTTTGGTCCGCGTTTGTTTTCACAGGTTGTTTCTAGTTTTGATGAGTTGTTTCATATCCGTGGAAAAGTTTGAGTTATGTCGTTTTCTGTTCCCCCTCGCGTGCACTTTTTAAAAACGACCAAATTGGTTCAAGGTTTTTTACACAGGCTTGAAAGCAACTAAATTTATTCCTGCCTCGGGTTTTTTTTATTATTGTCGGTATATTAATGCAAATATCTTCACATTGATTCTCTACAAACATGGTGTCATCTGAATGAAACCTGTCTGATAGAGGATTTCTTAACATCAGCGCCTCTACTGTCCTTAGATCAATCGTGACCTCTCCCATACAAGGTAGAGAATGGGATTAACCATGCTAACAGGTTTTTAACCATGACTATAAATCTCGAGTGCAGTAAATGGTTCTTTTAACCCTCAAGGGATCCTGCTCACGCTGCGAACTCCGGAGAGTTGCGTGACTTTGATCCTTTCTACACCAAAAGGAGTTTCTTTTGGGGCACTCGAGTCATGCATTTCCCACACGTGTTCACCTGTCAGTACCCACCTCATGGTTTTAGAAGGACTTTCTGGTTTAGCAGTGTTGTGCCCCCCCCCCCCTCGCCTCAGAGCCACTCCCAAACATTTTGCCTTCCCTAACTTTTTCACTTTTCCACTGTAAGAGCCTTTTTTTAAAAAAAATGGGACTGAGGTGCCTTCGTTAGTTTTCGATTTTTTGTAAAAGTAAAGTTTGAAATCTGACCATGTTTGGTAGGATCGATTTACTCTTATGGGCCTCACATTTTAAATACCTAAAGACCTAACCTAACCTAACCTTGGCTAATTCAATATAATTAACTGAAGATTGTGAGTACGATACCGGATATTGCAAAAGTCCTGTTATACTCGTTACGACGCTCTCACAAAGACACCATGATGGTTTTGATGCGGTTAAACTCGTTTTTATTGTTTTAACAATTAAATGTCTAATTTATAATAGTCAATGAAGCCGCCCTCGGCCTCGAGCACGCGCTCCAGGCGAGACCTTAAGGCCGGCCGCTTCCACTTGCTGACGAAGTCTTTATTCGCTCGTCCTGTCCCGGTACGGTTAACTCGCGCGAATATCCTCCGACCGGGACACTGAGCAGGAATGTGCCCGACAGTCTGCGGGACCATGCAGTCGTCGAGGCAAAGCTGCAAACTCTCCGTTCCGTATTATACTCCTGGAAATTTCCGGAAGAATAACCTAGTTCCACTGCCTCTAAAGAATATACTCTGCTTCGCATGAACCGATTTTAGACATTTTTTAATAGCTAGAGGCGCAAGATGGCGCAAATATAGGAAATAAAGATGTTTTTTTCTGACTCAAATGATCCGATTACTAAAACTTTACTTTTTTTTTCCGAGTAAAGTTCAACGGACTTTAGTGTAACCGATTCTTCTGCACAACACACGTTCAAAGGTTGTCAAACTGGAACACTCTTTACAACCAGTTTGCAAGGTTTAGTCCATGTCACGAACTTGTCCTAGGGAGGTTATAATATACCTTCTTGCCCCCAGAAAAGTTTGTCATTATAGGCCCCTTTTTTTATATTCGCTTTATAATTTTATCTGTACCTCGCCTCATTGATCCACTAAAAATCCCCTTGCAAGTCTTACGCTCTTTTAACCCTGGTTTATTTTTTCTTAAAGATTCAGGAATTTAGAGTTGTGTTAATATTTATCTTGTCTCGAGACACGTAATTAAGGTATTTACATAAATGTTATCGATTTTCCTCACCAGCTATTACGACACCGCGCGCGGCTCCTTTGAGCGCGTCGAGCCACGCACTTGTGACGGCTCTGAACGACCCATTTCCGGGGTCGCCAAAGGAAAACATTCAGCTCAGCAGGGGTCTAGAGCCCGGGCACCTATATAATTGCAATCGCAATTACACACTTGTGAAATCGCATCAGAAATTTCATCTGAAATTGTTTTGTTTTTGTTATTGAGAAAGGGAATTTGCGTCACTCATCGAAGGCACACACCGGTTAGACAATAAAAAAAGAGGATTAGGACAAAAGAGCTGCATTCAGGTCCCACAGGAACAAAATCGAGCAGATATACCTTGTTATCGCAGGAGGGTTTTTAAAATGCGCCCATAAAGGCCCCCAACAGATTTGACGATTTTCCGAGTAGAAAATCCTCCATCTTGTCAACCTCTCTTTTCCGTCTTTATTTTGTCTCTCGTCCTGTTTGCTCCTCCCTCTTTTCTGAACCTGGATTGATCAAGGGTGAAAGGGGGCGTTGAATACCTTAAAGAGAGCTAACTGGGTCAAGCTTGTACCCTCTCGTGGGGGCAAATGCAGAGATTTTGGGAAGGGGTTCAGCCTCGTTACTTAAATTGCATTGCTTTTGCTCAATGGGTGAATCGAAGCAATTGATTCTAACGTTACAAGTTAGGGGCTTATGAGAAGAGACGTCGGTCTTCACTAAAGAAGGTAATCCGATTCTAAATCAGTGGCTCCCTCCTTGATCACATCATTTTAGGGACATTTAACTGTCCTCTTGCCTTCATGAGCCTTTTACTGTCCTCCTGCCTTCATTAGCCTTTAACAACCCTCTGCCTTTATGAACCTTTAACAGTCTTCTTGCCTTTATGAACCTTTAACAGCCTTCTTGCCTTTATGAGCCTTTAACAGCGCCTCCCCATCCTCTGGCTTTATGAGCCTTTGAAAAGATGCTGGGCAGGCCTCAAGTTTTCAACCGTTTGGCTGTGAGAAAGGCCTTAGAAAGCTCAAAATAACTGTGCTCGTCAAAAAGAATAAAATATCGCTGGCCAGTCTACAGAGCCTTCAAAGAGGACGGTTGTCAGAGCTCGAGGTGCGTGAAAAGGCCTCTGGTCACCGACCGTATGCGAGAGCAACGTCCGGAGCGCTGTCCTCGCCTTCTCAACCACTTGAAGAGTCGTGGCAAATGAATTCTCATTTTTTTCTGGAAAAAAACTTCCCGGTCATCAGGCGTCGTCGCTTCAAATGGCGACAAGATGCCCCGGTGTGGTTCGCTGCCGATTACAGGGATATCTTGGCCACGAAAGTCCTGTCCTGGCCTAGAAAGATCACAAATAAGGCGGACTATGTCTTTCAGCCGGACGGTGGCCCGGCCCACACGGCCAAGACCAACGGCCGAGGGGAACTTAGTTGGGTGCCATTGCGCCGCGACTGTTCCCATGGACCTACCCCCCCAATGTTGGGACGGCTTTAGGTTGCTTTCTGTCGTTTCCGAATTGGAGACACTCGCGGAACGCAACTCCATTTGATGGAGCGCTCGCCTGCGCCCTACTGTGAAGACTGCGTTCTCCCCGAGACTGTTCGGCACATTCTTGTTGAATGTCCCAGTCTGGGCGATCTTGAGGTCGTTTCCTGTCCCGGTACCGGGACGATCTGGGTCGCTACCGCTTGTCCCTTGTACTCGAGATGGGTTCGTGCACACTGACTTGTGGACATTACGACCTTTTGCATCTTCTCCCTTATATAACTGTTCGTTGTGGGTCGCATGTTCCTGCGCCGAGGCGAGGTGGGCCTACCCCCGGAGCCGGAGAGCGCTTACTTCTAGCTTTTTTTTTGTTATTTTTTTAGCCTTTGTATTTTTTATCGTTATTTGTTATTTGCATATTATTTGTTTTTTAATCTAGCCTATTAATAGGCTGGGTCGAGTACGGTTAATTATGGCCAAGTAAGCAGTCGCCAAATGGGCTCCAAAAAAACAAACGAACCACAACCAGCAGGATGGTGGCCCGGCCCATATGTCCAAAACCATGTAAGAGTGGTTGTAGTCGAAAATGAATATCTGGTCGAAGTACCTTTAGTCGCCTGACCTCGATCCCCTTGACTACAGCGTGTGGGTGCATGTCGAGGGCAAGGCCTGCAAGGTCCGCCTCAGCAACATCGACGAGCTGAAGTCCTCCGTCAAACGCATGTGGCACAGCATGAGGAGGGACTCAGTCTGCAACGTGTGCGCGATTCAGGTCTCTCCTGGAATGCGTGCTCGTCGCCAAGGGCGGCTACATTGATTAATATTACAACTTAAACACATTTATGTTAAAACAATAAAAGCGTGGTATAACTGCATCAAAACCATCATTGTGTCTAAGGTTAAGAGCTTCTTAACGAGTCTAACAGGACTTTTGCAATACCAGGTATAAACTATCTAACGTCTGATCGAGTGATTTTGTTCCGAATGTGGAATTCATAGTGAACGTTGACTATAGCCTGTGCTAGCACATCATAAGTATGATGGCCTGCCAGCGTAATACACACGAGCAATCCATGCAGCCTCTGCCTGGTGGTGGGGTCCAACCAGTGGACAGTCATGCCCAGGTTAGCTTTCTTGTGGGCAGCCTAGCAGTCAGCTGTCATGGCCACACACGGAACATCAAGAACTCTGAAATTGTAAAAATCATAAGTTTGAAAGTTAATGTAAACTTGGGGATATAACGTAGAAAGTGTAAATGTACCGTATACGAAATATCACTAGGAATTATGCAGCCTTGTAAACAAATATTTTAGAAAATCATAAATTCGATAACAAATTCCTAATCGAAGAAAACGCTCGATAGTATTGTATTGGATTATTGGTATTTTTTTCGCATAAACACTAAATTTATTGAAAATGGACGTATCGTTTAGGAGTACAAGCAATATGAAAATGTCTTAGTATTGGTAATAAAGATTACAAAAAATATGAATTACTTGGTCGCGTAATGCTTAAAGTCGGCATGCGATTTAACGATTCGCCTGCCCAGCTTCCTCCGTGAGATGTAACTTCTTGATCAGCTTCTCGAACGTGTTAGACGCTACAACGTTGAATAGCACATGTTGACCTCGAACAGATCCCATACGTTCTTTTTAAACTGTAATTACTTAGATGGGTTGGTCCTCTGTGTGCAGCTTGTGATTCTTGAGGATTGTCTTGTGCCGTTTAATTAAGACCATCTTGGGCTGGCACAGACCAACTGATCTACCTCCCTGACTTGAACATAAAGCTGAGGTCCAGGGGTGAGGTTAGTGGTTCTTAGCCTCTTCTTGTTGAGGTTCGTGGCACTATTGTTACAGCATCAGCGATGTCAACGCATTAAAGTTCTACATATGCCATAATTAGTTGATTACTTACAAAATCCGAAATGTTATTCATGAAACTTTTTGCCACATTACCCTGAAACTTTTTATTATAATAATAATAATTAAAAAACATGCACTGGATTACAAGTATTTTTGGTTTTCATTTAAAAAGTTAACACAGTCACACACAAACACGCATATACAAACACATATACACATACATATCATATAAATACATATACAATGTAGATCTCTCATGAGCGCGAGAGAATGATGAAATAATTCCAGCATTCCGCATCAAAGAGAAAAACATAATTTTTTTTCTTCGGAAAAATGTTATTTCCTAATTCGAAAAAACCGTGATGGTGTGGGATTCGAACCATTTTCCCGCATAGCCGAGTGGGTAAAAGGTCTTGCTTTAATTGAGATCAAATGAAAAAAATAAATATATATATATAAATATATATATATATATATATATATATATATATATATATATATATATATATATATATATATATATATGCATATACGATACGGATGTACTTGAATTTTTTATTATTAGGTTAACTGATTTGAGTTAAGGTAAATGCCACGAAAGCTAATTAGTCACTTTTTAATTACCTTGACTTGTGCCCTTGTGGGCGCTAAACAATTAGTCCGTTAATGACTTTCAAAAATAATGAGAGTTAAATCGTTCACGAAAAGGTTAATTTGGATAATTAACGTTTTTCTCCCATCTCTGCTTAACCATTCCTCGTGTGGTTAACTTTATTCATGCTAGGGATCGGTGTACGCACTCGCCAAACCTGTAGCTGGGAGGAGAATAAAAGGGTGAATATTTCCAAAAGGATCAATTGAGACTATTCGAACACTCGCCCCCCTCTCCCCCCCCCCCTCTCCCCCCCCCCCAACACACTCGATCCTATGATTTATGCTCCGACTCTCGTTTGTCCAAACTAGAAAACAACTTCTCAAACCAATTCTAGATACAGGGTGGTCCTAATTTTTTTGTTCAATTGCGACAGAGCATTAGCTGAATGATGAAAGGGGATCCTGGAGACCCCCTCTCCCCCACAATTCTCCAGTAGGTTCGAACTAGATCTACCCCCCCCCCCCCTCTTTATCTGCCCCGCAAGTGGATGCCAAGCGACATATGCAATTATTCTTTCCTCCCGGCCCCAATGCCGGCAGGAGTATCTGCCGTTGTAATCTTCCACGCAGTTTCACTATTTCTAGCTTCACCCCTTCGTTTAGTGATATCTCCTTACAAACTCTCTACGGGAGATGCCGCTTCTCTTTAAATTCAATTTAATATACAATCATAGGTTAATGAATGAATTTTTAAACAGGAGAGACTTTTTGACCACCCTGTATGTGAAAAATGTCATTTCTCAGGGAAGAAATTGTGGAGCCAATCTCTCAAATCACACCGCGGAAGTGATTTTTGACGTTATTCTTTTGTTTTCAAATCTTTGGCGAAGTTTGTTTTCGTATAAAGAGAAGTTGTTTCATCTTGTGTCTGATATGTTGAGCTGAGACAGACTTCTGTTTAACAGATTATTGTTCTTAATTCTTCCATGTTCAAGTATGATTTTGGCAGTTCATGATTCTTCGGTGTACAATATTTTGGCTCAAGAGAAACTTCCAACCACATTACTACACTCAGGCACTCTCAAAATTAACTAAGTAGACATAGAAACTCCCTAGATGTGTGGTAACCATAAGTACTACTAAATTTGACCAAGATAAACACTTTGGGTTCGAGAAGTAGTTTAGGTAGGTTTTTATTTATTTTTTTAACTAAATGTAACCTAGCAAAAGAACACTCACCAACTCAACCAAGTACAGACTTAATTAATTTTGGGTTCAACACTATTAAAGTTAGCCGATCTACTAAATGAGTTCTTACCCGTTTTCACATGGCAGGAATTTAATGAGTTTTTATCAATTTAATACTAAACTATTAAGTCTGAATAGGATCACGGACAATACTTGAACCCATTTGTAAGGGGTAAAAGTATCGATTCCGAATTTGAATGGGTTTAGAAGCTCGTTTGATATGTTGAATGGCACAGGTTGATGTGCCATTATTTCTTTACTAAATATGTTTAGTTATATCTCTTAGAGTGAGTTTGAGAGAATTATCAATCTTCGGATTGATGGTGCTGCGCGACAATATTTAGACCAGTAACTTTATGGATGTAAAGAAAAATGATGTAATGGTCTTCGGTTAATAATTTTATCCAAAGACGGAAGTGGTGAAATTAGTGTAGTCGGATAAAGTGAGTTAACTGGAAATACACGTGTATAATAGAGTTTTGACAGGCACCCCCAAAATAGTTAAAAGGGAGGGGGGGGGGCAATTCTGGAAAGAAAGTGGATGTAGAATTAAATTTTATGAAGCAGCCAATGTTAGGAGCGGTGAAGGGGGTGAAAGTGATGGGGACTGATAAGTCACGCATGTACGTTGCTGAAAAGACTGGGAGAAAGTAACGAATTGTAAGAAATTCTTTCCGGTAAAATAGATTGAAATTTTACATTGTGAAATGTCTGGTATTGAAAGAATGCCACAGAGAGAAAATAGACAAGCAGGAAGGAAGTGGGTGAATAATGCTTGATTGCTTCCATGCAAATATAAACTGCTCTCAAAGACGGCCAATAAAGAGAAGCGCGTAAGGTGGAATGTAAGGACAGGGGTGCTACTGGGCATCAGATATTGGGTAAAAATGATTGTCAGAAATCAGTATAATGATTTTAATGAAAACTATTGTATGGAGGGGCTTAGATAGTGTTGGTATAGTCGATGAATAGTGGAAAGGAGAAACTACCGCAGGGATGTGTGCTCTTAAGGATTTACGGCATGGAAGAGGTAGCAATTTAATTTGTTAAATGTTTGTATTTTACACATTAGGTTTGGTGAATATGGTTTCAACCTAAATAAATCCAATTTAGAATAAACTAATTAACATGTAAATTAGAACCCTGCCATGAGCTTATTCTTTCCTTCTGCCGCTAACGTCTAACACCTCTTTTTGTACCAACTCTTTCCCCCCTGCATTCAGCCTTCCATCCTCCCTTTTTAATCAGTCACTTCCTCTACCCTTTTGTTTGAGACCCTCTTCAACTACACGGGTATGAAAATAATAGGTCATCACCCACCCTACTCGTTAATGGACCTGCCTATCTCTACTTCTCTTAATTAGATACCCTCCTACCCCTTTCCACCCTTGCTCTCCTATCCACAGAGGTTCTGGATGCCCGGCGCACTTTCGTCCTCTTATGAGCCTTAGTCGAGTAGCAGTGTATACCTTGAGGTCCCCACCTGCTACAAGGGGTGAAAGCCCACTGGCTAGGGCAACTATTAGGTACAGGGTGTGCTGGACTGTTGACGCTGCTCACTCTTTTCCAGTACACAATATAAGGAGGCTACGCCGGCACCATCCTTTATGGTTAAAGTTCCAGGACAATTTCGCCTGAACGGAGGGCAGGGTTGATAAGGCCCATCTTAGCTCGTACCTGTAGACCCAGTATGTGTAAATGATCACATTCTGGAATTTTCTTATCGAATAGACTTTTTTCTTAATCTCACAGTGCATTGGGTGGTCACTGGTCATAGTATGGAGGAAAAGACGCGCATAGGGAACCAAATCTTCACCGGTATGTCCTCGAAGGCGACAGCGCCCTCAGCACTCGTTCGGCCAACAGCGCCCAGAGTTCTGCCCCAGAGAAGCGTACGGCCATTCCCGTGAGGGTCTTCTCTCCGAAGAGTGCCCCCGCGTCTCCTCCGAGCTAGGCCTGGAGGGCATATTCCTTCAATGGAATTGGCGTGGACTCCCGGCCAACTATGAGGAGCTGCGGAAGCTAGTCTCCTTCCGTTCCCCGTTAACTATCTTTTAGCAGGAAACCATGCCGGGCGCGTGCCCCTTGTCCACCCTCCCGTGGTATAGGGGTTTGGCAATCTTTCCATCACGAAATGGGGGCTGGCAGGAAGATTTACACCGATATGATGTGTCCGTTCTTCTATTTTATATAAATACCTCTTCTCAGGCAGTGGCAGTGCAGCTAAGCTTGATAGCAAGTATAGTCTCATTTCTGCGTACATTCTACCGTCGGCCAACTTCGATGCGGGCGATCTCCGCCACTTTGTGGCACGTTTGCTGAGGTTCTTTCTTCTCGTCGAAGATTTGAACGGTACACACACCCTGTGAGGATGACTACACGATCAATCTCAAGGTTAGGTCTTTGATGACCTGATAGATAAACTGGAGCTGGATGTACTAAATGTGGATGCGTTTAGGCATCACTCTCCGTGATGCCTTTATCTACCCTTGTGGTCTCCGGGTGCACAGCCTGATTTCGGGTGGCAGGTGGTCGATGATCTCCATGGTAGTGATCACTTTCCAATTCAAATATCATTTTTGGACCGTACCGCCTGAGAGACGACTTCGTTAGGGCTTGGAACAGGCATGCTGCTCCGCATTTCAGGAAATAACATTTCTCTCTCCCAGTCGAAGGTTTTAGGTCGGTGGGTGAGGGTGTTGCGTTCTCTGGCAACCTCACACCCTAAGAACGTTTGGTAGTTTTGCACGCCGACCGCTTCGGTGGTGGTCAGCAGAGTGTGAGAGGGCTGCCGAGCAGAAATGTCGTGCCTATAACCGCTGCCCGAACGATTTCACTGTCGGTGAATTTCGTTGAGATAGAGCTAGGTTCTGGTATGTTTAGAAGCACGCCCGCCGCTCTTTCACGCCGGTGTGCTTGTCTTCACTTAACGGGAAAGTTCCCTCTTGTAGAGGTGTAGAAGAGACTCAAAAGGATCCTGGGAAAGCAAGCCCCACCCCCTTCCCTCCCGTTAACCAAGAGAAAGGGTCTGTTAGTTCGGACACCGCGTCGTGTTGGTGTCCTTCGCGACCGCTTCCTCCACATTCTATAGCCGCGATTCTGCGCAGACATCATTCATTTCAGGTTTGCGTTCGCCTTTCGCTTCATGCGCAGGCAACGACCCTGTTTCGGATGATGCCATACTTCGCTATCTAGGTGAGCGAGGCATGGCATTTTGGCAAGATATTTTGACAAAATCTGGACAGTGTGCACCCTCCTAGACTCTCGGTGAGTGGCTACTGTTCTCGCTTTTCGGAAACCGGTTAGAGATAACTCTATCCCGAATTGTTTTCGCTTAATTTCTCCTAACTCCTGCGTCTGAAAGTTGTTGAAGTAAATGGTAAATGTTAGATTATCCTTTTCCTGGACATCGGAGGCCATGTGTCTTTTGCATAGTGGGGCTTCTGCAAGTTCCACTCCACATCGGGTGCTCTGCTCCACTATATCACGGTGGTTTTTAATTCGGAAAATGCATATTATACTGAATAGCGATACGGTATCATGGACTTCTTACACGAGGGGAGCATGGGAATGCCTCATAATCTTTTTTTTTCTTAATTTCCGCGAGATGATCGATTCCGGCTATGGTTGGGGTGACCCCCCCCCCCATCGGGCCTATTTGTTACGGAGTAGGGCGTCTCGTAAGGAAATACCCTTAGTGTCGCATTTTTTGCCTAGGGCATCTACGTTATATCTCCTCAGTGTGGCCGGAAGATGTTCTTGCTACGCTCTACGTGGACGACCGTTTGATCTCTTTCGTTGCGACCCAGAGGCTAACTCTGAAGTGTCAACTCCAATATGCATTGAACTGCAGTTCTCGTAGTTTCTCGTATTTCATGGCCAAGAATAAGGTGATGCACTTCTTCCGCCATCCACAGGTCCACCCCTAATCCGACTCAATGCCTATTCCGCCGAGACATCAATCATACACTAAACCTTTTGTGTTTAGGTCCAGGAAACTCCTTCGAGATCTCAGTGTAGCTCTCGGGGCGGTTGTGTCCCTGGTTCTGCCCAGGACGCCAACTTGGAGGGTACCTCATTTGAATATTTGTCGCCACGCCTCTGCTCCCAAGGCTTCTATTGCGCCGGGAGTATTGCATTTGACCTTTTTGGAGCAGACTTCTTGTCACGCTGGAACCGTGCCAGTGTGTACGGATGGCTCCAATTCCCAAGAAGGGGTTGGCTTCCACGCCGTATCCCCTCTGTTTCAAGTCAGCGGAGCTCTGCCAGACGCTTCGTCTGTCTTTACTGTTGAGCTGGTTGCAATACAGCGCTCGATATGGGGGAGAACGCGACGTGCCCGGTTCGAGACCGGAATGTGATTTATAGCGACTAGCAAAGCGCCCTGACTGCTATCGAGGCACTAGAGTCTCCGCATCCCCTGGTTCGTGATATCCGTGATGCCACGTTTTTTTTTTCGAGCTGGGCGGATGTCAAGATAATCTTCTGCTGGGTTCCTGGACATGTAGGAATTGCTGGGAATGAGATCGCCAAAGAGTCCGCGGGGACTGAACGACCAGACCAGCGTTTCGCTCTTCCTCACCCCAATTACATGGTAGGAATGCAGGCTCCCCTCCCAGCAGCTTGAAGAAGATGGCAGACAGTCGAGGGGAACTTGAAGTTACGTGCCACTGTGCCGCGACTGTTCCCATCGACCTACCCTCCAATGCCACGATGGCTTCAGGTTGCTTTCTCTCGTCTCAGAATTTAACACACTCGTGGGAGGCACCGCCATTTTATGGAGCGCTCGCCTGCGCCTTATTGCGATGACTGTGTTGTCTCCCCAGACTGTTCAGTACATTCTTGTTGAATGTCCCAGTCTGGGTGATCTTCGCGCACGTTACCTGTCTCGGTACCGGGATGAGCTGGTCGCTACCGCTTGTACCTTGTACTCGGGACGGGTCCGTACACACAGACTTGTGGACTATACGACCTTTTGGAGGAGTTTGGCCCCGTCTACTTTATTTGATTGTTTTGTTCGTGTGTTTTTTTGTAGGTCGCATGTTCCTGCGCCGGGGGGAGGCGGGCCTACCTCGACGCCGGTGCGCTCTTCCTTCTTGCCTTTTTGCTTTGTTTTGTTATTTTTTGAGCCTGTCTTTTTTATCCTTATTTGTTATTTACATACTGTTTTTAATTTGTTTTTGTTTTTTTAATATAGCCTAGTAGTAGTCTGTGTTGTGTACGGCGACTCATTCCCAAGTAGTCAGTCGCCAGATGGGCTCCCAAAATAAAAAAAAACAACTTAGGAGGGTTCCACCTTTAGCATTTGTCGTCACGCCTCTCCTCCCAAAGCTTCCACAGTGTCCGGAGTATTACGTTTAACCTTTTGGGAGCACACTTCGTGTATACAGATGGCTCTAAGTCAGAAAAGCGCGTCCTCTATTTGAAATCAGCGGGGCTCTGCCGGGCGCTACGTCTGTCTTCACGGGCGAACTGGTTGCAATACACTGCCTGGTACGAGATAGAATGCATCATGCCTGGTTCGTAGACCAGATTTTGATCTTGAGCGACTCACAAAGCGCCCTGAATCCTCTCAGGGCACTGTAATCTTCACACACACACCCTGGTTCACAATTATACGTGACGCCACGGTTGCAGGTAGTCTGGCGCATGTCGAGCTTATCTTCTGATGTGTTCCAGCGAGAGCAGACTAGCGCTTTGTTTTTCCCCACATATACTACATGGTAGGAATTAGGGCAGCTCTCAGGTTGGCTTGGCAAAGAAGATAGGAAACGACAGAGGGGGACATAAATATGAGTGCCATTGCGCCGCGTCTATTCCCATAAATTTACCCCACACTGCCCCGACTACCACAGGTCGCACCGTAATTTTATGGGGCGCTCCCCTGTACCTTACTGCGACAACTTCCTCGTCTTCCAGACTCTTCGGCACATTTTTGTTCAATCTCTTTCTGGGGATTTTTTCGCGCACGTTCTCAGTTACACTACCAGGACGAGCGGGGTCGCCACCGCTTATCCCTTGATCGCGGGATGGTTTCGTGCCCACAGTTGAGGACCATCTGGCTTCTTGGTGCCCCCTCCTCCCCGACGCTGGAACGTGCTTCGTACCGTTTGGGTGTGGACGAATTCTTAGTAATTTGATATTTTTGTGAAGATGCTAAAGGAGGAATGGTATAAACTACGTAGATATATATAGTGAATTTCTATGAGAATTTGTAGGGAAAGTTTCTGATTGCTAGATGGAATAATAAATAAAGAAACCTTGAAAATTTAGCCCGATTTGCGTGAAAGAGTTCAATATGGTGAATTTTGTATTACTCAAACGAAAACAAACGAGGGCATTGCCCCCTAGAAATTTTTAAAGAAAGGTTAAATAGAGAAGTTGAGAGAAGTGAAGAGGTGTAGAAATTAGATAACCAGAATAGACAATTTAGGGGCTGATAGGACAAACGTAAAGTTTCCTCCTTTAAGCCAACGCACGTGTGCTGCTTACTAAAGGAATGGCTGTGTGAAAGATATTTACCGGTGGGGCTTCAAGGTGTAATGAATGCGCTGTAAATGCCAGGGCCATTGGAACGGGGCCCGGAATGCGGAATTGAGTGATTGGACCCCATAGCACAATAGCCCGATTAAGTAAAAATAACCCCCTCTCCAACCGACATTACTAGTAAATATGACCACTCCTTGTTTATTTGGAAATTTGTTAGGTTGTTTCGCTTATTTTTTTTTCACCTAACCTCCACATACCTAAAGCATACTTTAACCTAAGGGTAAAGATCACCACATCAAGCGACCAATAGTAAAGCTGAGCACCCCCTTTGTAGGAAGCATTGAACTCTGGACAAATTTGACTGCAGGATTTAGGTAGCAACTCTCCCCAATTTTTCAATCTTGATTATCACCATTTTTTATCTATTTTCCCTCGTCTTGCCTCTCCAATATCCCCAGTTTTTCTCCACTTCGCATTCTCTCGTGGGATTACACAATCATTTTCTGACCTAACTACGGAACAATTTAATTGTAATTTTGTTTACTACCCCTCAAGGTGGAGATAGTTTCGTAATTTTGAGTACCAGGGCTCTTCGTACGAACTTATTCTTGAGTGTTCATAACGTCCATTTCCAGCTTCAATATCCAGGGATAGCGAGATCGTCTTCGAGTCCTTGTTCGCTTTCAGTCTTATTTATTTTTTTTATATTTACTCTCCGTTTCTTCTTTCCTGCCCGTCATTCTTTGTCCACTTGTGGCTATGCCGTTGTCAGTTATCGCCATAAGATTGGAAGAATGGTCACGGGAGTCTCCTTCCTGTCTCGAGTGCCCTTAGAACTTTCCTTTTGATTACCTTCCGTGGATTTTTCATTCCGCCATTTTATGAACTTTTCTAGCGTGGGTGCTCTCATTAGTTTTATTTTTTCTTAAGTACGAATCCTTGGATGGGTACAAGTTTCAGGGCTTCTAAGTCATAACTTACTCGACGAACGGAGACTTTAATAGTTTACTATTGAAATGGGCAAGCGATATGAGTGGTCTGCCAAATTAGGGAGGTTCAGACAGGCAGGACAAGGTGACTTGGTAGTGCTTTTCACGTCTCAATGTGACTTGGGAAGGCTTTTCACATCTTAATGTGACTTGTGAAGGCTTTTCACGATTCAAGACGACTTGGGAAGGCTTTTCACATCTTATTGTGACTTGGGAAAGCTTTTCGCATTTCATTGTGACTTGGTCGTACTTTTTGCGTTTCAATGTGACTTGGGAAGGCTTTTTGATTCCCGATGTAACTTAGGAAGGCTTTTTTCGTCTCATTGCGACTTAGGAAGGCTTTTCGCGTCTTAATGTGACTTGGGAAAGCTTTTTGCATCTCAATGTAACTTGGGAAGGCTTTTTGCTTCTCGATGTACCTTGGGAAGGCTTTTTGCTTCTCGATGTACCTTGGGAAGGCTTTTTGCTTCTCGATGTAACTTGGGAAGGCTTTTCGCGTCTCAATGTGACTTGGAAGGCTTTTCGCGTCTCAATGTGACTTGGGAAGGCTTTTCGCATTACACTGTGACTTAGGAAGGCTTTTCGCATTACACTGTGACTTGGGAAGGCTTTTCGCGTCTCGAGGCAACCTGGGTGGGGATGGGGGGGAGCTTTTCTCGCCTTTAAGCGACTGTGGGGAGGGGCTTATCGCGTTGTGCGACCGGCAAGAAGGGGCTTTTTGCGTTTGTGCTACTGGGGGAAGGGGCTTTTTGCCTTTGTTCGACTGGCCGGAGGTGCTTTATGCGTTTCAGTGTGACTGGGGAAGGGCTTTTCGCGTTACAATGTGACTGGGAGAAGGGGCGTTTTGCGTTTCATTATGACTTGCAGGGGAGGGGGCTTTTTGTGTCTTGAGTCTCCCTTTATGAAGATGATCAAAGGGTGCTGCATCAACGCGTTCAACTGAGAAGTGATGCGGGTAACCAATAAATAACCAATGATGTGTTGATTGGGATTCATACGTTTGATCAGAGAGGATGAATGCAAGTTATTTTTGTTCATCGAATTTAAAGAGCCGTGGCATAGAGGTTCATTACCTAGAAAGTTTGTAGATAGAGAGATGTAAGGATAATACATTTGCTCCACAACTGGCCTAAGGAGGAAACATGGCAGGAATATGGGCAGCTCGACGGCTGCTTGTCAAAGACGAAGGGAAGATGGCCGAGGGGCACTTAAAGTTACGTGCCATTGCGACCCGACTGTTTCCATGGGCCTACCTCCCCCTCCCCCCATCCCCCCAATGACACGCCGGCTTCAGGTTGCTTTCTGTCGTCTCCGAATTGGACGCACCACCACTTCATGGAGAGCTCAAAATCTAGTCAGGCAAAGGTAAAAATAGATGCATGAAATTAATTAGGAAACAGATGTAAATGTCTTTGATTTCATTTTAATTCTCAATTGTATCATGTTATTTTATTAAGCCGTGCTATTTCGCAGAAGAGCTTTTGGAAAAGTTTGAAATTAGCGCCAACTTCTTGAGTAACATCGTAATTGGAGACGAAAAGTTGGATTTACGGCTATGAAGCGGTAATAAAGCGACGATCACGCCAGTGGAAAAAGTCCGGGTTCTCAAAGAAGACCCCTCCCCCCACAAAAATAAAACCCCCGCGACAAATGAAGTCGAAGGTGAAAGAAATTCGAAGGCTGATCTAGGTGTGACGTTCCAAAAATTGGCTATAAGGAGCGCTTTCAGAGGAACAAAACAGGCTGGCATAGGGTCGTGGCTGCTGTAGGGAACTATTTTGAAAGACTCTCCTAAATTGAGGATAAATTGAAAAAAATGTAGTTTAAGTTTTTGTATCAAACCTCAGATATCATAATAATTAGGATACATGTATTTAATGGGTGTAAATAGATACAAGCAATGGGTGGGCCACGTATCACGTGTCTTACCTATAAACATTTGCAAGCAATTTTACCGCTCTTCCTGCACCTCCCGCCCGACAAGGCCTGGCCCCTGATCGCCCAAAGATTGCAAAGATTGCTATTGTCATCTTTGTGTGGTTTGACTACGGATGTGAGTTTTACGCATTCGCAGCCGAGCCTGTATTGCGGATGGTGGACTCGATCCACCACACGAGTCTTAGTTTGGCGACCGGTGGCTTCCACACATCCCCCATTGACAGCCTATTTGTCGATGCCGGGAAGAGGCCACTCGCTCTGTGCCGTGCACAGTGCATTATGCGCTTTTATGTGCGGGCCTGGCGCCTACCTCAGTTGCCAACGTATCTTGCCTCATCCGCCGCCGACAGACGCCAGTCTTACCCTAAGCCTTTTTGGTTTAGGGTTAGGAAACACCTTCAAGAGCTCGGTGTAGCTCTCGGGTCGGTGGCACCTCTGGTTCTGTCCGGGACGCTACCCCTGAGGGTACCTCATTGATTATTTGTCGCTACGCCTCTGTTCACAAGACTTGCACAGCGCCTGGAGTGTTGCAGATGGCTCCAAGTACCAGGAGGGGTCGGATTCCACACATTCTGGTTCGCGCTATCAGCGAAGCCACGGTTGTCGGGAGCCGGGCGGATGTCGAAATTATCTTCTGAATTCATTGATATCTCGAAATTGCAGAGAATGATGGTGTCAAAGATTCCGTGAGGACCGTAGGACCAGACCAGTGATTCGCTTTTTCCTCATGCCGACTTCATCGCAAAAATCAGTGTAGCCATCTGGGCTGCCCCGGAAAGAAGATGGAAGACGGCCCAGGGAAACCTAAAGTTGTGTGCCATCGTGCCGCGACTGTTTCCAATGACCTAACACTCAATGCCACGCTTCATGGTGTCTAAGAATTGGACGCACTCGGGGGACGCACCGCCATTTAATGGAGCTCTCCCCTTTACTGCGACGACTGCGTTATCATCCAGATTGTTCAGCGCATTCTTGTTGAATGTCTCAGTCTGGGTATCTTAGGCGCGCTTTACTTGTCCTGGGACCGGGACGAGTGGGTCGCTACAGCTTGCTCCTTATACTCGGAGATGGATTCGTACACACAGAGTTGTGGACTATTTGACTTTTTGAGGAGGCTGGCTTCCTACAATTTATTTCTTTTGTGGTGTTCGCATGCTGCTAGCCGGGGGCGAGCCGGGTATCTCCCCGATACCAGTGCGTGTTACCTGCTTCTTGCTTTTTTTTCTGCGTTGGGTTTTCTTTTTGTTTGAGTCTTTTTAGTAGTGTCTAATCTAATAAGTGGTGGTCTCCATGCATAATCATCACCCCCTCCCCTCCCCTCCCCTCCAAATAATAATAATTATCTATCGATGGCTTCTTCTGAAATTTTGATACGTACAGACAATCAGGCGTGGTTAAAAGCATAAACTCCCTTCCGGGGTTAATGATTGCTCTCTCCATTGAATGACTCTCCTCCAGAGATATGTTTTCTCCGTTGAAAGACTCTCTTCCAGAGATGTTTTCTCTGCTCAAAGACTTGCCTCCAGAGATGTTTTCTCTGCTCAAAGACTTGCCTCCAGAGATTTTTTCTCCGTTGAAAGACTCTCTTCCAAAGATGTTTTCTCTGCTCAAAGACTTGCCTCCAGAAATGTTTTCTCCGTTGCAAGACTCTCTTCCAGAGATGTTTTCTCCGTTGAAAGACTCTATTCCAGAGATGTTTTCTCTGCTCAAAGACTTTCCTCCATAGATGTTTTCTCCGTTGAAAGACTCTATTCCAGAGATGTTTTCTCTGCTCAAAGACTTGCCTCCAGAGATTTTTTCTCCGTTGAAAGACTCTCTTCCAGAGATGTTTTCTCTGCTCAAAGACTTGCCTACAGAGATGTTTTCTCCGTTGAAAGACTCGCCTCCAGACATGTTTTTTCTGCTCAAAGACTTTCCTCAGATATGTTTCTCCGTTGAAAGACTCTCCTCCAGAGAGAGAAGATCAATGAACAAAAAACAAGACAATGACTTCCATGGATCTCCTCGCTTGGGATTTTTTTTTCTAGCTGGAAAACGTTCTACCACTGTGGTTCAATAATTAGGTTACGCTGGATTTAACCTTATCTAAATCTAGCCTAAACTAATTGCCATGCAAAATACAAACTCGTATAAAAGAACAGATCTCTCGCTAGCCTAGTGGAATCGACGTTTGATTTCTAACGACGAGGCACGGGTTCGATCCCAATGGACGCAAACACACAAAATTTGTTGGCGTCACGAGCTCGCCGCCCATAGGCGGATACGTTCACCTTTACCCCTGATGGCTCTGTTACACCAGGGATCCTTTTACGTACTCATAGAGGGTTGGGTGCCAGGTGACATTTTAGGTGTGCCTGCCCCCCCCCCTCCCGGCACTAACAGCCGCTGTTTGCCCTCCTTGCCTCGATGCCTGTAGGATAATCTGCGGCATTTTCTTCCAATTCCTCTCTTCACCAATTTCTTTACACTGATCTTTATGTGCATTTCATGATCTTGTCTGAGGATTTCGCTCACGCTCCGGGGTACTGATGAGGCCACTTGGCTAAAAATCGCAATAAGCGAAGTGATCCACAAAATTAACCGATTCTAGCAAATGGTAGACGAATCAATACCTTTCAAAGATTCTGGGGACAATTGGGTATCGTTATTTAACGAAAAGGAAACTGGTGCAGAGGAAGCGGGATAACAAAAAGAAAACACACGAATAAGAAAAAGTGGGAAACGGATCAGAATAGCAAAGATTTCAAAACAACCTCGTTAACTGCAGCTGGGAGGAAAATGAATTTTTATCCTCCCCTGCCACAACTGGCAACGGCCTTAGTTTGGGATTTCTGCATTTATGTCCAAGCTAATGGAAGCAGTTTGCCAACCTACCTTTATCCAGGCAGATCCTTGAGCGACAATGAAATAGGCATAAAGGTCAGTATGACAATCGCTGGTGAGCCCAAGGGAAGAGGTGTTAGGAAGTATTATGTTTTGACACCAAACTGTTCAGGCGAAAACTATGTCGACCCGGTGCAGGACGACCTGTTCCGCGTCAGATGTATGTGGATATAGAAACCCTTCAGCATGATTCCGATTCCTTGGAACAGTATGTTGTGCTGCTAAGATGGGAGAGGTTGGCTATGTGTGTGATGAGAATTGGACAGCGCCTCCACCCATTGGTAGCCAGATCTCTACGCGCACCCACACATTTTGTTCCCAGTATATTTTCAAAGGCAAAAAATATAACTCCTTTTCATGTTATACGGGACGAACTCTTATTTCACTGCAATTCTGCTGGTGAAAGGAATCGGCTTTTAAAAGTAGCCGATCTTATGTTGAGCTAAAAGGGTGGGTTGACTTGGGGCAAAAGTTTTGTTTTGATAACGTCATCTTTGATTTTAAGGAGCTTGAAAAAACGCGACAGTCATTGGAATAGAACGATGTTAATTTATCACTAACTGAGATTTATTTTAATAGAGAAAATTAAAATATTGAAATTTGGTTGTTTCGTTGAGTAATTCAAACGAAACTGATATATCCGCTGTGACAGGCAAAAGGTAATTAACTAACAGAATTTGAGCCCCCCAAAACTCCCATCACAGAAGATGAGAAAAAGGAGAGAAAGCGAAAGAAGCAAGAAAGGAAGAAGAATAGAAGGAAGCAGAAAAGGGAAGAAGAGAAGATTGAAAAGAAGAAAAAAGAAGAGAGCGAAGCTTTAAACACGAAAGAGAAGGAAAAGAGCACGAAGGCAGATGGCTGGAAGAAGGTGGAGAGGAAGAAGGAGAAAGCGTCCAAGAAACCGGAGGTCACTGTCTATGGTGACTCTCAGGCTCGAGGACTAGAACCGTTCCTGCGAGCACGGCTCCAAAAGAAAGTGGAGGTCAAGTGCCTGCCCGGCAAGGGTAATAAGGCACTGAGAAAGGAGGTGGAGAAGAGTCCCACTCCTGACTCTTCAGTAGTTGCCATTCTGGCTAGTGGCAACGACCTCTACTTCCGCAACGGGGGAGCAGGGGTGACAGAACCAATACTCCAGAACGTCATGGGGGCAGTCGACGACTGCGGACTAAAGACGAGGAGGAGGGTCGTTGTCGGGATCCTTCCACGGAGGAGCCCTAACCCCATTACATACCGTCGCAATGAGCTGGTAAACCAGAGGTTGAGAGATCTCTGTACAGCTGAAGGGGTCTTCTTCGCGGACCCTTTCCGGACGTTCTTTGGTAGGAACGACCTCTACCAAAGGGACGGAGCCCACCTGTCGATGAAGGGAAAAGCCATGCTGGCTAACCTCATCCAGGAGACGGTTAACCGCTGCGTCCGGTCTGTTCGGGAAAGGAGGACCGTTCCTGCCGCCAAGCCAAAGGCGGCGGGAAACGGTCGAACTTAGGGAGACCACCAGCCGGGAACTCCCTTAAGGTTCTTCTGTTCAACGCGAGGTCCATCCGGAACAAGTTTCTGGAATTAGTGGCCCTCGTAGCAACGGAAGAACCAGATCTGGTGGCCATCACGGAGTCGTGGATTCGAACCTCTGTTCGTGACTTTGAGGGCGAATTCGCAATCCCGGGCTACCAGATCTTCCACAAAGACCGGCTGGCGAAGGAGGGGGGCGGAGTGGTGGTGTACGTGAGAAGTGTATTCACGGCAACGAGCAGCACCACCACCGCCCACCAAGAAGTCCTATGCGTGGACTTGGAGCTGGGTACCACCAAGTACAGGACTGTTACAGTTTATAGACCCCCATCCTCGACGGAGGATCAAGACAGGGACCTCTATAATCAACTGAATCAGTTAACTGAAGGCAGGGTGAGTATCGTCATGGGGGACTTCAACACTCACGTTGACTGGGCAACCAGAGAAACCCGCATCGACAACATACGGCTCCTTAACTTCGTAAATGAAGGATTCTTCACTCAATGGGTGAGAGAACCAACACGAGGTGCAAACATCCTCGACCTAGTTCTCACATCCGAGGATGACATCATTGAGGAAGTTAGTGTGGATGAGGAGCTAGGTGGCAGCGACCACCGCCTCATCAGGTTCTGCATTCGAGTCCCAGCTCGCGAAGCAGTAGCTCGTGCTGCAGCCAAGCTGAACTTCAGAAAGGCAAATTTCGCGGGACTTCGTGCTGGCGTGGCAGCGATAGAGGTGGAAGATAGTGACAACGTCGAGCAACCATGGAAGAATTTCAAAAACTCATTCATGGCCCTGCAGTCACGATTCATTCCATCAGAACGCGGCCGAGTCGGAGCTACTCAACCCAAGTGGTTCAGCCCCGAAATCGGGAGAACCCTACGGAAGAGAAAAACCGCCTATCGCCAAGCGAAGAACACTGGAGAATTCGAGCACTACAAAAGTCTATGCCGAAGTGTCAAGTCCATGATAAGGGTGGCGAAACGCGCCGAAGAAGTCCGTGTGGCGAGACTCTGCAAAGAGAGCCCCAAGGAATTCTTCGGATACGTAAACAGCCGTAAGCCGACACGTAGACGGATCGGTCCCTTGGTGAAAGAGGATGGTGAGCTAGAGCTCAGTGACGAAGCGAATGCGACCATCCTCAACAAGTACTTCTCGTCAGTTTTCACTGAGGAGAAGGACACCACCCCTGAGCCTCGTGACAAGTACGAAGGCTCAGAGCAATTGGAGAGATTTCACTTCGAAGAGACGACAGTGCGTTCAAAGATCGACGCTTTGAACCGCTACAAGTCGCCAGGGCCCGATGGCTTCTTACCACGGGTGCTGAAGGAAGTGCGAGATGAGGTCTCCCCACATCTCTGCTCGATCTTCAGGAAATCGCTCGAGACTGGATGCGTGCCAAAGGACTGGCGAGACGCGGAAGTCACCCCCATATTCAAAAAGGGTAACGCGAGCGAGCCATCTAACTACCGGCCGATCAGCCTGACGTCGGTAGTAGGAAAATTGATGGAAAGTATCCTGGTTGACAAAATAACGCAGCACGTCGAGTCCAACCACCTATTGAGGAATTCCCAACACGGGTTCCGGCGGCACAGGTCATGCCTAACGAACCTTTTGGAATTCTTCCACTTCGTGTTCAGCGAACACGACCGGGAGAAGGCGGTGGATGTCATCTACCTCGACTTGAAGAAGGCCTTCGACAAGGTGCCCCACCGCCGATTGCTGAAAAAGGTTCGAGCGCTAGGCATCGCCGGAGCTGTAGGTGACTGGATCGAAAACTGGCTGCATAGTCGAAGGCAGCGAGTAGTGGTGAACGGGCAAAAGTCCGGTTGGCTACCGGTAACAAGCGGCGTTCCCCAAGGCTCCGTGCTGGGCCCCCTACTCTTCATCATCTATGTAAACGACATAGATGATGGCATAACTGCGAGGATTTCCAAATTTGCCGACGATACCAAACTAGGTATGAACGTGGCAGACGCGGAAAACGTCGAGAGACTCCAAGCCGACTTGAGGAAACTCGGGGAGTGGTCAGACAAATGGCAAATGCCGTTCAATGTCGAAAAGTGCAAGGTGATGCACATCGGCCACAGAAATCCCCAAGCCGTCTACAGCCTCAAAAACTCGGCGCTCGACAGCACAGACATGGAAAAAGACTTGGGAGTCGTGATCACCAGCGACCTCAAGTTTTCCAAGCAGTGCATCGAGGCGGAGAAGAAAGCCCAGAGAATCTTGGGGTATATCAAGCGACAGTTTGGGTATCGGAACAGGGAAATCGTTCTCACTCTCTTTAATTCCCTGGTCCGACCTCACCTGGAGTACGCAGTCCAGTTTTGGAGTCCATCCCTTCGGAAGGACATCGCCCGACTGGAGCGAGTACAAGCCAGGGCGACCAAACTGATCCCCTCGATCAGGCACAAAAGTTACGAAGCCCGCCTAGAAGAACTAAACCTCTTCTCACTGGAAACCCGAAGACGGCGCGGTCAATTAATCGAGGTCTTCAAAATCCTCCGAGGTATTGACCACGTAGGCAACGGGGACATGTTCCAACTAAGCGAGGGCGTAACGAGAAACCACGGCTACAAAATTGAGCTGCCGCGTTATCACCGGGACAGATGCGGGAACTTCTTCAGTTACAGTATCTGCAACGAGTGGAACGCGCTTCCGCCAGAAGTCGTGAACAGCGACTCTGTGGAGCAGTTCAAAAGGCGCCTGGATAAAGTCCTGGTTCGCTGACTGGCTCACGAGTCCCTGACTCGTAACAAGTACCCTCTCGTATGGACCGTAAGGTCTTCTAGGGTACTTCTTTTCCTTGTGACTCCTTGTGACTCTCTCTCTCTCTCTCTCTCTCTCTCTCTCTCTCTCTCTCTCTCTCTCTCTCTCTCTCTCTCTCTCTCTCTCGTGACCTCAAGTTCTTGAAACAGTGCATTGAGGCGGAGAAAAAGGCCCAAAGGATGCTAGGCTATATTAAGCGCCAGTTTGGTTATCGGAACCAGGAGATTGTACTGTGCCTGTACAACTCACTTGTCCGACCGCACCTGGAGTATGCCGTACAATTTTGGAGTCCTTCATTGCGAAAGGACATCGCGAGATTGGAACGCGTACAAGCCAGGGCAACCAAACTGATTCCCTCTATCCGACATAAAAGTTATGAGGATAGACTAAGGGAGTTAGATCTGTTCTCACTGGAAACCCGTAGACTGCGTGGTCAGCTCATCGAAGTTTTCAAAATACTTCGAGGGTTCGACAATGTTGACTACCGGGATATTTTTACACTGAGTGAGAACAGAACGCGCAATCACGGCTTCAAACTTGAACTGAAGCGTTACAACCGCAATCTGTGTGGAAACTTTTTCACCTACAGTATCTGCGGTAAGTGGAACGCACTTCCAGTGGAAGTTGTCAACAGTGAATCTGTTGACCAGTTCAAGTCAAGACTAGACAAAGTCTTGAAAAGTGGCCGTTTAGGGACGCAAAACAATTGAGCAGCCATGTGCCTGCTTGATTGCTAGTCCAAAGGTACCCTCTTTGAATGGACCGTAAGGTCTCCTAGGGTACTTACTTTCCTTGTTACTCCTTGTTACTCTCTCTCTCTCTCTCTCTCTCTCTCTCTCTATATATATATATATATATATATATATATATATATATATATATATATATATATATATATATATATATATATATATATATATATAAATATATATATATATATAACACCGTTACTTGAAAATTGAAAATAAGGAATTGGATCTCTTTATGGGAAGAGAATCTTCTACAAGCTTGCTTCGGGTGAGGCTTCTGAATTACGATTACGTGAAGGAATACTTATCGCTCAAGATATTTGCCAGCCTACCCAAGTTATAGAATCTTCATTTTTTTTTATTTATTTTTATTCCTATTCTTTGCCGATGAGGGAAGACCTCCCTTTCCTCACACTTTACCTTTCCTCTCACGGCAAAAAAGATGTTAATAGCTTTCTTACCAAACTTAATTCACTCGTCCCTTCCATTAAATTTACCCATGAGGTTGAAAATAATAGAACCTTCTTCTTTCTCAATCTTCTTATTCATAGAACACCGACTAGTTTTAAATATTCTATTTATCGCGAACCTACTAATTCAAACTCTTATATTCATTTTTAATCTCCGCATAGTTCCAAAGTCAAACGTTCCGTTTTTTCCTCGATGTTTGTACGGGCTTTACGAGTTGTTAGTCCTGAATATATTGATTCTGAATTCTCCAATATCTTTGAAATTGGCCATAAACTATGTTACCCTTATCCCTTTCTTCTAAAATGTCTTTCCAATGCAAAAAAGACGTTCAATAATTCAGCTTCTTCTATCCCTTTTAATGTTAAAAACATTTTGGTTTTACCTTTCTCTGTTTGTTTCATTGACCTTCCCCGTCTTTTAAAAAACTTTAACATTTCAGTTGCTTTCAAATACGAGTCAACTATAAAAAAACATTCTAGTTCACAATAATTCTAATAATATTGAGGGAGTCTATTCGGTCGAATGTTCTGTTTGTCCAAGTAAATATTTTGGACAGACAGGAAAGCAATTAGCATAAATACAATGTTAGGAGAGCTGTAAATAATAATGCGTTTTTTGTGCATATGTCCGAAAATAACCATTTAATTAATGGGAATTCAGCAAAATTTATTTTTCGCTCAAATGACTCAATTAAAAGAAAACTTGTTGAATATTCATGTATAAGCCAATTTAATAACTTTAACATTTCCCCTGGCCTTTTTTAAAATTGATGTTATAAAAAAACTCCTTAAAGAAATTTGCTTTGACTTATGTTCCTAAATTTTTTTTGCAATTTTCATTTATATGGGAAACCGATTTGTCAATTTAATTATTGCATTGATTTTGTTTTAACATTATCTTATTTCTCTTCCTCTCTCCTTGCCCCTCTCCCTTCGTTTCAATTTACTTCTCGGCTATCCTAATCTTCCTCTTTAGATTATCGCTTTATCCGTTAATCGTTTTAACCCTTTTGGTTCTGTTCTTGACACTTTCTTGCCTCTCGGTTTGACCTTGCTACCTATTATAGTTAAATTTTTATGTGAATTTACCCATCCCTCTTCTACTTCCTCATTGGTGATTTCTTGTCTTAGAGGCGATCCTTTATCTTTTAATAGTTTATATATGTATACCCTTATTATATTATTTTCACTTGTAGTTATCCTTGAGAACGAACTAAATACAGTTTGAAAGTGTTTGGAAACACCTTTTCATTTTTTCTGCGGGCCATTACATTCATTGCGAACCTCACGTGCTAGTTTGTGAGTTATTCATTTCATATATATATATATATATATATATAAGATGCGATATCCTCCTGTGATTGTAAGAAGAGCTTCTTGCAAGAGCTTGATGAAGAGCTTAGTTAGCTACAACATTGCCTTTTAACCGCATAGTTCTGCCATTGCAAATAATTCTCGATTTATCATGCCGAACTAAAATAGATAAAGTGCATTTTTCGATTCTCTTCGAAAGCAAAAGGATAACAATTAAAATAGCTGATTGATACGCAAACGTTTGCTTTTGTTAAAAAGGCTGGCTTATGTGATTTCCTCTCGTGACTGTATGAAGAGCTTCTTCTGACGGCTTGATAAATAGTTTTTTTTTAACTAAAATATTACCCTTTTAACCGCTTAATTATATAATTTATTAATTTGCATGTGTACACAATTTTGAACTCGTCTATTGACGGGCGTTCCTTCATAGGCATGCGCAACAAGTTTGTTTGAGATTGAAAATTTTTGAGGTTTCAACCCGCACACTATTCAGATAACTCGCTGTCCAATCTTCAATTTGAACGAAAGTCAAACTTTGAATAAGTTGACAATCCTTTACATAACGCAATATGATTACAAAATGTAAACAAGCTGATACATCGGTTGTTTTGTCTTTTTAGACAGAAACAAAATTTGTTTCTAATAAAACTTCCTTTTTTATTCATCTATGTAAACCTCATACATGCAGTCTAAATGTTTATTCCTATTTGCTTTAGATATATTTTTTGCAATTTTACTAATTTTTAGATAATCATTAAGTACATTGCTAAAAGTAGTTGCATTGAATATTATATCTAAAAATGCCTTTATATTAATAGATTGCTCACTTTTAGCGTCTCCTCGTAAAGGTAACTCATCTAAAGCACAAAAATGAATAATTCCGGATAGAGGGTACCTATTTCTATCAACATTATGCTTTCGCATGCTGAATCTAGAGCCAGCATCAATTGCAGATTAAACGTTTGTTTTCAAGGCATATTAAATTGAACAGAATTGTTTATACGAGTTGTGATACTTTCATGCTTCTAAATTCTTTCTAATGAACATGCGAAGCTTATAAAAATAACAAAACTAAACTCATGAACATCTTCTGAGGAATCAACTCGGCCAACATCTTTTCCATCTAGGAGAACGGGATTCGAGACAAACTGCAACAAAAATTAACGACTAAAACATACTGCAGTAAAACATCACTGAAGGGTTCAACGGTCTAATAATCGCTGTTAAAACTGATCTATTTCATAAGGAAGTAAGAAATCTGGACGAATCTTTAAAGAAAATGATCCTCAGGAGCTATCTTGGGCACGGAATATTCTCTTCTCTGAATAAATTATTTTCCCACCCACGACCCGATGATCCTATTCAGAAAAAAACGCTCAGTGCTCTTTGCAAGGTGCCTCAACAACAGGCCCAGAACGGCTGGCTACACCAGAGAATACAGTTGAGTCAGAACATAAACCTGCTATTGAATAGTGGCATTGCCGAAAGGATTAAACCAGACTTCCAGAAATTCGTCTTCTTTCGAACTACTACAAAACCTGATATCGTGCTCACAGACCCATATTTCCCCTCAGGGCGACCATGTGCCCATGCCCATCACAATCGTGACTGCTCCTATCTAAATGGCAACACCATCCAGGAAATGCGTCAAGGCTACTAAATGGGAAGCATACAAGAGAACATTCCCTAAAGGGCAGCCAGAGATGGGCAACGCGTTCCTGGAAAAGATAGTCTCCGAACTAGACGCTATACTCAATAGCATAATAAGGGCAGACAAAACCACTATCCCAGCATCTCGCCACACGAGCATTATTCGCACTATGCTTTCACAAGAAAGAATGATGTTTCAGGTTTTCTTAAATATATGGAGTGCTGGATAGATTAAGACTGCGGCAAGAAGAATGCATGCAAGAATGCATGAGAAGAATTGGACTGCACAATTAAACATGAAATGGATGAAAACACTAAATATTTATGGGACTTCATCAAAAGGTTGAAGGGGCAGTCAATAAGTGGAGAAATTAAAATATTGTGCACAACGGAAGAACTGCCTGCATCCCAGCAGAAAAAAGAAGAACTCTTTCGAGAAGTCTGGAAATAAGATTTCAAAAGGAGACCTTTAGTTTAAGCTTCAAAAATCAACTCATGGAATGAATGAAATGGCGTGAGGAGAGGAACCTTCGATGTAGTAACTTGAACCTGGTCAGGTTTCAAAGTGAATCCCCCTGAAAGTTGGACAATCACCAATGAAGAGATTGAATCGACCATCGCCTCCTTCAAGCAAAAAGCTGCAGGCTTCATTGAACCTCTACAAACTTTCCCAGGCAGCAGGGTACATTTCCAACAGCTTGAAAACCTCCATCGCAATATTATCTTTATCTTCAAACAAGGGAAGCCAGCCAATCATATAATGAATTAAAGGTCGAAATCATTATTGAAATAAATGGGAAAAATCGTGGAAAAAGTGCTGAACAATAAGCTCACCCCACATCTAGCACCTTACTCTCACTTAAATGAAGAGCAATATAGCTTCTGTAAATTAGAAGCAATGAAACCGTTATGGCTCTTGCATAGCAGATTATAGCTGCTGAATGACATATAGATGCATGTTGGGAGTGTGGCTTGCTGATATATCAAGATGGACCCTGACAAAGTTAGAATTGTTGGCCTCAGATACAAACTCTCGATACTTGGACTCTCGTCGCACGCCGAGAAAATTCTCTGCAATTACCTCACTCACAGGCATGCAGTTATCTCGATTTATTATAATCACTCGCAAAACCTTAAATAACATGCGATGGGTATCTCAAGGTAGATGCTTGAGTAGGACACTCTATGGCATATACACGGAAAAAGATAGAGAAGCCCATCTCCCCTTGCTCCTCATTGTGCAGTACGCGGAAGAGGTCACGCAAGTGGTATTACTGCCAACCGAATCAACAGGATTAATTTTTCGAGCAACCGCCGCCATGCTGGGAAGAATAAGATGATATGGAAACCCGTGGAAGATCCAGACTAATCAGACATAATTTATTGCAAATTGATATAGATGACAAAGAAATAGAATAATCCCAAACTGTGAACATCTTTGGTTTCAATCTCGCCAGATTTGGCATGCGGAACCACAAAAAATACGAGAACTTCACCAATTTGAAAACCTAAATCTATTAATACAAGAAACTTTACACATCATTAGTCAGAATAACTACTTTAGCCGCCTATCCCCATTAACGCAACTTCGATGACGAACATGCTGAAACGATGAGGTTACAAAATAAAGCTCTCAGATTCATTACAAACACGAAATGGTACGTTTACAAAACCTTGAGAAAGCTCAACGAAAGGAAAAATTTAACTCCAGTCAACATATACTTAAGGATACGAAGCCAAGAGATACGGGACAGAGTGTGAGGTAGCATTCACCATGAGACAGTGACAAACCTCTTTATAGACGGAAAAAATGTTATTCAAATACTTCCTCCCATCAGCCTGGACGCCTTTAGAAGAACAAGCATACAAATGAAACTTAGAGCAAGGTCTGCTAACCAAAGTCGCGTGCTCTCACTTATTCTGATTTATGACCTTACGACATTCAAAACTTTCAATAATTCCAGGACTAACCTTAAGAGGACCTTAGCAATTATATAATTCGAGAGAGAATGTCAAACAAGATAAGGGTTACACATTTAAAAGTAATTGGCAGAATAGTTATGATGTTATTGCCAAATAATTCCCCAGCTATCCTTGGGAGTTCTTTGGTACTTATATCATTCGAAAGAAAATGTAAAACAACATAAGGGTTTCAAATTTCGTTAGAATGAGCCCAAAGGTTATGATGTTATAGCCAAAGCAAAATAAGTCCCGGGCAAACCTTAGGAGGACCTTTGCAATTACATCTTTCGCAAGAGAATGCAGAACAACATAAGGGTTTCAAATTTCGTTAGAATCGGCCAAATAGTTACAATGTTATTAAAAAAAAGAAACAAAACAGGGACCGACCGACCGACATAGTGAAATATGGATTCGCGCGCGGCTAACAATCTGATAACAAAATAAACAAAATCCAAACCAAAACTAAAACAACACTCTGGAAAATATTTTTTTAGCTTTAAATGCTTTGTGATTTGGATACCCATTTATTAGCTTGTAATATCTTCTAATGTACAGGAAACCCTTTTATATTAAGTTGAGGAATAAGGTCTTGCGGTTTTTTTAATGTTGTGTTGATTTAAACTTTGTTGACGTGATTTGTGCACATATTAAGAAACAATAATAAATAATGAGAGCAAAGTTTGCAAAGGTTAGGCTAGGTCTCATAACAGCGTAGACTATTAGGCTTTTGCTTAGGCTACGTCTTGAAGTTGAGTAATAAGTCATTGCGGTTTATTTAAAAGTTGTGTTAATTTAAATTTTGTTCTGTACCCTCAAAATGGAATGTCAAGTTGAAAGAAAGGCGCATTTTCGACACTTGTTGTTATTCATTTTCAATCGAGACGGGAACAATGCAAACGCAGCCAAAGCTCGTTGCGATATTTGTGATGTGTACGGAGAAAATGCTTTATCAGAAAGGACAGCTCAATAGTGGTTTTCACGTTTCAAAAACGGTCATTTCAATTTTAATGACGAACAGCGTTCTGGTCGCCCCATTAAGTTGGATGAAGATCGATTGAACGACCTTCTTCATGAAAATCCTCGTCAATCAACTAGAGAATTGGATGTGCAATTGGCGTGTGATCAGAAAACTGTAGTGAATCACCTTCATTCGATGGGGAAAGTTAAAAAACTCGGTGCATGGGTTCCGCACGCTTTGAACGCAAGCAACAAACTTCAACGTTCCACGATTGCCACAGGTTTGCTTGCTCGTCATAAGGCTACTCGTGGATATAAGGACAGATTTCTTTACCGCATCATCACTGGCGACGAAAAGTGGTGTGTTTATTTCAACATAAACCATCAAAAACAATGGCTTAGCCCCAATAAAAAACCACTTCCGCGATTAAAGGAAGAACTTCATCCACGGAAGACGATGCTGTGTGTGTGGTGTTATTGTGAAGGCATCATTCTTTATGGGCTCCTTGCGAACAACGAGATTGTCAATGCAGAACTCTACGTTCAACAAATGTATCGACTCGCCAAAGCTAGGCGTGAAAAGCGACCTCATCGACGCTATGGAGTCCTTCAGCAACACGACAATGCTCGTCCTCACATTGCCAATATGACAAAAAACGCCATCGAAACGCTTAATTGGGAAATCCTGCCGCATCCTCCATATTCGCTAAGACTTGGATCCATCGGATTTTCATCTGTTCCGATCGCTCTTCAACAATTTGCACGGCGTTTCGTTCAATATTGATGTGGAATTAAGAACCTGGTTAAACGAATTCTTCGAGTCAAAATCCAGAGATTTTTATGGCAGAGGCATCGAAAGACTAGTTGAACGTTGGGAAGAAGTTGTAAATAAAAACGGAGAATACATTATTGATTAAATTGCATATCGTTATCAATTAAAAATTAAGTTTTTCTGAAATTGTTAATGGTAATGAATAAATTTGATAAAACCGCAAGAACTTATTCCTCGACCCAATAGCATAACATAGTATAGTATAGCATACCATAGCAAAGGATAGTAGAGTAAAGTATAATATAGTATATATATGTAGTATAGTTTCTCTTAGCATAGTATAGCTTAACATAGCATATCCTAGTATAGGCTAGTATTGTCTAGAATAGTATAACATTTTATAGCAATGCCTAGTATAGTCTCGAATAGTAGCCTGATAAAACCTAGTTTACGTAAGATAGCCTACCATATTATTACCTCACCTAGCATTTTATAGCCTAGCATAGTATAGACTAGCCTAGATTGTCTAACATAGTAAATCCTGCTTAGCCTAGTATATCATAGCATAGTATGAATAACAGAGTAGATTATGTCATAGCATAGTCTACCATAGTATAGCCTATCCTATCCTAGCATCGTATAGCCTAGCATAGTTTAGTATAACCAAGTCTAGCCTATGATTCCCTATAATAGTAGAACTTACCATACCATACTCTAGCGTAGCTAGCATAGTATAGCCTAGCCTTACATAGTATATCTTAGCCTACCATAGTATGACTTAGCCTAGACTAATCTAGCCTAGCCTAGCAGAGAATGTAAAGTATGGCTTATCTTAGGCTAGAAACCATAGTAAAGCCTGACGTAGCTTAGTACAGCCTAGGATATATGGGATAGTAAAGCTTACCATAGTATAACATAGTATAGCTTATCATAGTATAGCCTAACTTAGAATAGTATAGTATAGCATAGCATAGCCTAAAGTAGTATAGTTTAGAATAGTTTAGCATAATATTGGCTAGCCTATCTTCGTATAGCCTAGGCTAGCCTAGCGTTGCAAAGCCTAGCATAGTATAGCCTATCTACCATAGCCTACCTTACCCTAATCTAACTTAGCATAGTATAGTATAAGCATAATATAACCTAGCTTAGCTTAGTTTAAACTAGTCTAGCATAGTATAGATTAGCTTAGTAGAGTATATCCTATCCTATTCTAGCATGGTATATCTTGGCATAGCGCACCCAACCATAGTCTAGCATAGCCTTACCTAACCTATGCTAGCTTAGCATGGTACACTATAATCTAGCTTAGTCTAGCGTAGTATAGTGCAGCATAGCCTTGCATAGCATAGCATTGTATAGCCCAGCCTAGTATATCATAGCATATAATGACCTAGAATAGCATAGTATACCCTAGAGTAGCTTAGTATAGCCTAGCCTAGTATAGACTTGCATATATAGACTAGCATAGTATATATTAGAATAACCTAGCTTAGTATAGTATACCTGAGCCAATCACAATGTATCCTAGCCTATCACAGTGCATCTGAGCCTAGCTTATCAAAGTATAACCTAGCCTGCCTAGGAGAGTATAACATAGCCTAGCCTAGCGAAGCCTACATTTATATATCAAAACCTAGTCTAGTCTAGCTTAGCTTCCCCTAGTCTAGTATAGCTTAGTTTAGCCTAGTTCACTGGAGCCTAGCCTAGTATATTCTATCCTATATTAGCCTAGTTAGCATATTTAAGCCTAGACTAGCATAGCCTAGTATAGTATATCATAGCCTAACTTATCATAGCCTAACTTATCGTACCCTAGTAAGTATAGTGTATCATAGTATTGCCTAGCCTGGACTAGACTATTGGATCTTAGCTTAGACTTGCATACAATGCATAACATAACCTAGCCTATACTAGCAAAGCTTCGCTTATCCTAGTCTAGTATAGTGAAGCTAGTTTAGTGTAGCATAGCTTAGTATATCATAGCCTAACTTACCATACAATACGGTAGCCTAGCCTAGCATAACATAGCCTAGCATTAACTATCCGAGACATGTATAGCCTATACTATACTATTATACCTTAGTCAAGCATATCTTAATATTGTCTAGCCTAACATATTACAATATGCTATCCTAGCATACCAAATTATAGCCTAAATTAGCATAGTATATCTTAACCTTGTACATTATATCTCAGCATAGCTTAGCATAGCATAGCCTATTCTAGGTTTGCCTAGCAGAGTATAGCATATTATAGCTTAGTCTAGTCTAGCAGAGTATCGGTAGATAAGTTCTGATGTTATTGCCAAAACAAAATAAATCCCGGGATAACCTCGATAAGATTTTTGCAATTATATCATTTGAAAGAGAATGTAAAACAACATAAGGGTTTTAGATTTCGTTAGAATCGGCCGAAGAGTTATGACGTCATTGTCAAAACAAAATAATTCCCGGCCTAACCTTAGGAGGACTTTGTCTATTATATCATTCGAAAGAGAATATAAAACAACATAAGTGTTTCAAATTTCGTTAGAATCGGCTAAATAGAATGTTACTATAAAAAATAAAAAGCAAAACGGGAACCGACCGACCGACATAATAAGATGTAGAGTCACTAGTGACCTGACTCGCACGCGACTAAAAACAACTTTTAATGTGTAGAAAAACAGTTTTCAGTTTGGAATATCTTGTACTTTGCAGGGAAACCTTTTTTAGTTTGTAATAACTGGTGATGTGCAAGAAAATACGTTTTAGCATGCAAAAAACACTTTTAAACATGTAATGCCTTGTAGTGTAGAGAAAAAGTCTTTTTAGTTTGAAGTTTCTTGTGATGTAGAGGAAAACACTTATTGTTTGTTATACCTTTGATGTGCATAAAATCTTCTTTAGGTTGGAATACTTTGTGATGTACAGAATAATTTTATAATACCTTGTGATGTTATAGTATTTGAAAAAAGTTAATCTTATCGGAACTTTTCGTGGCACTAACACATTTGAAGAATGTATCTTAATAATAAGTTAGAAGCAATGAAAGCGCTATAACTCTTGCATAGCAGAATGTAGCTCCTGAATTGGAATGTAGATGAATGTTGGGCGTGTGGCTTGCTGATATATCAAGTAGGACCTCGACAGAGTTCGAATTGGTGGCCTCAGATACAAACTGTCGATAATTGGACTCTCGCCACACTTCGAGATAATTCTCTTCGATTACGTCTCCCACAGGCATGCAGTCATCTCGATTTATTATAATCACTCGCAAAACCTTTAACATCATATGGGGGGGAAGGTGTTCTCAAGGTAGAAGCTTGATTAGGGCGATCTATGGCATATACAGGAAAAAAGATAGCGGAGCCTATCTCCTTTTGCTCCTTATTGTGCACTACGCGGAAGACGTCACGCAGTGGTATTACGACCACCGAGTCAATAGAATTCATTTCTCAAGCAACCGCCGCCATGTTCGGAAGAATAAAATGATATGAAAATCCGTGGAAGATCCAGAATAATCAGATAAAATTTACTGCAACTCGATATAGATGAAAAAGAAATAGAATAATCCAAAACTGTGAACATCTTTGGTTTTAATATCGCCAGATTTGGCATGTGGAACCACAAAAAATACGAAAACTGTGCTAGGAATTCCTGAAATAGGAGAACTTGACCAGTTTGAAAACCTAAATCTATTAAAACAAAACCCCGTAAGGGGCGCGGCGATTTGGCATCCGGCCGCCGTGCTAACGGGACTCAGCACCCCGTCCGATCCCAGCTTAGCCTCTTCTCTTTCCTTCAGACACTTGTTTCCCCCTGTTTCCTCACTTTTCATACAACCTCTCCCAAAAATTTCTCTGGTCAGCCTCTAATTTCACAGGGTAGATGCTGACCTTCTTCTTACCCAACTATCCCGGATCGGGGCTGAGGGGGAAGACGACAATGTTCCCTAACCCCTGAGCTCCGGTTTGGGACGGTAGGTTTTTAACAACCTGCTTTATCCCCACCCATACTTCCTCACATCCCCTTTTCTTCTCACTTCACCATCTATTTTTTTTACGCCGTGCCCAAGGTGGAGCCACCATGCTGAAGGGCTGCCAGGTCACCAGGCAGGAGAAATGGCCTTAAATGGCGGGAAATCGCTCTGCCAGGCACGTACGCACCCCATTGTGCGTACGTTCGTTCGATGCTGGGTGTAGACTCATTAAGCTTTCATTCGTTGTCAAGTTTAAAACAATCTTTTGTTGTCGTGTTTAGAAACACCGCACGTTTATTCGTTGTAGTGTTTATATACCCTTTGTGCGCTTGTTCATTGTCGTGTATAGACCCATCGTGCTTTCGTTCGTTGTCATGTTAGGCTCATCGTTGTTCATTCGTTGTCGAATTTAGACCCATCGTGCATTAGTTCGTTTTAGTGTTTAGACACATCGTGTGTTCGTTCGTTGTCGGGTTAGGCCCATCGTGCTTTCGTCCTTTTTGTTTAGAAACAACTTTTATCGTCGTGTTTAGAAACGTGGTACCCTTTGCTTTCGTTCATTGACGTTAATTAAAACTTCATGCGTTCGTTTAGTGTTGTATTTAGACCTATTATGTTTTCGTTCGTTGTCATGTTTAAAAACGTCATGTGTTCTTTTGTCAACGTAAATATAAACTTTAACCTTCACTAAATTTCGAGCACGTCCTTGAGGCGTGGGAAGAGGAACAACAACCATTTCTGGCAATAGGTTTCTTTTTACGAGAGGCGGAAACAGCTTATGGAGGCGTTAATGGCAGCAATTTGACCCAAGAGATGGTTTGAATTACCACAAAATTTAGGATTTCTTCGCTTCGCTGGAAAGTTAAAGTTTCCTGTTTAGGTATTGTTTGTTTATGTAGAGGTATGCCTGTCTATTTATAGGGAGATTTTCCGCTTATCTCTTTGTTACTATAAGTATTTGTTCATCGAATTTGAGATTAAGTAATTTTCGTGTCAGTTTGTGTTTCTGTCCAAATATGTATTTGCATTTTTATTGATTCCAGACTTTCTCCTCCATCTCTGAAAAGGATAACCGATTTTACTCGTCTGGTGGATAAGGAATTGGATTTCTACTCTTCGGTAACGAGTTCGATTCCCGGAAAGAAAAGACAAAAAAAAAAAAAAATCGGCGCTCGCAGGGGCAGCCACCAATAGGGCGGTGCGTAAAGTTTAAGGCATACATGCAAACAGCTCCGACCACGTAAATTATTGCACACGTAGCCAATCACAATGTAGATGTATCTACCTCTCTCCTCTCTTCGCACAAAAACATCACTCTTCCTTCATGATTGGAAATGGACGGGGGCGAGAATTAAGTAACGAACTAAATAACGAACCCGTTTGAAATTGTTGTTCCTATTTCTTATTTGTCTCTCTCCACATTTTCACTAATGAAGGTGTTTGTTTCTCATTCTGTCCTTATTGCGTAAGTCCTTTTTCTCTTTCCATCTTCCCCTTATCAAACAACCAAGGGTAATACAAAAATCCAATCAAAAAGTTACTAACCCTCTCTCCTTCGAAAAAGTTCCCTCAGTAATATTACGAAAATAAACACAGCACAAAGGTTTAGATACCGGTACGAAAATAGAATAATCAATAATTTTATCATTCAAATCATTACTTTTGGAAATTTCCCAACCATTTCTTCACAAGAGAGCACAAATATTTTGGATCATTGTTATACTGAAAGAAAAATGTCTACTTATTTTCAGTTTGTTTTTTTTGTTGATGTTAGGTCTTCTCTCGAAATAGGCGAAGGCTCTTTCTTCTTTGTCTCGTTGATTTTTAAAAGTTTTGTTATACCATGAACAACAAAGGAACCACATAACAATATGCTTCGTCAACCATAGTTTACAGTGGCTATGGTGTCTTTAACCGAAACTTTCCTATAACTTTGCCTTCCGCGATTCTGGCCACATAGTGCTCTTTTCGTGTCGTCGTACCATAATACTTTCGTACAAAAATATTTGATCCAAGGGAACGTGCTCCTTTGAAAAGGCGAGCTTTGAGGCAGGGTCAATTTGGCAAAGATATGCTTTCATTTCTTCTGAGTAGCCTTGGAGGGAAATTTTGTGTAGAAGCTCTTCGCTATTCTCTCTGAAGCATCAATTTCATCCCCAGACAAATAAACCTTGATATATTTGCTTCGTATAGTGCATGTTCCAAACTTAATCTTCATTATAATGTAACCAATATCAGCCCCACAAAGGTAGGTCAGGTGGTGCATGGAAACCAAGCTGGAAGTACCGTTTGGAGGGTGACGGTGTGATGTTGTATGTCAAGGAAATGTGTACCAGCAATCGAAGATCTCGGGTGACTTTGACGGATAGATGAGGCTAGCCAGGAAAGTGAAGTCCAGCATAAGGGCGGCTAAGCGGTCTGGGGAACTCCGAGTGGCGAGACTCTGTAAAGAGAATCCCAAGGACTTCTTTGGATATGTAAACAGCCGTAAACCAATCCATCGAACGATTGGCCCTTTGAGGAATGAGGAGGGGACATTGAAGCATTCAGATGCAGAAAATGCTAACCTCCTCAACGACTACACTTCAGTGTTTACTGAAGAGTGTGCTCCCATTCCCCAGCCGATGGATTCCTACTCGGGGGTAAAAGCTGGAGGTACTGGACTTCACCGAAGGAGAAATAAAGAAAAAGATCGCTGACCTAAAAACGAATAAGTCCCCCGGACCGGACAGATTTCTATCCAAGGTGTTGAAGGAAGTGTGCGATGAAGTATCACGACATCTGTGCGCTATCTTTAACATGTCAATTCGGACCGGATGCATTCCTAGAGACTGGCGTGAGGCGGAGGTGACCCCGATCTTCAAGAAAGGAGACCCCAGCCAACCGTCAAACTACCGACCCATCAGTTTGACTTCGATAGTCGGTAAACTCATGGAAAGCATGATAGTGGACAAGATAACGTCTTATTTAGAGTCAAACCTGCTACTGAAGAGTTCCCAGCACGGCTTCCGAAGGCAACGGTCATGCCTGACGAACCTTGTGAAATTCTTCCACTTCGTCTTCAGTGAGCACGATCGGGACAAGGCGCTGGATGTGGTTTACTTAGACTTTCAGGAAGCCTTTGATAAGGTACCACACCGCCGACTTCTCATGAAAGTGCGAGCGCTGAGCATAGACGAAAAAGTAGCCGGCTGGATCGAGAACTGGCTAAGTACCAGACGGCAACGGGTGGTGGTGAATGGACAGGCTTCTGAGTGGGTGCCCGTTACTAGCGGGGTGCCTACGGTTCTGTCCTGGGACCACTACTATTCATCATCTACGTCAACGACATGGACGGTGACATGGTTGCGAAGATTTCCAAATTTCCGACGATACCAAGCTTGGTATGAACGTGGCAAAGGATGGAAATACTGCCCGCCTCCAAGAGGACCTTCAAGTGATTAGGGAGTGGTCGGTCACGTGGCTAATGCCTTTTAACGTGAACAAATTCAAAGTGATGCATATCGGCCACGGAAACCCCCAATCTCAGTATATCCTTAAGGTCACTGCTGTTGAATCCACCGACACTGAGAAGGACTTGGGTGTAACAATCACTAGTGACCTCAAGTTCTCGAAACAGTGCATCGAGGCAGAGAAGAAAGCCCAAAGGATGTTAGGCTACATAAAGCGCCAGTTTGGATACCGTAGCAAGGAGATAGTACTTTGTCTGTACAACTCCGTCGTTTGGCCGCACCTGGAGCATGCCGTATAATTTTGGAGTCCTTCGTTTCGGAAGGATATCGCAAGGTTGGACCGCGTACAAGCCAGGGCAACCAAGCTGATTCCCTCTATCTGACATAAAAGTTATGTGGATAGACTAAGAGAATTAGATCTGTTCTCGCTGGAAACCCGTAGACTGCGTGGTCAGCTCATCGAAGTTTTCAAAATACTTCGAGGGTTCGACAATGTTGACTACCGGGATATTTTCACACTGAGTGAGAACAGAACGCGCAATCACGGCTTCAAACTTGAACTGAAGCGTTACAACCGCAATCTGTGTGGAAATTTTTTCACTTACAGTATCTGCGGTAAGTGGAACGCACTTCCAGTGTAAGTTGTCAACAGTGAATCTGTTGACCAGTTCAAGTCAAGACTAGACAAAGTCTTGAAAAGTGGCCGTTCAGGGACGCAAAACAATTGAGCAGCCATGTACCTGCTCGATTGATAGTCCAAAGGTACCCTCTTTGAATGGACCGTAAGGTCTCCTAGGGTACTTCCTTTCCTTGTTACTCCTTGTTACTCCTTGACTGCTCGCAGTTGTCCCTTCTCTTTTTCTCCCAATGTTTGTAGGGGAATCTGCAGCTATACACATCTTCTGCATATTTTCACTTCCTCTATCTCAGCGACTATATTGACAGATCTCTCCTATAAACTTTCTGGAGAGACGTACTTGTTGGTTTTCGCTTTAAATTTTGAGAGAAAAAAGTACAAATATACATTGATAATAATTTGGGCGCTTTCCTTTCTCGGAACAGTTACTCTGTTTAAATACTTCGGCATAAAAGTCTGAACTGATGTCTTTGGATATTTCTCCTTAAGTGTTCCTGAGGTCTGAAAATGCAATAAAAAACCTTCTAAGTCCTTTAATTTGTTCCTTAACTTCGGCATTCTGAGATGTGGCAATAATGAGGTCTAGCAATCGTACGGCAAAAGACCTCTCTACTCCAAGGAATTCGATTTCGTAACTTATTATAGAGTGTTTGCGAAAAATTAACCGGTGCACTATGCATTTGACACCCACACTTTTCCTCTCTCTTTCTCTCTCACTCTCTTCCCTTCACCCTCTTCCCTTCACCCTCTTCCCTTCACCCTCTTTCTCTTTCTTCTTATACATGTATATGTATACAAATATATTTAATGAGGGTAATTAGTTACACAACGATTGGGCCACGTATCAGGTGTTCTACACATTATAAACGATTTTGCAATCAATTTTATTATGAATATTAATACAAACTACTGCATTGGACAATAATGCTTGATGTATTTTAAACTTTTGATCCAAACTCTGTGAGAATTGTTATTTCGTTCATTGTTCTCATTAATTCCATTTCGAGTAATTCATCTCTCATAACAGCAAATCTACTCCATCTCCGTTCACTGCAAATGGCCTCATAAAGTTCCGACGGGAAAAATCGTATTCTAGAGTCGAATCCGGCCATTATTTCTATCCCAACTAAGCAAAATTCTTTTCTCTCGGAATAATTCTACGAGTATTCAATAAAATTTGGCCTCCGTCCATAAATCCAGCTGGTCCAGTGCCCAATTTTAGAAGACACTTTCCCTATTAGCAGAATTAAGGGAATTTTAACTTTCAGCGAATGATTTTTTGCCTGTGAAAGCGTGTATGGTGTGTGCACGATTTAGTGTACGTGAATGGATTTGTGTAGACGCATTTATGAACCAAATTCAAATGGATGTTTAGTTTCTCATATGTACATACAGTAGTAATTTTACTTGTATCACTCCCATACCTATAACTAAAGTTATCCCTTGTGCTTGTCTGTGTGCCTGTGCTAAAATAGGTTTGTTCACCCATAGTTATAGTATGCACACATATGAGCTTTCGTATATTTTTATGAATAAAAAAAAAATGCGTTGGTGAGTAGTTGATAAGGAGAAAATGCAATTGTACGAGTATTATTATTTTGTATTTGTTTTATTTATCCTTAGACTACTTTATCCTTCTACAATCAATATTCCTTTTCATATACACCTAATATGCTCATTTTAATTGTGAAAATTTCCGCCATTCTGTCGAAACATGTTTTCACTGTCATTTGATGATCTTCGGATCTAGGATGGTTGCTTGATGAGGCGCAGGAGGAAAGAGCGAGAAAATCACAATCTGGTCTCTATTTTTCTCTCATTACGACAGTCTTATTTATTAATAAGAATGAACCTCGTACACACGTGAAGGTGGAAAAATATTTCTATTTTATTTGAAAATATACTCAAAAACCAATAGATACATGGCTAAACATGTCCATTTTCCCTCATATGTTTATTTGGCAGCGTGCCAAGCTCAGTTTTGTTTTAGATTTTGTATTTTTACTATATCCATCAATCGTGTTTACGTAATGGTTGAGGAATAAGTTCGTTGGGTTTTATCAAATTTATTCATTCTCATTAACAATTTTAGAAAAACTTCATTTTTAATTGATAATAATATGCAATTTAATCAATAATGTATTCTCCGTTGTTATTTACGACTTCTTCCCAACATACAACTAGTTTTTCGATGCTTCTGAAATAAAAATCTCTGGATTTTGACTCGAAGAATTCGTTTAACCAGGTTCTTAATTCCACATCAGTATTGAATGAAACGCCGCGCAAATTGTTGGAGAGCAATTGAAACAGATAAAAATCCGATGGAGCCAAGTCCTAGCGAATATGGAGGATGCGGCAGGACTTCCCAATTAAGCGTTTCGATGGCGTCTTTTGAAATATTGGCAATTTGAGGACCAGCATTGTCGTGTTGCTGAAGGACTCCATAACGTCGATGAGGTCGCTTTTCACGAATAGCTTCGGCGAGTCCATACATTTATTGAACGTAGAGTTCTGCATTGACACTCCCATTGTTCGCAAGGAGCTCATAAAGAATGATGCCTTCACAATCCCTCCATGCATACAGCCTCGTCTTTCGTCGATGAAATCCTTGCTTTAATCGGGAAGTGTTTTTTTTTATTGAGGCTAAGCCATTGTTTTTAATAGTTTATGTTGACATAAACAAACCACTTTTCGTCACCAGTGATGATGCGGTGAAGAAATCTGTCCTTATATCCAAGAGTAGCCTTGTGACGAGCAAGCAAACCTGCGGCAATCGTGGAACGTTAAAGTTTGTTGCTTTCGCTCAAAGCGTGCGGAACTCATGCACCGAGTTTTTTAACTTTCCCCACCGAATGAAAGTGATTCACTACAGTTTTCTGATCGCACGCCAATTGTACAGCCAATTCTCTAGTCGATTGACGATAATTTTCATGAAGAAGATCATTCAATCAAACTTCATCCAACTTAATGGGGTTACCAGAACGTTCTTCGTCATTAAGATTAAAATGACCGTTTTTGAAAAGTGAAAATCACCAATGAGTTGTCCTTTCTGATAAAGCATTTTCTCCGTACACAGCACAAATATCGCGACGAGCTTTGGCTGCGTTTGCATTGTTCGCGTCTCGATTGAAAATGAATAACAACAAGTGTCGAAAATGCGCCTCTTTCTTTCAACTTGACATTCCATTTTGGGGGGACAGAACAAAATTTAAATTAACACAACTTTTAAATAAACCACAATGACTTATTACTCAACTTCAAGACGTAGCCTAAGCAAAAGCCTAATAGTCTACGCTGTTAAGAGACGTAGCCTAACCTCTGCAAATTTTGCTCTCATTATTTATTATTGTTTCTTAATATGTGCACAAATCACCGCAACAAAACTTAAATCAACACAACATTAAAATAAAACGGAAGAACTTATTTCTCAACCTAATACCTATTCATATGTTCTTTGTTGACGCTAGGTATTATTTCTAACTTGTAGCGTTTGATATTTCTCTGATACGAGTTAAGGCTATTATTTATTTATTTGTAAATCAGGTTAAAACAAACGGTAGTATATTAGCAAGAAAGTTTTCTCAAAGAGGATTCTTATTTTAATATGTGAGGTTAGGGGGAGCGCGAGAAGTGTAGAAAGTACCACCCTAAAGTAGACAAAAACTAGACAGGTTTTTACTTTTTTATCGGAGCCATTTGGCGACAGCTACCAAGGACAAAAAGTCGACATGATTGAATTTCTAGCTATATTACAATACCAAAAATATCAATACAAAAAAATAAAGAAAAACAAAGCCAACTGTCCCAGAATACCCTTCAGATCGTGATATACTTCTTTTTATCAAAGTATAATTTGTCGAAGAGTGCTAATTTTGTTGTTTTTAAGGAAGAGCCGCTTCAACACGTAAGGATATAAAGAACGCACAGGAATTATCCCAAAATAAGCATATATTTTAAATTTAACAATTACCTATGACAAAAAACAGTAAATACATTTATATCCTCCTCCTACGCTAACCAAGACCAACCCGGTTGGCAACTGGGCCTATTACAATATCTCTTAAAGACAAAAATAAACAAATAGGCTACACGTAAACACACCAATTGCCGATTAGTATTTTTATCGCGACCCTTTTAGATTAGCGTTAAACATTAAATTCAATTACTGTCTTCTACTAGTAAATATGAGAAGGGTTCACGCACAATTGATTCTACTTCCGTTAAATCGTGAAACGTTATATGTAAACACATACTATCGCAATATGAATATAAATGTTCCTTCTAACTTACATAAGAGAAGGGATCAGGGGTTGCCGGATGTCGCTGGAGGGCTTATCTCGCGCTTCGAAAATTTGGAGTGGCTGATGTTAGAATTTCGTTGAGATGGGATGGAGGAAGAGAGGTTGGGCGATGTCAACTTCTTATTGCAACTTTGCCTCCGGTTACGTTAAGAAGACAGAGAGTTACGGTGCTTCTCGCTCAAAGAGTCCTCTTCTGGATAATCTTGAAGCCTCTTTGTGTCTTATCCTTTAACGCCGAGTGCCCAACTAGTTTTTGGGTATACGGAGGGGGATTTCTACCGTAATTAACCAATGGAACCTCGTTGGGGCTTGGTTCTTCTCCTCTCACTCTTACGGAGCTTGAGCTATGAGAGTCACTGGAGTGTGAGCGGGTTTTCTTTTCTCCAGTCATACATCTTCCAAGTTTGTAACGCCATAAGAGGCGCGGCAATTTGCCATCCTGGCCGCCGTGCTGACGGGACTCAGCACCCCGTCCGACCCCAGCTTAGCCTCTTCCCCTTCCTTCAAAACACTAGTTTCCTCGCTTTTCATACAACCTCTCCCACAACTTTCTTTGGTCAGCCTCTAATTTTACAGGGTAGATGCTGACCTTCTTCTCAAGCCAACTGTCCCGGATCGGGGCTGAGGGACGAGGGGACAACGTTCCCTAACCCCTGAGCTCCGGTTTGGGATGTTTTTTTTTAAAAAACCTGCTTCATCCCCACCCATACCTTCCTCACATCCCTTTTCATCTCCTCTTCACAATCTATCCTTTTACGCCGTGTTCAAGGTGGAGCCGCCATGCCGATGGACTGCCAGGCCACCAGGCGGGAGGGGTGTTCCGAAATGGCAGCGCCTGGCTCTGCCAGGCCTGTAAACACCTCTTGCAGTGCGGGAAACTGTGAGAGGTGATGAGTTATTGCATCCAGCAGAAAATTTAGGCTCACCATGCCCGATGATGTTAAAAAAAATCTCCCCCTAATTCCCCCTTGCTCATCGACGGAGCCACCCTCGGGCAGCTCCACCGAGAAAATAGAGGTCCTTTCCCCTGTGCTTGCACAGGGGACCCCGAGGCAGTAAAAGGAGGGGAGGGATCTCCTCCGACAGGTGTCTCTACGACTACCAGGACCTTCTCAATTTAGGAGAGGGACCTGGCTGAGGCCGGTCCATCTGGCCTGGGGGCTTCTTCCGGCGGGGGTGAGAAGCGGGTTTATTCCCCACCCTCCTCTCCTAAAAAGAACAATAAAAAGACAAGAAAGACAAAGAAGACTCGGGGCTCCTCTCCATCCGCGGGTGCTGCGGGGACGGATGGGTCTGCTGCCACTTTGGTAGGCGGCCAAGCCAAGATCGGCACATCCGGCCCCTCTCCCCCTTCCCCCGTGTGTGGAGCCCCTGACTAAGACTATGACCAAGATTGCACAGGGCGGAGCCTCGATGACATCGGGGCACCTCATTGAGAGGTTACCTGGCGTTTTCGAGCCCGCTGGCTTCAAACGCTTCCTCGTTATTCGCTCCACTGATAGCAGCATGTTGGCCAAGGGCAACATGATCCATCAGAGGAGAGGATTAGCTAGTACAATTGGTAGAGAGCCGAAGGTGACCCGTTTCTCGGACGGGAGCCTTCTGGAGAATGCGGCGAATCCCGCCGAGGCGGCCAAGATAAGTGCTCTTCGGACACTTCATGACACCCCGGTGAGGGTGACGCCGCACCCTACCATGAATTTTGTGAAATAAGTAGTTTATGCGAGGGAACTCGTTGACTACTCCATTGAGGACATCACCCTAGAGCTGGCCGACCATGGGGTGTTCAAGGTCGAACGTGTGATGAGAAAACAGGGAGGGGCCTCGAGACCCACCCCTACATTCTTCGTCACGT